>JAOTOL010001375.1:232500-796878 GCA_034440575.1 Imbricaverruca yamaguchii
ATTATTCTTGCTTGCATTTATATAATATACAGCCATAGTGCTCGGTTCGCAGCTACCACAGCTCTCTGTGCATGCTGTTCGAATGACAATGTGGTGTCCAGGTACACACCCAGGTATCGCATAACAGTCTCACGTTACAGCGTTGTATCGTGCATCTTGTATTCGAAATACACAGGAGTATGACGGAGAGTCATTATGCACGACCAGCATTTCAAAAGATTCAAGAATAACATCCAGTTTGCGGACTATCTGCATGGGGAATCAATATCCCTCTGCAGGCGGGTCGCGTCATCCACAGTGGCTTCCCTAACATTTTTGACGTCATAAGAAAACATTAGACATTCCGAGTCAATGCCGGAGGATAGATCGTTCACAAACAGGGCAAATAACAGACGGGCCAGTAATTTCCCTTCCGGTACACCGGAAGTGACATCAGCTCAGCCTGACACCGCACCGTGGACTATCACTCGCTGTCGGTGTCTAGTGAGGAATGAGTGCATCCGAGAGAGAATTTGGCTGAAACACGGCATGCGGTGTGGAGTACATTTATGTGGAACACTTGTGTGTGAAGCACTTCTGTGTGGAGCACGTGTGTGCGGAGCACATCTGCGTGGACCATATTTGTGTGGAGGCCGTCTGCATGAAGCTGCACATAGCAGGATACCCACCACTCGGTCCGTTGAAAGGCTTGAGCAAGCCTTTGCAACCTGTGCACACTGCAAGTGCGCAGCACTGCGCACTTGCAGTGTGCACAGGTGCGTTCGACTCTCCGCACACGTGACGCTTTTAGTTGATAACAATTTTGGCAGGTCATCGCGACTTCCACCAGATGGCATCGACAATGCAGAGTTCGTGGGAGCTATGCTCAGAGATCTCCCGGCTGAATCCGACCAGATGGTATAGCTATTTTGGGGAATTTTGTGGTCGGCAAAATGCAATGCTAGGCTTGGTTGATTCCGCTTCTTTTGGACTCGCTGAAATGCGGGAAGCAGCGCTCGACGCCATCTGAGTAAGCTCCGCATCACAGATGTCGCATTCAGGTGGATGTCGGCAGCAAAAAGAATGGAACGTGGAGTAGAACCGTTCCGCCATAAGTGTTGCTGACTCAGGTGAACGTGTCCCTGGATGCGTGCACACTTAGTTGTGCACACATGTTCGCACACACACACACATTCGCATCAGTGGTAAAGAACGAAACATGTGGCTGGCATCGCTGGTGGACACGTCGAATGGTTATTGCGTCATCATTTGTAACTGGACAAATTATGTCTCAAATACTCCCAGTGAAAGCATACTTCGGACATATTCAGACTGTTTGAGCATGAACACGTGAATGCGAAGACTACGTGTTCAGGAAAGCGGCGCGGCACACAATTTGCTGCATGAGAAAACATGTTCAGATTCCGGCGGATTTCTGCCGGAGCGCTTGCGGGCTGACTCGAGTCCATGCAGTGGGAGCGGCTGGCAGGGTGTGGCCACCCAATACGCCGGCACCGCTCTGCGTCCGGCAACACTCTCGTCCATAATAACACTCGCACGTCCGGTGGTCCGCGCCAACTTCGCATGTCCGGGGGGGGGGCAGATGTCTGCCCCCCTAAGATCTCTGGAACTATGCTAGCTAGCGACAAACGGAAAACGGCGTTGGATGGCTGGTGACGGGCTCTATCGAAAGTGTTTCGGTCATTTTTTTCGCTTAGGTCAATATTCAGGTCACTGGGCCATCTTAGGTCAAATTTGACCAGATCAGGTGGGACTCGGATATTGACACATATCTCAGGACGTCTAACAGATAGAAGCAAATGGCGAACGCTATTCGACAGTCCTTGAAATGCGCTACCGGAAATAGGCAGTGTAATTTAAGGTCAGGTCAACCGAAACGTAGGTCAAGGTCATGAAGTCATGACCTCAGGCCAAGGTCATAAAGTCGCCTGTGGAGGTCGTGTAATGTATCAATCGACACGTCTTGACGATACAAGCACAATAACGGTAATTTCCGCCTTCTAGTTCAATGCAGTGCGACGTAATGCGCAGAAATGTGTAGTGATCTCAGGTGACCTCAGAGACATTGGTGAGGTCACTGAGCAAAAATGTCAACGGTAACATTGAGCATAACTTCCATCTGCATGCCACAACCGTTGTGAGATCATTCCGAGCGCAAATGTGTAACTAGGAAACATTTGTATATTTTACCTTAGCCTTATAATGGGGAAGCCATGGCAGCGACCTGACCTAAGGTCAATACTACGAAAAAAAAACGATATACAGATTATGGTCCCTGATGAGATAATGACACACTATAAGTTTGAAATCAATCGCCCAATTATTGTGGAAGTTATGCCACCTAGAACTCCGAGTGTAGTTGGGTCACTTCGCCTGAACTGGTGACCTGACCTGAGCTGACCCAGGATTTAAAATGTATGAGGATATGCAGAAAAGACCAATGAACAGCTGTACGAGGTTTGGCCTTGTTAACCCTATTAGTTTGGCGGCAAATGAGGAAAAACCGGAGGGGTGGGGGCAGATATCTGCCCCCCCCCCCCGGACGTGCGGGGGTTAATCAGCCAAGCCCCGGTCTCACTGCCGCACAGCCGCCTCAACAGTCAACACATCGTTAATATCGAGTCGCACCCTGCCACGGCGCACCGGCGAGATCCGCACACACTCAGTCGACACGCGCAGGTTGATGTGATCCTCGGTCGTTCCCGATTGGCCACCGTGGCCTGTGGGGCGTCATGCGTCCGTCGCGGCGCTGTGTCGCACCTGGCCAGCAGGGCCGCATGGGTCGACCGAGGGGAGACCGCGGCGCTGTGTCGCACCTGGCCAGGAGGGCCGCATGGGTCGATCGAGAGGAGACCGCGGCGCTGTGTCGCACCTGGCCAGGAGGGCCGCATGGGTCGACCGAGGGGAGACCGCGGCGCTGTGTCGCACCTGGCCAGGAGGGCCGCATGGGTCGACCGAGGGGACCCGGGGCTTTCTTCCAGGAGGGCCGCATGGGTCGACCGAGGGAAGACCGCGGTGCTGCGAGAATGGTTTGCCCAGGAAAAGTGTCGTTCACTCCTGAAGAGATGGCGCATCCGTGCGTGGCATGCCGCACCACGGCGCTGATCCGGGTAGAGGGCTGGGTGAGCGTCGCCACGCGTCGCGTCGTCCGGCGATCCAGCGGTCCAGCGCGGCGTGTCGCATCATGGTCCGGCACGGCGTGTCGCATGGTCCGGCGATCCGGCGGTCCTGCGCGGCGTGTCGCATCATGGTCCGGCACGGCGTGTCGCATCATGGTCCAGCGCGGCGTGTCGCATGGTTCGGCGATCCGGCGGTCCTGCGCGGCGTGTCGCATCATGGTCCGGCACGGCGTGTCGCATCATGGTCCGGCACGGCGTGTCGCATGGTCCGGCACGGCGTGTCGCATCATGGTCCGGCACGGCGTGTCGCATGGTCCGGCACGGCGTATCTCATGGTCCGGCGATCCGGCGGTCCAGCGCGGCATGTTGCATCATGGTCCGGTGGTCCGGCACGGCGTGTCGCATGGTCCGGCACGGCGTGTCGCATGGTCCGGCGGTCCGGCGCGGCCCTGTCAGTCATCACGGCGGCCTCGTCTGTGACCGGCGGCTTCTGGTCGAGCTGTGGAGTGTGGAGCATGCCGCGGCGCGGGCCGTATGTCAGCTGTAATTGGGCTGTCTCCCCGGTGTGAGAGAGCCACCACGCGGGCCACGGCCACCTGCGCTGGCTCCCAGCCCGCCCCACTCGCGCGCGCGCTTCCCGGCTGCTCCGGACGGGGGGGGGGTGGAACGGGGCGCGCGCAGAGGGGGTTCGCCCCCGCATGCCGGGCGGGGCGGAAGGAGGGCATGGACGGAGCGAGAGAATGGCCTGGGTTGGCAGGGGCGTCACTACCGCTGGGGCCTCTGTGGTCCAACTCCACCTGAGACAGGAGATAGCCGCGGCCTCATTCATCTGGCATAGCAATCGTGCTGGCGTTCATCGGGTTAGACCTGGAAACTGGAGGCGTTGACGCCCCTGCGATTTTGAATGTGGAAAATGCACTGGCAGAGCGGAAAGAACGTCAAGGAGAATAGAGAAAAGACACGGACTATGACGGGAGGGGAAAGTAGGGGTGGGACGAAGATGGATTGAAATTTCTGGATATGGAGTGACACTGTCCGAGTCTAGAGCGAACACGAACACCGCATGTATTGCAAGGTGGAGTGGGACCTTGCAAGAAGGAATTTTGCAAGGTCCCAAGATCCCATTTCCCACACTGAAGGAAATTGGGCCATGAATGGAATGAAGGGACCTTTAGAAGTGGACAATGGAAACGTTCGGGTTTCGACACAGCGGCAGAATGGCTCGGGCCGGAGTGAAGAGGGTGCTGGTCGGGTCATTACGGCAACTAGATTAGCGTCGGCCGCCGATGCAACGTCATGCCGCATATAGGTTCACATCATGCCATGCATTTGTCACATAATCTTTGCTGACTAATAGCAACTATTGCACGCGTTGGCGGACTGACCCACCGTCCCCCCGACGCACCACCGTCCTCCTGGCGGGCCAATGCGGAACTCTCCGACCACGCTCGCGGGTAGATAGTAAACACGGTGCCATTGACAGGTGATCACAGGTAGAAGTATAATTGCGTTATTCGCTGACTATTTCGTGTTCTGTGCGACAAAAGCATTGGAAGGCATGAAAGCCGTCATGTAATGTTGCACCAAGCACTATATGCCCGGATTTGTTCTGAATGCTGACTCAATATAGCACACTCTAACTACAGGTTGTTTCCATGCGTTCGTTAAGTTAATACCGGACCACCCCGATAGGCGGTCCTAAAAGGTACTCACATACACACACACACACACACACACACACACACACACACACACACACACACATATATATATATATATATATATATATATATATATATATATATATATATATATATATATATCTCTCTCTCTCTCTCTCTCTTTCTGAGAGGGCTAGCAATGCGAAAGCTAGTGACCTGAACGCAACTTTTGAGACACCGTCTCGTATGCTACATATATCTCTCTTTTTGAGAGGGCTAGCAGCAATGTGAAAGCCGGTGACCTGAACGAAACTTTTGAGACACCGCCTCGTATGCTACACACACACACACACATATATATATATATATATATATTTATATATATATATATATATATATATATATATATATATATATATATATATATATATATATATCTTTCTGAGAGGGCTAGCAATGCGAAAGCCGGTGACCTGAACGAAACTTTTGAGACACCGCCTCGTATGCTAAGGTTAGTTAATATCCGTTAAAATGAATGTGAAGTTGCAGTGGTGGCGGGAATGTCAGGTGAACTTTAAAAGAGTTTAAGCTTCTCCAAAGAGATATGGAATTTCATCTATGATTGTTTCTGAAATGTAACTGTGATCTCGTCCTCTATCGTGGAAATATTCAGTGGGCAGTTTCTCATGCTGTTTCATCACCACACATAGTCTGCTGCACACTGGGGTGCAGAAAAGGGCTCGACATGTACTTGTATATTCACGCTTGGCTGCTGATGAACTTTGAAGACTTTGTTTACGACACGAGTACGTCACGTTGCAAACGGCTGGACAAACGGCCTGGTTGATATGGACCAGCTCATCGTCTGCAAATAACTGTCGCAGATGACATCAATACTCAGTTGTGGTGGGCAGATTCAGACCCACATGTTTATCGGATGTACACCAGTTCCCGGACGCAAAACATCGCCCAATTCCATCGCTTACCCGGCCGCCTTTTGGTTCAAACATCGGCAATGCATTGAGCTTACCGTGCCTTGCCTGCACTGAAGTCTCCGACCATTGCAATATCTGTATACGTGCACGTTCGATCATCAATCAATGCATCATGCGCCCACAGGATTAACACATGCCCTCTGGGGCTGGTACTTGTATGCCGTGTTTCGTGTGTCGAGCGATAGAAGCCAGACGGCCTCCTAGATGATTGCCGTGCGTTTGACGCCGGCGCTGTTTATTTTGAAGCGGCGCTGTTTTCAGGTCGCACGGAGTCGGGAGGCGGTGACAGTTTGACCTGTGACCCGCCCCGGAGCGCCTCCAGCACCACCGTGTCGTCGCCGTTCACACCCAACGTCTCCAAGCTACCTAGTAAGTGCCCGTGTGAAGGTGGTGGTCTGACACAGTTGACTACCACTGTGTAGACCCAACGCCTCCAGTTTAGCTGCGAACTGTGTCCAATCCGCTTTCCGAAGATTCCAACGCTGAGGTCTAGAGCCCGGAATCTCTCCATCACGGCAACACACAGGAAAATGATAGCTGCCAAGAGTGTGTTGTGCGCGTGTTGCATGTGTGCGGCGCGGACTGTCGTTTATGATTATAGTACCATGGACCTTCGCGGGCGTGAGACCCACACTCGACTGCTCGCCCCAACAGAGCCAGTCGCATGGGAGCAAGACTCTAGTCAGCAGCGTGTCTAGCGAGACCGTGGTCTTACAGTGCATTGATAACGGACGCGAGGACCGAGTGTGCACTACCACAATCGGCGTGCACCGACCCTTCAAATGAAGATACTTATTGCGGACTTGTGAAGCTCAGGTCCGGTGCTGATGTATGACCCAAAGGAAGCGTGAAATGTGTATGAGTGCCTGTGTTTAACAGACATAGATCTTCGGTCAGAAAAAGCGAATGTAAAACCTGCCCACGGGCGTTTATGCTGTCGCATCCCCAGAAGGTATGATGAGCAGTAAAGTCTCCTAATATGAGAACTAGATAGTCCTAATATAACTAGAACTAGATACTCCTAATATAGAGGGAGCTCAGCGATTAGCCGCTTGACTTCCGAGGCTGGAAATGCAATCCTGGGGAAGGGTTAGTAGAGTGAGCACACAGACAATCGCCTACAATGGAGGTGGATCAGTGCGGCGACAGCTTGCAGTGGCGTAGGCAGGGCCAACAGTTGTGCTAGCACACTCGTGTGCACCCCGTCAGCAGCACACCACCGTCAGCTACGGTGTTGGTTGGCATGTCCATGTGTAGAACCAAATAGTTATTCATGGCGTAATTTGCATTAACTACTAGCTTTGCTTTTGTAGACATACTGCAATTGAACAGTGTTGCCAAAGCACCACATGAAAGTCCGGATAACTAGATCATATAGTTCCATTCTAATATTGTGCTTAAAGCGCCCGTTCAAGGCAGCACAAGTGTTCAAGAATAAAGTAAAAATTATCATAGATGGTGATAACAGACAAGATTAGAAGTGACTATGATGGAACAGTTGCGTTTTTAAAACTTCATCTCCGCCCTACCCCCGAGCGGGGGAATCGTCGGTGACTTAGAAAGCTCACTGCCACTAGGTCATAGGGACTGAGGCCTGGCCTAGGGACTTGGCGATGATGGGTTGGCCGGGCTTGGGAAGGAGCCTTCTTCGACGCTTGGTGGCCCTTCGCATGGGGGCCCTTCCTTTATGAGTGGGCCGCGCCCGCTTTTCCTCGCAGGCGCGCCTTTCAGCTTCGTGTTATTGTAGGCTGATATCGAATATTTCGATGGTTCAGTGGTTCTTACTGGATGACAGACGATGCAGGTGCGAAAGTGGAAGTTGAGGGTGGTGGAGAGGCCTGGATTACGGGAAGGGAAGAGGGTCCAGGCAAGGAGGAGGGGTAGATAGCAGATCTGGAGGTGGTGCTGTGGTATGTGGGAGGCGAGGGGAAGTTAGAGGGCGGATGAGAAGTGAGTGGTGGAGACTTCAAAGTAGGTGACGAGGTAGATTAGAAAGAGCTTGGATTGGATGAGGAGGACCGAGGAGGCCTCCTACACCGCTGGGGTTGTGTCCAGCCGTCTAGGAGGACTCTCGAGGACTGATCGGCAGAGGGCCTCTGGTGCACGAGCGGTGCCTCCCCTCGTGGAGAGTGGGACCTCGGCTTCCTTGGCGTATTGGCGGGTTGACTGGCCTTGCCTCTCAGGCGACGTGGCAGTGACAGAAAAGGATCGTAGTAGTGTTGTTAATTGCGCAATCAGTTCAGAGGCGCTGCTTGGCTGTATTTGTTGTGGGATTGGTAGAGTAGTTGTACTGGACTGGCCAATCGCATTAGCGCCATGTGTAAATTTGGTCTGTATGCTCTCTCTCCCTCTCTCTCTCCCTCTTGCTCTCTCTCTCTCTCTTTTTTTTTTTTTTTTTTTTTTTTTTTCTCTTTTTTTTCTCTCTCTCTCTCTCTCTCTCTCTCTCTCTCTCTCTCTCTCTCTCTCTCTCTCTCTCTCTCTCTCTCTCTCTCTCTCTCTCTCTCTCTCTCTCTCTCTCTCTCTCTCCTAAGAAGTCCGTCATAATCTGCTTGGGTGGCACTCTCATCACTGGTTTTTAATTTCCATTGCCATATTGATGTTCCGAACATATCAAATATAGAACTGGTGAACCGCATCTGCCACATGTGGGATGGCTGCGACAGAACTGTCTTGTGTGGCCGAACTTCTGGCAGCGGAAATGCCGCATGGGATATAGGATGAAATGTCTAGCAGCTGTGTAACGTGCAAGAACAGAGGTGGGTAAGTCCATTGAGGTAAATGTTAAGACAATATTTTCGGTGGGTTGCAATTCCTTACCTTTCCTCACTGTCAGTCTTCGCGCTAGAATAAAGCCATCGTCTGCTGAACCATCTGTAATTTCATCGTCACTGACATCTATCAAATCAAACCAGTTGAAGTCACTTCCTTAGAGTGGCTTTGGTTCTGTGTGTTTCGATCGTGATGGGTACAGTCATGATCTTCCTGCCCTGCTGCTAGCTGGTTTAATATCTAAATTCCTTTGCCATCAGTGCTATTTTTAACTCGTCAGCATCTTCAAGTTCAACTTCGCTACCCATCTCTAAGTTTTTCACAACGTTTGATGCGTCCAAAACGATCGCAGTCGTCTCCTCACTGGAATGGGAAAGGAGAAGGCAGCTTCCCTGCCCTTTCAGTGGTTTGTAAAATATGAATACTGGTGGAGAAAACCTGGTGCCTCCACCGAAGGGGAATATTTGTATTTGTATTTGTATTTACTGCAGACACATCCACAGACCACGGTGGCTATTATCGTGCCCGTCGAAATGAGTGAGATCAACAGGAATGGGTATATGATAGGCGATAGGATATTGGGAAGGATGTAAGGCTGGGTGTTGAGACTGGGTAAGGTAAGGACACTGCAGCATGGGGCGAGTCAGCCAGTATCGGCGCCTCGCTCAACAAACAGCAGGTAGGAGGAGGATACATAGGGACAAGTAAGCAAATATATACAATCTAATAGAAAAATGATGACCTTGTGAGCTCGAGATTCTTTTCGTGAGGAAAATAAGCCCGTATTCTTGATTTGGCCTCGACAACTGCTGGCTCGAATTCCCTCCTCAACATGCTGAAGCAATCGAGAGTTGGCTGTTTCTTCTGTTTCCGCTGTAACTTCTTCATCTTCGAAGTTTTCATTAATTAAACCCTTTAGTTTGTCATGAGGAACGCTGCCCGCGTTCAACAAGTAGCACATCGCTAATTTGAATCGGCTATAATATTCCTTGCGTGAGCGAAGGTTCTTCACCACAAACATCACGTTCCATGGCGGGAAAAACTCAAAGTAACTGAGGGAACGATGGCTTGACCAAAAATGTCAACCAATTCCAGAACAAAACTAAAATAACTTAAATTTAACTGACTGTTCCTTCAACGCCGATATTGAACGCCAATTCAAATTCGCATGTGGTTGACTCCGCTTTCTTCACGCATACGGCTCACATCTTTAAAATGTATTTTCTTCTTCCAAAACGCGCTAAATCGACTAGTAAATGCGACATAGAAAAACACGCCCCTCCGCTTGAAACAACATAGCGTATTGTTACAACATACGGAATACTATCTTGTTGGTGTTCTGGCCTCCGTAAAGTGGACCAGTGAAGGTTTTTGTGTTTTGTGATGCCATAGAACAATGTTGGTTTCGGCTCCTCGTGGTGCCTCAATTCATAGGCGAACTGGGGGACGCCTGAATCCCGGGGACGGCAGGATAGCAAGCACCCGAGGAGCTATACGGCGCACAGCCGGGAGAGAGACACTCACCACCAGGACCGCACTAGCAGCGCCGCCCATCCCTTGACCCCATCTGGTCGGGCTGGTAGACACCGAAAAACAGGCCCCCAGCCCGAGGTGACCTACTGTGTAGCCCGCATGGGGCCCTGCGGGCCCGTCCGCCCCTCCGGGATATCGGGACCAAAGAGGTGTGTTGGTCCCCCGTCACAACTAGCTCCGTGACACGGGGTGACCTCAGCCTCCAGGACTCCGTCAACCCCGGGGAACGGGCCGAGGGGCGCCGCTATGCCGATAAAACTGAGCGGACGGGTGGGCCAGGGAAGGTGACCTATTTGCTCGTGGCAGGGGATGAGTTGCTGTTGCAGGGTTCGATAAATGAGAAGCGCCGGGACGTCGACACGGGATGGGTACTGGGGTGAGAATACGGGATGGATAGGGGATGTGAATCCTGCAATAGGCCACCAGAGATTATGTGCTAACCCGAGGGCGCGCCATTTCCATAGCCAGCCGAGTAACGATGGCTGACCCACTGCCGGGTGACCTAACACAGTTGACTACCGCTCTGTACACCAAATGTCTCCAAACTGTCTAGGGGGTCCCCGTTTGAAGGTTATGACCTGGCACAGCTGACTACCGCTCTGTGCACCCAACGTCCCCAAGCTACCTAGTGGGTGCCCGTGTGAAGGTCGTGACCTGACACAGTTGACTACCGCTCTGTGCACCCAACGTCCCCAAGCTACCTAGTGGGTGCCCGTGTGAAGGTCGTGACCTGATACAGTTGACTACCGCTCTGTACACCAAACGTAACCAAGCTGTTTAGTGAGTGCTAGCGTCGATGTCATGACCTGACACCATTGTACTACCGCTCCACACACCCAACGTCCCCAAGCCGTCCATTGTGCACGGGAAGAGAGGTCGTAACCTGACACATCATTCTGTCGTTCTACACACCCGAGGTCTGCCCCAACAGTCCAATGTGCATCCATGTCGGGATGATGACATCCGTATAGAGGCCGGCGGGTGTCGGGGTTCAGAGCATGCTCAGAGGGGCAGCAGGCTGCGGTCCGCGGCTTGCAGCAATGCACGACAGACCGCCGCGCCTCGGTGGGGTGGCTCAGTTCAAACTGCCGCGCTGGTCCTGCTCGCGGCGCCCGGCAATCGGGTCGGATACCACGGGACCAGGCATTGGATGTGGCCAATGGGCAACACTCTTCGATAGCGCTTCATTTGATGTTTCTGTTGCTTGTCATCGTGATTTGATCAATATAGCGCATACAGCACAAACATCGCGATAACACCCACCCGCCGCATCAAGGGTGAACAAGGGTGAGCCAAATCAAGGGTGTAGCATTACAAATAATATTATACACACGATTACGAGCTGCGTTCGGCGTTATTATTTCCGCTTAGTCATGCACCTCCTAGCAGGCTACCGACTGCGAAAGGATAGAAAATAGAGCATCGGCTTCTCTCACGACAGGCTGGACCAGGCAATGCAATCAACACCGTTGAATCCGCAGGCCGAATGTTCCACGTGGCACGTGATTCGAACTCAACACTCTCAACTCAAGACCATGCAGCGGGAAAGTGCGGCTGTGGTGTTGGCGCAGTGGCCGGGACTGCGGACTCTGACCGTCTCGACCAGGGACGGAGCCAAAGGGCAAGGCGAAAGGAAACCCCTCCACTCCCCCGCCAGCGCTTCGAAAGGCACCGCCGATAGAGATGGGGTGCCCATCTCTAGGGGGCCCTTTTCCAGACAAAAAGGACGCTTCTCCGGGAAGGCCAAGTGCACCCCACCCAACATAATTTTCAGTTGTAGGCGGCCGTCCGAGTGACAAACATGCCCCTGTGGGTACGTTGAGTACACCCCTCCCACGCTCCATGAATCCCTAGCCAGAGTTTCTCCACTAGGTGGAACCGCCCTGCCCCTGCTCAACTTTTCGACCCCCCGAGCGATATCCAAGATCCGCCAGTGGTCCCGACCTGCGACAGGCGGTCGCCAGTGGTCTGCTAACACTCCGAGACTGCGCTGCTCAGACGCGAGCGGCCGTCCAGAAGTGAGCTCTTCAGTGCACGTGTCGGCGCACCGCCATACGGGGCGTGATGTAAACAGCGTAGCCGACGCGACAAGGTCCACCCGTACCACCGCACTGGTGGGCGGCCGCTTCTCGCGTGTACGCCACCATTGTTGTGCAGAGGGCTCACCGGTACACCACTGTGGAAAAGGACGACTACATGGAAATGCCATAAACGACCCCTGGGGAGTCGCCAGTTCTGTTCTATGCAATATGCATCAGCATCATTCGACGATGATGAAGGCCGACATTGTGGTGTAACGTGCAGGTGACGGCATAAACTTCTAGTCGCATACGTTTCGTTGGACGGCTTCAATGTTTCACCATTATGTTCCGCTTATCACGCAAACTTGGAGACCACAGCCGGTGCGACAGTCGGTCAGACCATATATGGCTAACTAGTCTCCCCTTTCCCTCTGTATATTATCTCCCTCTCTCCGTGTACCATCCCCTCTCCCCATCCCTATCTCTATACCTATTCTTACCCTTATCCATATCCTCTTCCACATCTCTATCTCTATCCCTATCCATATCCATATCCCTATCCCTATCCCTATCTCTATCCCCATCCTCATCCCTATCCCCATCCATATCCCTATCCATATCCCTGTCTCTATCCATATCGCTATCCCTCTCCCTATCCCTGTCCATATCCCTAGCCATATCCACATTCTTATCTCTGTCATGTATGCATTCTTTCCTTATGCATTGTCTGATCAGATCTTTATTTCTATCTTTATCTCTATATCGGTCTCTAACTCTATCTGTAGCTCTATATCGCTCTGATTCATACACTTGCTCTGTGGTAAATGCATTGGCCCAATCTGCCTTGATGAAATTCGATCGTCCGTTATGTCTCCTTGTTATGTTCCTGTGAGTGTCATCCCTCTTCGTCAGTGGTGCCTGTCGGCCAGTATTGTCAGTCGAGTCAACGTTATTAGAATTGTCAGTGTTGTCAGTATCGTCAGTATTGCCTGCTCATCAGTGTTATCTATCGGTCAGTGTTGTCAGTATTGCCTGCTCATCAGTGTTATCTATGGTCAGTGTTGTCAGTGTCGTCAGTATTGCCTGCTCATCAGTGTTATCTATCGGTCAGTGTTGTCAGTATTGCTTGTCTGCTGTCGTTGTCTGTTGATCAGCATTGTACTTTGGTAAGTGTTGCAGTGTTATTTGTTGGTCAGTGTCGCCCGTTGGTCAGAGTTGTCCTTTGGTGGATGTTGTCAGTGCTGTCTGTTGGCCAGTGTTGGTTAGTATTGTCTGTTTGCCAGTGTTGGTCAGTGTTGGTTTGCTGGTCCGTGTTGTCAGTGTTGTCTGCTTGCCAGCGTTGGCTAGTGTTCTCTGTTGGTCAGTGTTGTCAGTGTTGTCCGTCGGCTGGCGGCTGGACGCTGTGGAGGGGAGGGGGACGTCGGCAGCGTGACACACACACGGCTAGCCGACTGGCGACGCCCTGTTGCAGAGGACGGCGCCGGTCCCCGGGCAGCTCACCGTTTGACCGCCAGACACATAAACACGCTGTTTTGCCTTGCCAGCCGGCCAGACGCCCCCCCCCGTAGGGGTCGGCCGGGGTACAATGGGCGGCGTCCTGCGCAATTGGCTCCCCCCACCACTGCGTACAGTGGTGGGCACACTCCTGGCGATGGCGATGCAGCACCTGGGAGTGGGGAGGGGGGGGGGTCGACGTGCAGAGCTGGATGGGGAATGCGAGCTGGGTGCCACGCGGTTCGGACCACAGCACCCGCTAGTGGTGCACCGGAACAGGGATGTGACACTAGCATAGTCAGGAAGAGTGGAGTGAATCATGAATGCATATCAGAACGACGGGAAGCCTCCCCCTCCCTTCTCTCACCACATCTGTTAGTGTTAAGTACACTAAATTAACGACTGCACCAACTCCAATTCCTCATCCCTTACAGGCTCCCTGGCAAAATACTCCATGTAAATAGAGTAAATAGATCCATGTATCTATCCATGTAATAGATGAAACACGCATTTTAGGACACAGTGGCAAATGAACAGTTGACACGCTCATACCATGCTGGTCGTCACGATCAGCTGGTGTTGACTGCAGCAAGATCTGGACAGTAAATGTATCATTGTCCCCGGGTACGGAGTCCTCAGAACAGATCGTCCTGCCAGTGGCGGTCGGTGGATGCGTGGCTGCAGGATACGAATACTCTTCAGAGCTGAACTGCGTGTAGCTAGACATTCCGGCCGCTGGCTCAGTGCTAGAGAGTGCGTGGATCGACCTGTGCATGGGCTGGGCAATCGTGACCAGAGCCGTGTACAAGCCACCTGCAGCCACACCGGCCCAGGCTATGGACCATCCACCATCGTCAGCTCGTGCATACGTCGGGCATGGGGAGGCCCGACATGTGCCCGACATGGGCATGGGAAGACACGACGTGTGCCCGACATAGGCATGGGAATGCCCGACATGTGCCCGACACGGGCATGGGAAGACCCGACATGTGCCCGACATGGGCATGGGAAGACCCGACGTGTGCCCGACATAGGCATGGGAATGCCCGACATGTGCCCGACACGGGCATGGGAAGACCCGACATGTGCCCGACATGGGCACGGGAAGGCCCGACATGCAGCTCGCGCGTATGTGCTAGATGATCTGTACTTCGATGTTTTACAGCGTGATCAGCCCGGAGTAGCCGACTACATCCGGCTACTGGACGGCTTAAACATGAGGCAGATTGTAATAGAAACAATACAGGGTTACTTATCTCGACCATGTCACCGTGCCCGCCTCAGGGTCATATATCGACCATGTCACCGTGCCCACCTCAGGGTCACTTATCGACCATGTCACTGTACCCTCCTCAGGGTCACATATCGACCATGTCACCGTGCCCATCTCAGGGTCACTTATCGACTATGTCACTGTACCCTCCTCAGGGTCACATATCGACCATGTCACCGTGCCCGCCTCAGGGTCACATATCGACCATGTCACTGTGCCCTCCTCAGGGTCATGTATCGACCATATCACCGTGCCCACCTCAGGGTCATATATCGACCATGTCACCGTGCCCACCTCAGGGTCATATATCGACCATGTCACTGTGCCCTCCTCAGGGTCATATATCGACCATGCCACCGTGTCCGCCTCAGGGTCATATATCGACCATATCACCGTGCCCACCTCAGGGTCATATATCGACCATGTCACCATACCCGCCTCAGGGTCACTTATCGACCATGTCACTGTGCCCTCCTCAGGGTCATGTATCGACCACGTCACCGTGCCCGCCTCAGAGTGTACAAATGCCACTATAGCCACCCCATGCAGCATCAATGCCCACCACACGGCGATGGCTCAGTTGAAAACGACGCGTGACAAGTGCCAACAGACGGAGGATCAACTCGCTCCTCGTACAACATGCGCTATGTCTTGGTCTTTTGTTAGCTTCCAGCGGCGTGTTAGACTAGAGCGGTGTGTTAGACTGGAGCGGTATGTTAGACTGAAGCGGTGTGCTAAGCTGGAGCGGTGTGTTAGACTGGAGCGGTATGCTAGGTTGGAACGGTGTGTTAGACTGGAGCGGTGTGTTAGACTGGAGCGGTGTGTTAGACTGGAGCGATGTGCCAGACTGGAACGGTGTGTGAGACTGGAGCGGTGTGCCAAGCTGGAGCGGTGTGCCAGATTCTATCGGCGTTGAGGCAGGTGATATGTATGGTCAGGTGTTCGGAGGCGAGTCATTGACCTACATATGCCACCGACAGCAATTCGACCGCAGCACCCGCCATGTGCATTGGCTTACTGACACGGATGAATTGCGGGTCTCGACGCGTGAACGCAATATATCGCGTACAGCCTACCCTCACAACCTAGCACCAGAAATACCTGACAAATATCACGTGTCGGAACCAGACGAAGCTATAACATGTGTCGGAACCAGAGGAAACGCGTACAAGCTCAATCTCGTGCGATCTCTTTCTCTTTCTGACACAGTCGTTGGGAAACGTGAAAGGAAATTCAGCGATTTCTTGTGTCACCAAGGTAAAGCTCTGTGCCAATATCACGCCGTGATGAAACTAGTCATTGGGCTGACACACTCGGCACACATTTTGTGACTGTGGGCTCTCGGGTGGCGGCGGCCGGTGACGCCAGCTGACGGTCCTGCTGTGGCGACTGTGGGCTCTCGGGTGGCGGCGGCAGGTGACGCCAGCTGACGGTCCTACTGTGGCGACTGTGGGCTCTCGGGTGGCGGCGGCAGGTGACGCCAGCTGACGGTCCTGCTGTGGCGACTGTGGGCTCTCGGGTGGCGGCGGCAGGTGACGCCAGCTGACGGTCCTACTGTGGCGACTGTGAGCTCTCGGGTGGTGGCGGCCGGTGACGCCAGCTGACGGTCCTGCTGTGGCGACTGTGGGCTCGGGTGGCGGCGGCAGGTGACGCCGAGGGTGGCGGCGGCAGGTGACGCCAGCTGACGGTCCTGCTGTGGCGACTGTGGGCTCTCGGGTGGCGGCGGCCGGGTGAGCTGACGGTCCTGCGTGGCGACTGTGGGCTCGGGTGGCGGCGCAGGTGACGCCAGCTGACGGTCCTGCTGTGGCGACTGTGGGCTCTCGGTGGGTGGCGGCGGCGGTGACGCCAGCTGACGGTCCTGCTGTGGCGACTGTGGGCTCTCGGGTGGCGGCAGGTGACGCCAGGCTGACGGTCCTGCTGTGGCGACTGTGGGCTCTCGGGTGGGGCGGGTGGCGGCGGCAGGTGACGCAGGTGACGCCAGCTGACGGTCCTGCTGTGGCGACTGTGGGCTCTCGGGTGGCGGCGGCAGGTGACGCCAGCTGACGGTCCTGCTGTGGCGACTGTGGGCTCTCGGGTGGCGGCGGCAGGTGACGCCAGCTGACGGTCCTGCTGTGGCGACTGTGGGCTCTCGGGTGGCGGCGGCAGGTGACGCCAGCTGACGGTCCTGCTGTGGCGACTGTGGGCTCTCGGGTGGCGGCGGCAGGTGACGCCAGCTGACGGTCCTGCTGTGGCGACTGTGGGGTCTCGGGTGGCGGCGGCAGGTGACGCCAGTAGGACTGACGGTCCTGCTGTGGCGACTGTGGGCTCTCGGGTGGCGGCGGCAGGTGACGCCAGCAGACTGACGGTCCTGCTGTGGCGACTGTGGGCTCTCGGGTGGCGGCGGCAGGTGACGCCAGCTGACGGTCCTGCTGTGGCGACTGTGGGCTTCGGGGTGGCGGCGGCAAGTGACGCCAGCTGACGGTCCTGCTGTGGCGACTGTGGGCTCTCGGGTGGCGGCGACAGGTGACGCCAGTAGGACTGACGGTCCTGCTGTGGCGACTGTGGGCTCTCGGGTGGCGGCGGCAGGTGACGCCAGCTGACGGTCCTGCTGTGGCGACTGTGGGCTCTCGGGTGGCGGCGGCAGGTAACGCCAGCTGACGGTCCTGCTGTGGCGACTGTGGGGTCTCGGGTGGCGGCGGCAGGTGACGCCAGTAGGACTGACGGTCCTGCTGTGGCGACTGTGGGCTCTCGGGTGGCGGCGGCAGGTGACGCCAGCTGACGGTCCTGCTGTGGCGACTGTGGGCTCTCGGGTGGCGGCGGCAGGTGACGCCAGCTGACGGTCCTGCTGTGGCGACTGTGGGCTCTCGGGTGGCGGCGGAATTTGATGCCAGCAGGCCTGACGGCCCGTTCCTCGCCCCATGTCCTCGCTGTGTGGTTAGTGGTGCTTTTCGCGTTCAGCCAGCGACACCGCAGGAGCTATATCATGTCATGCACCGTATGTCTAGCTCTGAAGCCACCGGTACATACGGCATCGCCATCTCTGTGCTTTGTATGGCCTTGCTTCGTGTGGTTTTGCCAGCAATTGGGCCGCACCTGCTGAAGGTTGTGAACGAGTCACTGGTGACTGGTGTGTTATCTGCTGCGTGAAACATTGCCAAAGTCATGCTGTAAACTGCACCGAAATAATCATAGACTTGCCCTAACCTTGCCAGCGGTTGCCAAGGTGACTGTGAAGGTAGCGTTTGGGCAACTGACGACCTTGGTTTGGTCAGCACAACATTCTATGCAGATATCAACACGCCTTGACCTGGACACTCTACTGAAATGCCCAGGTCGTAGTCACCGGTCATGGCCAGGTCACATATCACCGGTCATGGCCAGGTCATATGTCACCTGTCATGCCCAGGTCATGTCACCAGTCATCTGGTGGATAACATACACATCGATCTGATGCCATGTGCTACCACTGTAGACATCTAAAAGGCATTCAATTATATCACGCAATCTCGGCTTATTGAAACACTTGACTAGCACAGCATAGACTGACATTGGTTCGAAAATTAGCTAAGTAGGCGTTCTCAGTGCTCTGAGGGGTTCAGCGGTGCGTCGGTGACTCACGGGGTGGTTCAGGACTCACTGATGTGGGTGACTCACAGGCTGGTTCAGGGCTCGCTGCCGTCGGTGACTCACGGGGTGGTTCAGGACTCACTGATGTGGGTGACCCACAGGCTGGTTCAGGGCTCGCTGCCGTCGGTGACTCACGGGGTGGTTCAGGACTCACTGATGTGGGTGACTCACAGGCTGGTTCAGGGCTCGCTGCCGTCGGTGACTCACGGGGTGGTTCAGGACTCACTGATGTGGGTGACTCACAGGCTGGTTCAGGGCTCGCTGCCGTCGGTGACTCACGGGGTGGTTCAGGGCTCGCTGCTGTGGATGACTCACAGGCTGGTTCAGGGCTCACTGCTTAGACCAGCTATGTTTCTGTTATTTACTAACAATTTCCCTCTCATGTCACTGATTGCAAGGCTGCTTTGTATAACGACGATACTGAACTCGCGAGTAGAGGCAGTTGTAACTGCTGATGCATGGCTTGCAGATAACAGTGTGAAAATTAGCCCTGATAAAACAGACATTGCACGGGTTCGAACACGTCAGCGACGCTCTCATCTTGTTGACGTTTTCTGTCAATGATGCCGGCAGCCATGTTCACCGGGCAGCATTTCTCCACTAGTGCTGGGCATGATTGAGGACCACAACATACCGTGGGTACCACATGCATCTCCTGTGCTGGGCCACTGTTACACTACACGTGCTGGTCTACCCACATTATCGTTTGGGCTACGAGTGGAATTAAAAATGGTTTTCATCGAACCACTTGCATTCCCACGTATGGTGTATCTTTGATTGTGTACTGTGGGCGTGGGATCACAAATGGCACCGAATCAAACATGTATTGCATCATTGCGCTCACGTTGTATGCTGTTGTACGCGAGCCGACCACCTGCAGCCTCTCTTGCGTGGCCTTGGCCGACCGGTGGTGACCTGATAACGGGTCAATGATGTACCGCACGCTGTGCTATCCACTCCTGCCGACACTCAGCGGTGGTCGGCTGGTCTATCGGAGTGGCGTGCCTACTCGACCACACGTGCGGCGTCCGTGTCGACCTTCTGCAGCAGCCAGCAGAGCACATGGAGCTGGCGAGAAGGTCGCTCGGCTGCCGATCGTCAGCCATTTGGAGCCGCGCTTCAGCTGACAGAAGAGGCAGTGAGTGTCTGCGGCCGTCGCAGGGGACGCGACGGTGACTAGCGTCCCTGAGTCACCAGTCACCTAACTTGAATCGATTACATTGCCCGTGGTTGCGCTTTTATTCATCACTGGACTCATTGACTAACTATGTACCTTTACGCTTTACGCTTTCAGACTGTGTGAACTATGCTGACACATTGTCTAAAACCAATGCGATGGAGACGGTACGACGTACACGATGATGATGGTGATGCTCCGGACCGCCGTCGGCAATTGCGCTCCACACCTGTTTCGCGGGTCGTGTCGTCTGCACAGACAAACGCAAGAGCGCGTCCCTCAATCCAATTGCTCCGACCACCACTGTCGTCTCTCCACATCTGTGGCTACCGCAGCTGTTGAAAAACCGCAGCTGGCGAGCGGCTGCAACTGATAAGCGACTACAGCTGATGAGCGGCTGCAGCTGATGAGCGGCTGCAGCTGATGAGCGGCTGCAGCTGATGAGCGGCTGCAGCTGATGAGCGGCTGCAGCTGATGAGCGACTACAGCTGATGAGCGGCTGCAGCTGATGAGCGACTACAGCTGATGAGCGGCTGCAGCTGATGAGCGGCTGCAGCTGATGAGCGGCTGCAGCTGATGAGCGGCTGCAGCTGATGAGCGGCTGCAGCTGATGAGCGGCTGCAGCTGATGAGCGGCTGCAGCTGATGAGCGGCTGCAGCTGATGAGCGACTACAGCTGATGAGCGGCTGCAGCTGATGAGCGGCTGCAGCTGATGAGCGGCTGCAGCTGATGAGCGACTACAGCTGATGAGCGGCTGCAGCTGATAAGCGACTACAGCTGATGAGCGGCTGCAGCTGATGAGCGGCTGCAGCTGATGAGCGGCTGCAGCTGATGAGCGGCTGCAGCTGATGAGCGGCTGCAGCTGGCGGTCTACTCAGCGAGCAAGACCACCAGTCACCATGACGCCGGCAGTACATAATGATGCAACGGCCGGCGGTATAGTCATGCGTACACAACCCGGCTCCCCAGTCCCCGCTGAAGGTGCACACAGCTGCCCACTTATCAAAACGGCAGCTGACAGAAGCCGGGCTGCATTGTGACAGACCCTTCGTTAGTTCCAGAGTAAAAACACAAAACAGAAACAACAAACACAAAAAGAAACCAACAAACACCAAAAACTACAAATTAGAGCAATCATAATATTTTTCTCAACTTTGTTCATTTATTGCACATGTCAGGTACATACGCATCATTTATTTGAATACAACAAACCTAGTTTTCCTGTTACTCACAGTCCGCACTGCACATTCCGGCCATCCACTGTCTACACGGGATGTCTTGTGTTCCACAGCCCAACACCACAGGGGTGGTGTCGGTGCCGATGTCAGGTCCCGTCTGACATCACCGCCCCTGTTCCACAGCCCGGTACCAACACCACAGGGGTGGTGTCGGTGCCGATGTCGTCTGACATCACCGCCCCTGTTCCACAGCCCGGTACCAACACCACAGGGGTGGTGTCGGTGCCGATGTCGTCTGACATCACTGCCCCTGTTCCACAGCCACCATCAGCGGGGTGGTGTCGGTGCCGATGTCGGGGCGAGTGAGCACGCCGTCTCCGCCAGAGCCCGACCTGCCGCCCCTGCGACATCTCAGCAAGGTGAAGAGGTTCCTCACAACGCTGAAGAAGTTCGGCATGGACATATCCGAGGACGTCGGAGAGCGTGTGCGCTCGCTCATTCTCAGCGTGGTGGTGAGAATGGATGAGCTGTACTGTTTCGACTGGTAGCCGCCTGTCGTCAGTAGTTGTCCCATTGTCCTGCCCGTTGTCAGTAGTTGTCCCATTGCCCTGCCCGTCGTCAGTAGTTGTCCCATTGCCCTGCCTGTCGTCAGTAGTTGTCCCATTGCCCTGCTTGTCGTCAGTAGTTGTCTCATTACCCGGCGAAGGTCAGCATATTTATAAAAACCCGCATCATCTTGAATCATTTTCTGTAAACGGTAAAATATTTTCCCGAAAGCCTCATCTTCGCACAGCTCAGTCTCAACTTCTGAGCGTTTGCCGAGCGCTTTTCCATTTAAAACTGTACGCTCGGGAAGTGGAATAAAGCATCCGTTCAAGAATATGGCAAGCGTTTTGAAGCAGCCAACATATTATATACAACTTAGTCGCGTGCACTAGCAGTGACGGGGAAACTTACCTTTTGTATTTATGCGCCTATTTACCTATATACCACTTCTGCACACGGTGGGAGTCACAGTCCATAGATGAAGCACGTTACTGGCATCGAGTGGTGAAGAGTTAAATCAATAATTGGGAGGGTCCAGCAATGCTGAAGTTCAGTTCCAAACGCAATGGGGGATGCCCATGAGTGTATCCCTAACCTAAACCCTACAATAGCTGAAAGGGCTCGAATGGACATATGAGTGGCTCAAGCTCATCAGAGAGACGAGAGCCTCCACGAACGCTGACATCACCGGCTGCTACCGTTGGGTCCACAGAACGGCACGGTGACCATTGAGGAGTTCCACGGCGCGCTGCAGGAGGCGACACATTACCCGCTGCGGCCGTTCGTCGTGCCGTTCCTGCGGGCCAACCTGGCCCTGCTGCAGCGCGAGATGTCGCACCACGCGCGCCTCGCCAAGATGGTGAGACGTGGGGTCGCGTGCACCTCGCCAAGATGGTGAGACGTGGGGTCG
Organism: Imbricaverruca yamaguchii; assembly: GCA_034440575.1. NCBI lineage: Eukaryota > Metazoa > Arthropoda > Thecostraca > Neoverrucidae > Imbricaverruca > Imbricaverruca yamaguchii. The sequence goes on from JAOTOL010001375.1 coordinate 254,783, forward strand.
CGTGCGCCTCGGCAGGACGGTGAGTCGTGGGGTCGCGTGCGCCTCGGCAGGACGGTGAGACGTGGGGTCGCGTGCGCCTCGTCAGGACGGTGAGACGTGGGGTCGCGTGCGCCTCGTCAGGATGGTGAGACGTGGGGTCGCATGCACCTCGTCAGGATGGCGAGACGTGGGGTCATGTGAACCTCATCCGGCTGGTGGGATATGGAGTCGCGTGCGCCTCGTCACGATGATGGTGGTGTTTACGATGTCAGGTCAAGATGGTGGGGTCACGTGCGCCTCGTCACGATGATGGTGAGATGTGAGGTCCCGCGAGCCTAGTCATGCTGACGAAGCATGGGGTCGTAGCCACATAGTCTGACTGCCGTGACCTGATTTGACCCATCTAAGTTGATCCAAAGTTCTGAACCGACCTGAACTGATTGTGTTTTACAGACCATGCAGCAGTACCTGCGCCAGCACGAGTACATGCTGTTTGATCCCACCTACACGGCCCACGAGCCTTCAGAGATCTTCAGCGCAGAGGCGCACGATCTGCGCAAGAGGAAGTCCTCGGACAGGTGCGCAATGTTGGGTGTACACGGGACAGGTGTGCAGTGTTGGGTGTACACGGGACAGGTGTGCAGTGTTGGGTGTACACGGGACAGGTGTGCAGTGTTGGGTGTACACGGGACAGGTGTGCAGTGTTGGGTGTACACGAGACAGGTGTGCAAGTGTTGGGTGTACACGGGACAGGTGTGCAGTGTTGGGTGTACACGGGACAGGTGTGCAGTGTTGGGTGTACACGGGACAGGTGTGCAGTGTTGGGTGTACACGGGACAGGTGTGCAGTGTTGGGTGTACACGGGACAGGTGTGCAGTGTTGGGTGTACACGGGACAGGTGTGCAGTGTTGGGTGTACACGGGACAGGTGTGCAGTGTTGGGTGTACACGGGACAGGTGTGCAGTGTTGGGTGTACACGGGACAGGTGTGCAGTGTTGGGTGTACACGGGACAGGTGTGCAGTGTTGGGTGTACACGCGACAGGTGTGCAGTGTTGGGTGTACACGTTGCTGGGACAGGTGTGCAGTGTTGGGTGTACACGGGACAGGTGTGCAGTGTTGGGTGTACACGGGACAGGTGTGCAGTGTGGGAGACAGGTGTGCAGTGTTGGGTGTACACGGGACAGGTGTGCAGTGTTGAGTGTTGGGTGTACACGGGACAGGTGTGCAGTGTTGGGTTATGTACACGCGACAGGTGTGCAGTGTTGGGTGTACACGCGACAGGTGTGCAGTGTTGGGTATACACGGACAGGTGTGCAGTGTTGGGTGTACACGCGACAGGTGTGCAGTGTTGGGTCGACAGGTGTGCAGTGTTGGGTGTACACGGGACAGGTGTGCAGTGTTGGGGGTAACACGGACAGGTGTGCAGTGTTGGGTGTAATAACGCGACAGGTGTGCAGTGTTGGGTATACACGCGACAGGTGTGCAGTGTTGGGTATACACGCGACAGGTGTGCAGTGTTGGGTATACACGCGACAGGTGTGCAGTGTTGGGTGTACACGCGACAGGTGTGCAGTGTTGGGTGTACACGGGACAGGTGTGCAGTGTTGGGTGTACACGGGACAGGTGTGCAGTGTTGGGTGTACACGGGACAGGTGTGCAGTGTTGGGTGTACACGAGGTGTGAGGTAAGTGTTGGGGGAGTGTTTACACGCGACAGGTGTGCAGTGTTGGGTGTACACGGGACAGGTGTGCAGTGTTGGGTGTACACGGGACAGGTGTGCAGTGTTGGGTATACACGCGACAGGTGTGCAGTGTTGGGTGTACCAGGGTGGGGGGGACGGTGTGCGTGTTGGGTGTACACGACGGTGTCAGTGTTGGGTATACACGCGACAGGTGTGCAGTGTTGGGTGTACACGGGACAGATGTGCAGTGTTGGGTGGCGACAGGTGTGCAGTGTTGGGTGTACACGGGTCAGGTGTGCAGTGTTGGGTGTACACGGGACAGGTGTGTTTACGGTAGCATGTCCATATTGTGATGCATCAACAGCGATGATTATGTAGATAGCATGAAGTGAAGATGAATTTGGATGTAAAAAGGCAGAGAAGTAGAATGAAGGGAGTATAAAATATTTATGGACATACCAGATCCGTGTGCACCCTCCATGGTCCTCGACCACAGCATAATGACAAACCACCACGGCATGAAAAAAAAACCTGACCATAATATGCTGACCCATGACCAGGACATGCTCATCTCTGACCACAATATGCTAACCAATTACCACGACGTGCTCACCCCTGATCACGATATCCTCACCTCTGACCATGATTTACTGGCCCGGACACAGATATGCCGACCATTGACCATGCCCTCTTGGCCCCAGTTGCCACGAGAACGGCCAGGAAGGCCGCGCCTACTCGCCGCCGCTGAAGCGAGCCTACACCAATGGACTGCACTCACCGCCCTTCAACCCGCACGCGCTGACCCTCAACGGAGACGGCCGACCTATGACGTCACGGGCGCTCAGTCCGCGCGATGAGGAGAAGAAGCTGCAGGACACCGACGAGTGGAAGAACATCCACGTGGTTAGTGGAGGCGGCGGCTGGGTCGGCTGTGGGCTGGGTGGAAGAACATCCACGTGGTCAGTGGAGGCGGCGGCTGGGTCAGCTGTGGGCTGGGTGGAAGAACATACACGTGGTCAGTGGAGGCGGCGGCTGGGTCGGCTGTGGGCTGGGTGGAAGAACATCCACGTGGTCAGTGGAGGCGACGGCTGGGTCGGCTGTGGGCTGGGTGGAAGAACATACACGTGGTCAGTGGAGGCGGCGGCTGGGTCGGCTGTGGGCTGGGTGGAAGAACATACACGTGGTTTGTGAAGGCGACGGGTGGGTCGGCTGTGGGGTGAAGCAGTCTATGAAGTGGTGGACAGACCGGTGATTGCTTGGTCAGTGTACGGGTCAGAGGTCTGCTCTCCGAAGTCCGGTGGCAAACATGCATTTGTAGCAACATATTTGAGTCACGCTATGTAGAAGCGACAGCGTGCGTCCCACAGGGTGGGGTGTCATCAATCCTCATCAATCCTGAAATATGCTCATGGCACATGCGCAAACAGTTTCTTTTGCCCATCGTGATACTCCGTGACGCCTATAAATAATATATAATAATCCTTTGTCTATAAATAAAGGATAGGCTGTGACAAGTGGTGATACCTCTCCAAGGGTGACGAACTAAAATATGTATGGACCCCGCCCCCATTGTTAGTTTTGCACCCGCAATAAATTACGTTATTCACGTGGGATGATACGGGCGTCCAATCCCCAAACAATCTCGACCCTCCTTACCTCTAATCCCAATCGATGACCATACCTTTCCGTTCTGTCTGTCCATCCGCATGATCGTCCCCGGCGCTCATCTGTTACCAGTCATGCTTCACGGACTAGGATTCTCAGGCACACTGGAAGGTATCGTTGTCCCGCGCGAGCCGGACAAGGGTGCCCTCAGCCATGGAAAATCACGCCACAGGCCAGCGCAGCCTTTTCACTGAAGGGGCGTGACGACGACTCGACAACGCGCACACACGCCTGCGGCTGGACGTCCGGCGACGACACCCCATCCTCACCTCTGCCCCCCCCCCCCGTGCCGCAGATGCTCAACTGCATCCTCAGCATGGTGGAGAAAACGAAGCGGGCGCTGACGATACTTCAGCACCGGCCGGGCGGCGGCGGCGGCGGTGGCGGCGAGGGTCGCATTGACACTGCTGACATCCGGCGGCAGGCCGGAGAAATAATGGCTCAGACCATTAAGGCCACCGAGGAGCGGGTCGCCGAAGTCCGACGGAGAGCCGGTGAGTCCCGACCGACCGACCTGACCTGACGACGCAGCCCGATAATCGGAAGTGGCTATGTGCTGAACCGACCTGACCTGATCTGACCTGACCAGGATGATATTCTGGAGTCGTTGATATGACAGCGAAATCCGCCCATCACTGGTGTCATGGAAGGATTACTGCAGCGCTAGATGGGTGCAACATCATGAACTCAATTTCCGCAGCCCAAAACGCCAAATTCCAGTATAAATATTTCGGGACGCCGGCTTTCCTTCCACGGTTCTGTAGGCACCTAGCGACCCTTGCAGTGGCGCCCGTGGCTCAGTGATTAAACTGAGCGTCTGACACGCCAAAGATATGGGGTACGATTCCCCGCGATGCCCGCCCTATCTGCCAGGGTGAAAGGCAGGCGACGTCCTATGGTCTCAGATGCTGAATGCGTCGCAAAGCTACAATCAATCCAGCGACCCTTGCAAAGTATACCCACCGACCAATACCGAGGTTCGTGTCGTTAACCCTGATCTGTCTCCCGACATACGCTGCCCTGATCCTGCCCGTGAGTCTGACGATAGCCGGGCACCTCGTCGTAACGGTGACCGCTGCATCGGCAGAGGCCCTCACCCCGATCCATGACCGGGTGGCCGGTGGTAACGGTGACCGCTGCGTCGGCAGAGGACGCCGTGAACGAGGTGAAACGGCAGGCGGTGTCGGAGCTGCAGAAGGCCGTGTCGGTGGCCGAGACGCGCGCCGGCGAGCTGGTCTCGGCGGAACGCTGCCGGATCGAGGCGCTGCTCACCGAGGCGCGCAAGCTGGGCGCCGAGGAGGCGCTGACGGCCATCACCAAACAGGCCGAGGGCTCCGAGGTGAGCGGCGGCGCGGTGCATCTGTGGCCGCGAACGCACATCTCGCTCGCCAGTATAGGGACAGTGGCGACTCGAAGCTCAGGGCAATAGGCGATATGTATGTATGGGATTGCTCTATATTAGAGAGCGTTGGTGGGTCAGGGTGGACGCACTGGCACCCGGCAAATTTCCGTGTGTTAGCCTATCGAGAGCTGGCGTGGGCTCCGTGCCGAAAACACAGGCATGACAGCCGTGCAAACGCCTGCCACGGCGGGTCCGCCGAGATATTCTGTTGGGAGTATCGTCAATTCGACTTAGCTATCGAACCGATCGGCGTTCTTGGAGGGACAGATACATACGGCTCTTGCTGACCTAGATATCGCTGCCTACGTCCCGATCGGTATCGAGACGTGCCTACATCCTTACCTCGGCATCGCTTGTTGACATGTTACTGGTTATTTCGTCGCCGAATCGCTGAGGACGATGTCCCCTGATCCTGGCCCATTGTCACCTAGTCACTGTCCTCACCGTCACCTAGTCACTGCCCAGTGTAGCCTTAGTCATCGTCTACACCGCCACTGGCTTACTGTCCTCATGTTACATGATCGCTGCACCCTCCGTCACTGGGTCACTGTTCTCACGTCACCTGGCCACTGCCGTTACCGTCACTTTGTCATTGTACCATTGTCAACTGGCCACAGTCCTCACCGTCACTGAGTCGCAAACCTCACATCATCTGGTCACCGTCCTAACTGTCCCCATCGTTTTCTAGTCACTGTCCTCACAGTCACCTAGCCATCATCCCCTAGTCATTGTCTGGCACTGACCATCGCTGGGACACTGTCCCCACCATCACTGAGTCACTGTCTGCTACTGACCGTCACCCGGACACTGCCCCCACCGCCACTGTGTCACTGTCTGCTACTGACCGTCACCCGGACACTGCCCCCACCGCCACTGAGTCACTGTCTGCTACTGACCGTCACCGGGACACTGCCCCCACCGCCACTGGTCTGTCGCTCTGCCGTCCCGGGACACTGCCCCCCCGCCCTGGCTGTTGTCTCCGGCTGGGTGCCCCTGCGGCCCCCCGGCCTGCCCCCGCCTGCTGTGTCGGCTGGGCGCCCCGGCGGCCCCCGGCTGCCCCCCCCTGAGTCACTGTCTGCTACTGACCGTCACCGGACACTGTCCCCACCGCCACTGTGTCACTGTCTGCTACTGACCGTCACCGGGACACTGCCCCCACCGCCACTGAGTCACTGTCTGCTACTGACCGTCACCCGGACACTGTCCCCACCGCCACTGAGTCACTGTCTGCTACTGACCGTCACCCGGACACTGCCCCCACCGCCACTGAGTCACTGTCTGCTACTGACCGTCACCGGGACACTGTCCCCACCGCCACTGAGTCACTGTCTGCTACTGACCATCACCCGGACACTGCCCCCACCGCCACTGAGTCACTGTATGCTACTGACCGTCGCTGGGACACTGTCCCCACCACCACTGTGTCACTGTCTGCTACTGACCGTCGCTGGGACACTGTCCCCACCGCCACTGAGTCACTGTCTGCTACTGACCGTCGCTGGGACACTGTCCCCACCACCACTGGTCACTGTCTGCTGACCGTCGGACACCCCCCACCGCTGGTCACTGTCTGCTACTGACCGTCACCCGGACACTGCCCCCACCGCCACTGAGTCACTGTCTGCTACTGACCGTCACCGGGACACTGTCCCCACCGTGCCCTAGTCACTGACACGTGTGCCGTGCGCTGCAGAACTGTTGGAACTGCGGCAGGAAGGCGACCGAGACGTGCAGCGGCTGCAACTCGGCGCGCTACTGCGGCTCCTTCTGCCAGCACAAGGACTGGGAGAACCATCACAAGCGGTGCGCCGCCGGACCGGCTCCAGAGCGCTCCGACAAGCCGCCGCCAGAGCGCACTGCCGACGGCGCCGGCGGCGGCGGCGGCGGCGGCGGCGAGCAACGCTGAGCCGGCCGCCGCCAGTCGGAGACGGGCTGTCGCCACCACGTCTGTGGGCCGGCCTGTGATCAGATCTGTGGCCAAGTCTGTGGCCAGATATGTGGGCCGGTCTGTGACCAGATCTGTGGGACGACCTGAGACACGGTTCCTGGCCGTTACTGAAGCAGGGTCTGGGCCCGGGGATTCTGGCAGGACCGAGGCCTCGGCTTGCAGCCGAGTCTGCGGCCGCGTTTGTTGCTGGAGGTGTGGCCCAGGCCTCCGCCCGGTCTATCGCTGAGACCGTGCGAGGAGCTGCGTCCGCGGTCGACGGGCAGCGTGGCCGCGCCCGCCGACCTGTCCCTAGGACGGTGACCAGGACCGATCCGGTCTGTCGGGTGTCGTCAGCGGCGACGGAGAGCGGGGCCAGAGGATCTCGACGGCACGGCACCTGGCCGCATTTAGACACCGTCAGCAGTGGACGAGCGATGCGTTGTCAGCTGCTGGGAGACGGCACCTGCTAACCACAGCTGGTAACCACAGCTGGTGACCACAGCTGGTCACCGCAGCCAGCCACTTTGGCGTCGCTTCACAGGCAACCACAAGCTGTGCATTTGCGCTAGAGCCCCAGCCACTCGCACACATACGTCACGCTTCAGTGTGGATAGCCGGGAAGTGTGCCGGCGCCGGGGGCCGCGTTCTCGCACCCAGCCGGCCGACGTATTTGTCTTTGCTCGTGTTTCATTTTGGTGCACGCGTCGCGGAGTGGCGGGCCGGCGGCGCGTCGGTCCACCCGCCCGCGCGCAGTTCGTGTTCGCGTCGGTCGCTTACTGTGGCTCTACATATCGGTGTTGGCTTCGTCGCAAAGTTTACCCGCCACCGCGCGCTCGCGCCGACGCGCCTCGCAGCCGCACTGTACAAACGGCGTGGTGGCGTCGGGCCGGCTCTCGGCCGCGTGCGGTATGCAATAACGTGTGATAGCGGGCGGCGCGAGACACGTCCCAGTGCGAGTCAGGACGAGCGCGTTGTGCGGCGTGAATGGGGTGCAGACCCGGTGTCTAGTCAGGTCCGACACACAGTCGCGCCGATGTTACCAGTACAATATACACGGTGCATGTTTGCCAACTGTATGTCTTTCACACCAGACCGACGAGAACGTGACAGGATTGTGACCAGTGCTAGATTGAGAGACGATGACCCCCCCCACCACCAGCAGACAGCAGTGTGAAATAATTCACGATGTGACCTGGAAATTCACAGTTAATGGAATTGTGCTATTTCATCCTTGTCTTAGGTTTTTTACGAGTTTGCCACATGATGTATGGGCAGTCGTCATGCACACGACTGCTAAATACTGTAAAATGCATCTGACTGAAGTGAAAGTCATTCCGCTTTTTTAATCCTTAAGTGGCGATCCTTTATTTTCTTCCAATCTTTCACTGTTCCCGAGCAACTTCTTTCTTCATCCACAGTTAATGGTGAAGTAATTTTAGGACACTGGCAGACAGTGACCACTTTCCATATATTACGCACTACTGGCGAGTGCGATCTGGTTGTCACAGATGTTGGTCTGCCGCCACCAAAGAGCGCCGTCCCTCCCCCCCCTCCGCCAAGCATCCATCGAAGAGAGTCTACAAGTTCGGCTGCGGAGCTTGGGGCCAAACTGAATCCCACTCCCAGACAGTAGCGCCACCTACACCAGAATCAACACGGTGTCGTCACCCATTCGAGAACTCTACTATAAAACGTGCCAATGCAAGAGCCATAACCTCCTTTCCAAACCTGTGGCAAGTAGATGGTAAGGAAGAAAGCAAAAATCGTTCTAGGTATCCCCCCACAAATGATAACAATTAGCAAGGTATTGCCAGAATGTTGTCCTCATCAACGCTAAATAAGAAATGGTACCATAAAAGATCAGGCATACGCCATGGAAGGAAAGCCCACCGTGCCAAGTAAACAGCGTGTTCCAACATGATGCATATTCGGTATATATTAAAGGGTTCCCCCTAAAAATGTACCGCCAGCATTGCAAGAAAGACAATGCCACCTACGCACATGTTTGCATCTACCCAAATTTTCATCTACCCCTCTCAGCAGACACTGCAAAATAGCCTAGGCGTCATCATGTTCAACAAGGCTTATTACCATCTGCATCGTTCTCATCAATTCAAAAATGTAGCACGCAATTTGCACAATGGATGACTAGTCGAACCTTCCGAAGAGAAAATTACCGAACGTTCATGGACAACTATGACGTATATTACTGAAGATGGATACGTGAAATGGTTTGTGTTGGGCATCTACAGCGAAGCCGTCAAGATGGCGAGCCACACCGTCAAGATAGCGAGCCAGACGGCCAAGATGGCGAGCCACACAGTCAAGCTGGCGAGCCACACCGTCAAGATAGCGACCCACACTGTCAAGATAGCGAGCCACACAGTCAAGCTGGCGAGCCACACCGTCAAGATGGCGAGCCACACCGTCAAGATAGCGAGCCAGACGGCCAAGATGGCGAGCCACACCGTCAAGATGGCGAGCCACACCGTCAAGATAGCGAGCCAGACGGCCAAGATGGCGAGCCACACAGTCAAGCTGGCAAGCCACATCGTCAAGATAGCGAGCCACACCGCCAAGATGGCGAGCCACACAGTCAAGCTGGCGGGCCACACCGCACCAGGCCGACACAGTTCGACATGAACAGGTATGACATCACTTCACCGTCAAGCTGGCGAGACACAGTCAGTGGCGGGCACACCGCACCAGGCCGACACAGTTCGACATGAACAGGTATGACACCACTTCCCGTCGCTCCTCTCCCACGTAAATTACCCCAGTTCACTGCGCCTCGCCTACGCGGTCCGAGGTGTAGGTCCGCGCTGGTAGAGGCCCATCCCCACGCCTGAGCACCGTGTGTCTTCCAGGCCCACTAACTCCTCCGTCTTCTCTGGCGGATGCCCGCACAACTGTAGCGTGCGCTCACTCCTCCGTCTTCTCTGGCGGCTGCCCGCACGGCTGCAACATGCGCTCCATCAGGCTGAAGCGGATCCTGGCCTTGGCCTCGTTCTCGGCCAGCGCGAAGTAGTTGAGCATGTCGAAGTGGCCCATATAGGAGGCGAACGAGTCGCGGTGCTGGTTGGTCAGCCACTCGTACATGGTGGTGTCGGCGTGGCCGGTGCCGATGTACTTGGACTGCAGGTGCTCCAGCTGGCTGTGGATGTTGTAGCGGTCCCCCATGGCAGCTCAGGCGCCACTGGCGCGGTACGGCGAGGTGTCTTACACAGCGTCGGCGCACACTGCACTGCTGGGACAGCGGACGGTGAACTTGTGCTCGATGGTCTAAAGAGTGGGTAGAAGGGCAGTGTGAGAAAAACGAATATGGCTCACCTAGACGTCGCAACACATAACTAGACGTCACAGCACATAACTAGACTCTGTGCAGCAACGTTTACATTATTGTATTGCTGTAATTTAATCAGCAAGCATATTTTTGGACACAGCGCAATTGTGCTTATGCAAATTGTTTTCATGCAATAGTTGATGTGCACTGCACATTTAATTATATCTTGTTGCTTTTTACAAAATGTTGCACTTGACGGACACATACTGAGTGATAGCCTCAGCAACAACTTACTCCCCATCCCTGACAGCTCGATTGATATTAGGTTTTCTACTATACCACTTGTGCAAGTCTATCCTGGGTTCTCTCTCCTGACAACTCTGTCCACAATTTTCTAAACCATTCCATCGTGACCTGGCAAGACCACTACTGTTGGACATTGTCACTGAGTCAAGGCTTATATGGATCTAGCTGGTCATTGTAAGGGGCAATGGCAAGCCATCTTGGGCACTGACAGTGTCTGGGTCTCACTAAAAGAATATCCACTCCAAAACAAACCTACCAGGATTTGGATGAAATGAGAACAAGGATGAGTATAAAGCGAAGTTACATGAATAAAATGTGACAAAACATGAAAGAAATTTGCACAAAAATACAATTCCTGTAAAATTTTGCCACCTTTGTTGCCATCATCCCTTGTCCTCTCTTCAATGTGGTTGGAAACAATAATTCCCAACAACAAAACTTCCACCCAAAAGTAATTTGAACATCAGTTATGGATGTGCATTTGAATGCTTAGTACTGAAACAGTGCGAATGGCGCCATTAGCCGTGATTGTGCATAAAGTGCGTCGAGAACCATCCAATAAACAAACAAGAATGCTTAGAACTGTACCATTGATTGCAGAGATATCCAATGAAGTCAACAAGTACACAAACTATGTTAGGTGATGCCCAAAATAGCTGGCATCATACCATACTATTAATTGAATGGGAACAGCCCTAAGCTCTATGATCAACATGGTCGACGCACCCCAAAACCCAAATAACGAACAGTCCTGATTATTCTGTTAGGCTTCTAAGTACTATAAAATTGAATTGGCCAATAGACATTACAGGATAAATTTTGGTGCTAAAAGTTGCATGAATGCACAGTGCCTTCACCTTGAGATTATTCTTTCATGCATTGAATAAAAGTGACACATAAAAGTGACACAACTTGATCACATAAGTGGTACCATTTTAATGCAATGGCTTATCCCATATTCCAGGCTAGAATGAGCCCTAGAATGCCATTGCCCCTTACAATGACCAGCTAGATTTGCCACATGAAAAAACAATCAATCTGTCCTTACAAGTTCTAGATAAACAACAATTGTTTTGTAATGGACACAGTGATGCCAGATGGTTTCTTTCAGCATGATATTGGTTTAACCAGTTTATGTTTTCAAACCTGTAATGCAATATGCTACAATCAAACAAACCATTTGGCACAAGAATGTGACTTGTGGTATATATATATATATATATATATATATATATATATATATATATATATATATATATATATATATATATATATATATATATATATATATATATATATATATATATATATATGTATATACATATATATACGAGTGGGTGTGTGCATGTGTGTGTGTTTCTCGATTAAATATTGTTTGTCAAGTGTGAGCATGTAACAGTATGAGGTAAAAATTGTACAAAATTGGGTGACATTCAATGAAATATAATCATGTTGTCATTTCATATGCTCCCTATAAATTTGCTCATAAACACATCATTTGCCATTTTAATGAGTGCCAATTTGTCATCCAGCAGTCATGTCCATTGACAGATGCCATAGAACTGAGTGAGATATCAACATATCATTATTGACTGATAATGGTATGTTCAATTATATTTATCTAAGCAGCTACTAGCAAAAACTATTTTCTTATTGCCACTGTTGTGCGAATTATAATTAGTGATCACTTTTTAATCATGCTGATCATTATGCCAGGTCTGCTTGCTCAATCTTGTTCCTAAGCCCAAGTGACCTGCCAGCAAAAAGCTGCTGAAAATAACTGCACAATGTTTTAACTACAGTACTTGCTGTGAAAATACATGGAGCCACACAATGGCCACGGGATACCATGGCAAATATGGTAAATGCTTCTGGGCTAGCATATACAACATACAATTTGAGTATACTTAAAAGAGTGTGTCATGCCACAGTGCACCACACTTCCTTCCACAAAAATAATCACTGGGTTGGGTATTGGACAAACAGGACTAATAGCATGTGTATACTAAAGAGCATGTACATAGCTCTATTAAATCGCAAAAAAAAACTACCTCTAATGATCCCATGATGAATTACACAAAATATGGTAGGCTCCTGGCTTGGTGAACTAGCAACAGCAATGGATGGCAACACACATCACTCATATAGTGTCATATTTCTAGGCATGTGGCTAGGCCAAATGGTAAATTCATGTTGTAAAGTAATTTCAATACAATGTGTTTGGATGTCACCACTTACTTCCTGCACAAATGCATACTTTCTTGTTGGTAGGCAAGATAACACCAAAAAGTGGTCTTGAGTTGGGTGATAGAGCAAAAGAAATATTGTCAATATGAAAGGAAATACATGTAACATGGCAAAAGATAACCTGGCCTAGCCTAGACTACAATGTAAGAAAAGAAGTATAAAAAATGAAGAAAAACATAATTTTTGTTGAATGGTAAAATAAGGGTCTAGCATGTTTTTTGGGGGACAAAACAAGATTTTGAATTTTGTTTCAGAAATTCCCACAGAAAACTTTGTTGTTTATTGGATGGTTGTCAACTCACTTCATGTACTGCTTATGTTGCTGTCCACACTGTTTTGCTGGTGGGCTGTGGGATTGGGTGATGTTTTGAGTGGTGCAATTGTTGAACCCAGGACCTTTGGTACTGAAAGCTCAACATCTTAACCACTTGGCTATCACCACCTTGGCACCAATTTTTTTGGGAAAAATATTAAAAATCTAAAATCTTGGTCATAAAAGTCATAAAGTCTTAACACATGCCCTAGAGGGTGACTAAATCCGACCACCCCTTTTTCGTACATAACTCCAGATTTTACCAGCAAATAAATGCCATTCTTTCCATAGCTGCTTATAAATGACCAGCACGTTGTTTAAAGCAAGAAAAACGAAAATCGGCCGATTTTTTAAAAGTTAGAGGTTGTTAAAGTTAGAAAGAATTATCAGTGCCAGACCACAAAAAACGGTACTGATGCCTTCCCATATATTGGCAAAAGGGAAGTGTTCTTGGCAACACCAGCAACTTGTTTGATGCATATTGTTATGCTCAATAGTTTTCAAATCATGTTAGGTCACCGAGGTCAAGTCAGGTCAAGTTCATGACAGGTTGATGGAATCAAACTTGATCATCTGGAATGTTGTCATAAATGCGAATGACCAGCATGCGATTGATGTCACTTTACATGTTACTAGCAAGCCACCTAACACCAGAAAATGTTGAAATTTTGACCTCGTTTGACCTTGGAAATATTGACCTAAGGTCATGCAATTTGCACACAATAGATTTCACTCCCGTACCCATCCACTCTGTAAATTTCGTTGCTCCAGCTTTAATAGGAGCCAAGATCTTTGGGAGGGGTGGAATCCACCCCCTCCCTTACAGTGCATGTAATTTTCAGAGGCCCTCCAGGGTGCATGTTAAGGCTTAACATGCACACTGTGGGTGGCAAAATCTCCCCACCCTTTCAGTTTTTGTGAATATCTGCTTTAAAATGTCCAGTATGTTGCTTAAAGGAATAATAAAGTGAAAAAAAAATAGTTAGAGGCTGTCAAAGTCAACACATTTTGAAGCACAAGACCACAAATATTGGCAGTGATGCTCTTCCCATATGTCGGCAAAAGGGAAGTGTTCTTGGCAACACTAGCAACTTGTTTGATGTATATTGTAATACTACATAGTCTTAAAGTCATGTTAGGTCACCGAGCTCAAGTCAGGTCAATGTCATGAGAGGTTGATGTAATCAAACTTTATCAACTGGAATGTTCTGAACTTGAATGTTGTCATAAATGAAAATGATTGTGATGCGATTGATGTCGCTTTACATGTTACTAGCAAGCCACCCAAAACAGGAAAATGTTGACATTTTTACCTCATTTGACATTGGAGATATTGACCCAAGGTCATGAAATTTGCAAACAACAGAGCCTATCCTCCCTGTGAATTTCGTTGATCCAGCTTTAACAGGAGCCAAGATCTTATGGGGCCTGAATCAGAAGCTGCCCCCTCCCTGCCAGTGCATGTGATTTTCAGAGGCCCTCCAGGGTGCATGTTAAGGCACACTGGAGGATGGCAAAATATCTCCACACTTGCGTTTTTTTGTTGTTGTTGTAAATAACTAGATTTTACTGGTGAATATACTCCAAATTTTGCATATCTGCTTTAAAATGTCCAGTATGTTGCATAAAGGAATAAGAAAGTGAATCAGTGGCAAAAACAAATTATTTAGAGGCTGGCAAAGTCAACACATTTTGTAGCACTAGACCACAAAGATTAGCACTGATGCTCTTCCTATATATTGGCAAAATGAAAGTGTTCTAGGCAACACTAGTTACTTGTTTCATGTATACTGTTATGCTATATAGTTTCAAGGTCAATGTTATGACACCAAATTCAAGTCAGGTCAAGTTCATGACAGGCCAATTAAACCAATCTTAGTCAACTGGAGTGCTGTCATAAATGCAAATGACTCATGCAATTGTTGCCACTTTGCAGTTTGCATGATACTCCCTGCACATCCTGAAGATTACTGTTTGTCATTGTGTGCCTAATCATTCCAAATTGACCTGATAAAGTGCTGCTATATGGGTGACCTAAGGTCAAATTCTGGACAGGCTTGATATATTTCATAGTGTAATTTGAATATATAAATCATATAAAAATAAAATAGTCTAACCTAACCTAATCTAGAATAAGATAACTCAGCATAATATATAAAATATATCACAGCATAATATAACAGTGATAAATTATTATCTGAATAGGCTGGAATATACCACTTATTGAACATTGAATTGACATCCTTCCCAATGGAGTATCAACATCATGCTTCTTGGTGTGTGTTTGTGAAGCCTTCATTAATTGTTTCTAACTGTATCCCATTTACAAGTAGCATGCTTATGCTCTCCATGATGGATCTGGGATTGTGATAATGAACATCATGTAGTGCAATTTTAGGTGAAGGGATTACCTATGATGTGCTATGTTGGATAATACTATTTCATAGCATAAGTGTTTGTATGGCCACCATTCCTCTCGGTGTTCCCAAATTAGGTACCTCTCAAAATATGCAAAGCAGGAAAAGTGATGTGTATGCAATTATTTCAAAACTGGGCTTGCAGTACTTTTTTGGGCTTACAATTTTTTAAGAACAGTATTTTCATGATGATTCTGACATCCTGCTTTACTCATTTTAACATCTCATGCCTAACAAGAAATTATAATTTTAACACTGTAATGTAATGTAACGAAACCAAACCAGAAAACGAGAATCTTTTCAAACAAACTTTTTGGCAATCTAGGCACAATTGTTAAATCTGTCATTAAAGTTAACAGCATTGCAAGGAACTTTTGGCCTTGATCAAAGGCTATGGATGCATCTGGCTGCAAATATTCCTTGTCATGAATAAATATGAAGCTAAGCCAGAAACATAAGGTTTTCAATGTTGATTGTATCAAGTGCATGAAGTGCTAAATTACTTCATCATGTGTGACATACCAGGTAGAGATAATCAAATGTAATGGGCTACCTATATTTGTAGTGATGATTATGATTGTGTATTTCTTTGCCAAATGAAAAGTAATCATTTGCAGAGAAAATGAGTGGTCATACCATTTTTATCACATTAAAATATATTGTATTAAAAATTTCAAAGAAACAAATGTTACCTTGATTGCCAATAATACCAGTTATTTTTCTAATACTTTTACCAGTTATTATAATAGTTAAGTTATTCAGTTATTTTTTCTTTAAAATATTTTAGAAAAAAATATCTTTATAACTTTCCTATTGAAAAGTGCTTTCAATTGACATTTAGTCTAGGGTAAGTTGTTACTTTACACCATTTTTTTCTGCAATTTTGAGCATAAAAAATTGAATGACAACAGAAACCTTCATAAACTGCAAATTTCCAGGTTATTCATCCAATAACCATGTCAGAACCTATTACATAAGGATGTACACCTTAAAAATTTTTGGTGAAGAGATACTGTTGCTGCAACACCCTTGCCATCTCAATACTAACAGCATGTTTGGAGCTTGGATCCTGCAGAAAATTGTCCTTGTGACATCATACTTTTGGATCAGATTTGCCAATTCACCATGTGAAGCTCACAGGATCCAGGAAATTATATGGATTCTGCAGAAAATTCTTCAGATGAAATATACAGGGTGTGGGACATCAATGGCATTAGTGGCACCTATAGCACATAGGTTCATACAGCATGCACTATGTTGCCTTGACCCATTGAAGCCATGGTGCTCAACAATGGGAAGATGTAGGTAATTTCCCAGCTTCAGTTTGAATGTATATGATTGATATTTTTGAGCCTAGATAAATACATTTATTAAAAAAACATTCTTAGGTTACAATAAGCTGGTAACTATGCAAAGACCAACTTTACCACAGTACCAAACCAGGGCTTCTAACCTCTCCTGGTGCCTTGCAGACACCATTCAGCTCCTTTAATCAAGCAATGAAGCACACATTTGTCACTCTGGGTAAGATAGCACCAAGGTTCCCTTTGTTAGAAGTGTCTGGCCTGAAAATATTCCTGACCACATCAAATAACTTACCAGTGAACATGCAGACATGTTGCATGTTCACTGAAAGGGCCCCCCCCCCCAGCTGAGGGGGCTGCCCTTCCATGCAGTGAATATGCAACAGCCCTAGATCAGCTAGGGAACTGAATGTTCACCAATGCCTACATGCAGCTGATAGGTGGCCAATGTGCAGCCCATGTCAGGAAGTTGTTGGGCCGCTGTCACGGCACCAGGGTCCTGCTATCAGCTGGAGAGTGAAATGGGGAACTCCCACTTCAATGTTCACTTTGCCCCCTCCAATAATTTCGCCTTTAAAATGGGACCTAATGGAGTGTGTCCCCAATTAATTTGGGGTTGCTCATTGTCTTCATGTATTTTGTCCCACCCTCGAATAATGTTCAGAAATCAACACCTGCCCTCTTATAATATTCAGAAATCACCACCTACCCTCTAATAATATACAGAAATCAACACTAGTGTTTGATATTCCAGGTCAATATGCCGGTATCGGGCCGAGAATGCCATGTTGGCATACCCTAAACGCAAAAGAAGGGTAGGAAAGCCAGCATGGCTTACACCAGATGTGATAAAAGCAATTAAGGCTAAGAAAACTGCATTTAGAGTTTTTAAAGAAACCTCAAATGTTGTTAATCTAAAGGCGTATCGAAAAGCTAGAGACACTGTGAAGCAAAACACCAGAGCAGCAAAGCGAGCAAAAGAACTGGATCTAGCTAGAAACTGTAATGGGGACAGTAAAAAGTTATTTAGTTTCTACAAGCTGAGTAAAGTTTCTAGCACAATTGGTCCACTGGAAGTAAATGGGACTACATTGGGTGAGGATAGTGAGATGGCTGAGGAGCTGAGCAAGCAGTTCAAATCAGTGTTTACAATGGAAGATATGACCAATCTGCCGACCGTACACCATAGTTCAGTGACATGGGATCTGACAAATGATGTTGACTTCATTGATAGTGATGTTGTTTACAATCATATCAGGAAAATAAAGCCAAATAAGGCAGCAGGACCTGATGAAATTTATGCTAGGGTGTTGCGGGAATCTGAAAAGGAACTGGCATTTCCACTTAGTATAATATTTTGTAGATCAGTTTCACATAATGAAATTCCAACCGATTGGAAAAGGGCAAATGTAGTTCCTATTTTCAAGAAAGGAGAAAGAGGGAAAGTTGAAAACTATAGGCCAATAAGTCTCACATCCCTAGTCTGCAAGGTACTCGAATCAATTATCAAGGATAGAATAGTTAGTTATCTGGAAGGTAGCAGATTGATTCAAGATACTCAACATGGGTTTAGAAAAGGACGATTGTGTCTCACAAACCTCTTGGACTTTTTGAACTTTGCCACAGAACAATTTGATCAGGGAAATCAGGTTGATGTAGCATATCTTGACTTTAGTAAGGCCTTTGACAAGGTACCCCATAAACGGTTAATGATACAGCTTCAGTCCCATGGTATTGCAGGTAGCATCTTAAAATGGATAGAGTTGTGGCTTTCAGATAGACAGCAAAGAGTAATGCTAAATGGTACAAAGTCATCATGGCAAAATGTTCTTAGTGGAGTCCCCCAGGGGTCAGTACTAGGGCCATTACTGTTCATTATATTTGTAAATAACATTGAAAGTGGCCTAAGCAGTAAAGTTTTGAAATTTGCGGATGATTTGAAGGTCTTTAGGGCAATAACAGGTCAGGATGAGCATATCTCGCTGCAAAAAGACTTAGACAAACTTGTGAAGTGGTCCAAAGAATGGCACATGAAATTTAATTTTGATAAGTGCAAAATCATGCATGTAGATAAGCAGCATATGAAGGCTCCATAC
This sequence comes from Imbricaverruca yamaguchii, assembly GCA_034440575.1. Taxonomy (NCBI): domain Eukaryota; kingdom Metazoa; phylum Arthropoda; class Thecostraca; family Neoverrucidae; genus Imbricaverruca; species Imbricaverruca yamaguchii. The sequence goes on from JAOTOL010001375.1 coordinate 273,404, forward strand.
TTGATGGATGGCCAAGTGCTATCAGTGACTCAACAGGAGAAGGATTTAGGTGTTATTCTAAACACAAAACTGGGGGCATCAGAACAGACCAAGGAAGCCAGGAAGAAGGCACTGAGAATGCTCTGGGCAATAAATAGGAATGTATCATACAGAAGTGAGGAAGTGATCAGGAAGCTTTACTGTGCATGTCAGGCCACATTTGGAATACTGCATCCAAGCTTGGTCTCCTAGCTATGAAAAAGATTGTTGGCTTTTAGAGAGAGTGCAAAAGAGGGCTACAAAAATGGTTAATGACATAAGCAACCTGGCATATGAGGAAAGATTGAAGAAATTGAATATGTTTTCACTTAGATATAGAAGGCTGAGAGATCTCATCGAGGTCTTTAAATTTGTCCATGGTCTGGAGAGGGGATACCTTGGGGAAATCTTTGAATTTAACAGAAATGATGCAATTAGAGGTCATAAATTCAAAATTAAAGTTAACCACAGCAGAACAAGGTTAAGGCAAACTTTCTTCACCGACAGGGTAGTGGAACACTGGAACCAGCTGCCAGAAAACATCGTCAGTAGCAGCACATTGAACATCTTTAAAAACAGCATAGACAATCATTATAAGAATAGAGGGCTTGCTTTTCAGTATTACAGGGAGGGCTGATTGACAGATTTGGTGGGCAACTAGTTCAGTGTACAGAGTGCAACCAAGAAGGGCCCTTGTGGCTCATAGTTGCACTAATCTTTTATGTGTCTATGTCTTTATGTAAACGATATGCCAAGCTCGTCTCGATACATGCCGACAGCAAGACGACATCAGCATTTTTATTGAACTGATCATCCCAGAGGAATTAAATTTTTACTAGACCAGGCCAAACCACGTAACCCGACCCCGAACTCACCGCAAGAATACTGGCGGTGCGAGAGCGTAGCGTCCGACGTGTGTAACACCTGGGTACTAAGACTAAAGTAGCACGGTCGCCACATTTGACTCACAAGCGCACTATTTGTGTTCGATACTTGTAGAGACTGGACAGGGCATCCCGTCCTCGAAAGAGTTTCATTAGTATTGTTATTAAGAGGGGAAGTGAGTTTAGTATGAATTTAAATTAAACTTCTAGAACTTTAGCCGGCATTATTACTAAAGTTTCTTATGTAGATAGATACAGTGTCAGGCCCCTGTCATCCCCATGCCTTCCTGCGTGTCGGGTCGAATGGTACAAATGACGTCATCTGGGGTACAACTTTTGGGCCGTTTTAATGCAGGAATCCATTTCTAAAATGCAGGAAACCCTGCATTTTAAAATGGAAATATTTTCACTTCAACTCACTTTCTAAATCCTATAATATCACGTCTGTGCTTTTGAATCGTATTGAGCTGTTATTTTATAATTCTCAGTTAGGCTGCGAATTAAGCGACGACCATCACGAATACAGCGTTTTAGGGGCACTCATTTCCACAAATTCTTAGATGGCGCAGTTGAGTCATAAATAGCGCAGCTGCTTACATAGCTTCGTCGTAGGTTGTTTTATGCTTGGTTTTATGTCTGTCACACCTTGTGCTCGATGCACGTGCGTTTTAGTTGTAGTTTTATTGTATAGTGTTCTGTTGTGGTGTGTCGTTTATCACCTGAAAGAAAGATATGAAAAGAAGAGATTGTCAACCAACATGCTTATGTTTTTCCAAGAGATGAAAATGCGTATAAAACCTGGTTGACGGTGAAAAGGATCTGATGGAGTTCATCCAACCAGCCCATCCATTTGCTCCAACCACTTTACCTCTGATGATTATGATCCTGGCCACGGATGCCGCTGAAACTGATGTCAATGTCAACACCTGCCTTTTCTGGTGTCATTCCATGAATTAGCCTACCTCTCAGATCTGTATGGCATGGAGTGTTGCATCATGCTTGTCTGGAATGCTTGCTGCATTTTTGAGCATCTTAGACATCAAAACACAAAAGAGCAGTGTGACTATGAGCCACAAGGGCCCTTCTTGGCTGCACTCTGAACACTCAACCACTTGCCCACCAAATCCGTCGATCAGCCCTCCCTGGCATACTGAAAAGCAAGCCCTCTATTCTTGTAATAATTGCCTATGGTGTTTTTAAAGATGTTCAATGTGCTGCTACTGCCAATGGTTTTTCGCATCTGGTTCCAGTGTTCTATTACCCTGTTGACGAAGAAAGACTGTCTTAACCTTGTCCTGCTGTAGTTAACTTTAATTTTGAATTGATGACCTTTAAGTACATCATTTCTGCTAGATTCAAATATTTACCTAGTATATCCATCCTCCTGACCATGAACAAATTTAAAGACCTCAATGAGGGCTCCTCTCAACTTTCTATATCGAAGTGACAACATGTTCAATTTCTTCAATCTTTCCTCATATGCCAGGTTGCTTATGTCATTAACCATTTTTGTAGCCATATTTTGTACTCTCTAAAAGCGAACAACATTTTTCATTACTAGGAGCGAAAGCTGGACACAGTATTCAAAATGTGGTTTGACATGCACAGTAAAGCTTCCTGATGACTTCCTCACTTATGCATGATACATTCCTATATATTTCCAAAGCATTCTCAGTGCCTTCTTCCTGGATTCTTTCGTCTGTTCTGGTGCCCCAAATATTGTGTTCAGAATAACACCAAAGTCCTTTTGCTGAGTCACCGATAGAACTTGGCCACCCCCATCAAATATGAAGCCTTCATATATTGCTTACCTTATCTTCATATCTTATCTTTGTATAGCTAAATAAAGAATCAGCTCAATTAGTTTCATACCACTTCTATTCACATTAATTTTAACACGACCATCATCAGCAAACTGGTACTGGAGCAGGACGGCCTTGCCATCGTTGCCGGCTTCGTCGCCTACAAAATGAGGCGTCAACACAGCATTTGGCTGTCCGACGTTTGAAGCATCGGAGCCGCTCCTGGCCGTTGTGTCCAGCTCTTGGCTAATCACCATCGGTCGCGGCGGGCGCTGCATGCCACATACGTGGTAGAGGGCGATACCAAACCAGTTCAATTCTGATGTCTGCTTCATCATGGACTCAACCTGCACAGGCGACACCAGCATCGTGAGACCCGGGGTGGGCGTCATTGTATTTTGTATTTGCGAGATTTAACAAACCGATTCCATAAAATGGATTAATATTTGGTTTGTGTCAGAATACAGATACATTTCACATACATTTCAGATACATTTCACAAACATGAACAAAAAATTAAAGCGGCAAGACAACAGTATACAGGTGAAAACCGAACACGTGAAGTCAATTTATCAGACGTTGTTCAGCATCGCGACGAACTCGCCCCGTGTCCGAGAAGCGGTAGTGGCCGGCGGCAGTAGGTTCCAGGCCGAGGCTGCCCGGAAGGAGAAGGTTCTACGTGACATGCTGAGGCGGAAAGGCGGTGGCTCCAGTGCCCCAGCCACCGTCGCACGAGTGGAGCGCCGGGAGACATCCGACCGCCGGCGGAACAGAGAGCGGATCGCCTCGGGGGCTCGCGGATCATTCAGGGCTCTGAACACGGCGATGTTGTCGCGGTGGGTAATGAGGTGACGGACACTGCGCCAGCCCAGCGTTGCCACTGTCGGCGAGATATGATCACGACGACGAGCCCCTACGACGATCCTAGCCCCGAAATTGATCGCCTTCTGCACTCGTCCAAGGTGACATTGGGCAGCCCCGCCCCATACAGTGAGGCAGTATAGGATGTATGGAAAGACGTGAGACTGAATTAGGAGTTTGCGTGCTTCGGGCGTGAGATGGTGACGGATATTGTGGAGACAGAACAAGGTGGAGTTGCACTTTTTGACAACGTGGGATATGTGCTCCTCCCAGGATAGGGTGCGGTCAATGATGACTCCCAGCATCTTCACGAATGGCGAGGGGGTTAGGACGTGACTGCCAATGTTGAGTTGGTAGGATGTGGCTTTTTTTAGGGATTGGTACGTGCCGACAAGCAGTAGGGTAGTTTTAGTGGGGTTCATCTTCAAGGAGTTGGATGTGAAGTAAGACTGAATAGCAAGGATGGTGCTCTCCTGCCGGGATTTAAGAACGGGTAATTCATCAGGATGTGCAGAGTCAAGCAGCTGGGTGTCGTCGGCATATGATACCAGGCGTCCGTATGGAAGGTATGCTGGCAGGTCATTCATGAAGATGCTGAACAGCAAGGGACCAACCAGGGATCCCTGAGGAACACCATGGGATAGCGGAAGGGATAGAGAGCCGCCCCGCACCACCTGTCGCCGGTCAGTAAGGTAGCTGTCAAACCACCTCGGGTCGACGCCGTACCACTGCAGCTTCCGCAGGAGGATATCATGGTCGACGCTGTCGAATGCTTTGCTTAGGTCGATTGAGATGACTGGAAGCGATGTGACCAGTGTCGACACGACGTGTGATCCACTCGACAGCGTCGACCAGGGCGTCCTCCGTCGAATGGCATGGCCTGTATGCATACTGGGAGGAGGAAAGAATGTGATTAGTGACTAGATAAGAGGACAGCTGGATACATACTACTTTTTCACATAACTTGGATAAGACTGGCAAAATAGAGATAGGACGAAAGTTACAGGCGACATCGCGAGGCCCAGATTTGTGAAGTGGAACAACCGAAGCAGTTTTCCACGAGGTAGGGAACACGCAGGAGACGACAGAAGTGTTAATGATGTGAAGTAGGTGAGGCCCGAGAACCGGAAAACATTTGCGGAGAGCGTGCAGTGGTACGCCATCGACGCCAACCGCTTTCGACGAAGACATCTCACATATGGCTCTGAATAGTTCGGGCAGGGTCACCGGGTGTAGCCGGAGGCCGGTGGTAGTCACACAAGGTGGTCGCGGAGGGATGAGTGGAACGCCGCGGTTGCCAGCAACGAGATCAGCGGCAATGCGTGGGCCGGCATTAGCAGCCGGCAATCGAAGCTAGGAGTGCGGCTAGTTGTGTGAGACGGAGGCTGACTCGAGTTAGTCTGCATGTGCGCATCGGCTGGTTGCGAAAGAACTCTGCTCGGGAGAGCGCAGGGGCGGGCATATAGGCAGGTCCGCCATCATGCCACCAGGCAGCGATAGGATGTCCACCCTCACACTGCCGGCCATGTGTCACCGTCTCTGCTGTGTGTCGTGTCGTGTCGCCCTTTGTAACCGTGTTTGTTGTTGCTACCGTGACCTGGGGTGGACTGGCGGCGCCTCGTGTGTTGCCCGTTCTGGCGGCACTTTGCATTGGTTTCATCCCGCCAGATCCTGCCGTTTTGTTGGCGTGTTTCGCTGCTGCCACTGTGACCACTGACGGGTTGGCGGCGGTCCCTGTGTCGGCCCGTCCTGGCGGCACTTAACTCTGCCGTCGTATCGCCCGGTCCCACTGTCCTGTTAGCGTGTTTTGCTGCTGCCGCTGTGACCAGGGGCAGACAAGCTGCGCCCGTCCTCGCGGCACTTGACACTGCTACCGGCTCTGATACTGCTATGAAACAGGTGTGGCGTATGCCATTTCATTGTTGCTCATGAGGCCTATGATCATTGATTTGAAAGAACGATGAGCAAAGTCTCTGCTCCACGAACTTCGATTGTGATCATTCATGCTCTGAATCGGAAACAGCACATAAGCCGACTAGGTCGACTATGCGGACGTGTAGGAGTGTTTTGAATCATCCAGATCTTGTTCTGAACGCATTGTTAGGTTAGGGAATGCCGCCAATACATGCCTCACCGCTTTTAGCACCCCATGTCTGACCGCTTTCCAGTCCATCCGCCGAATGTAACCTTCGAATTATAGTGAAATTTTACATACTTTTTGGATGGGTCAACCCCCGCTTCCGACTGGCGTGAGCTCACCTCCCTCAATCCATAGACCTTCCTGTTACCTCCAGGCATTGTGTCTCCCAAATCGTTTTCTGGAAGTTCCACCCATGTTTCTGAGCTGGTACGGAGGTTCACAGATGCCCCCATAAAAGGAATGTCTCCCTCTCACGTGCTCCATATGGTCTTGTCGATCGTAAAAAGAAACGATTGTCCCCTTCCTTGCCTCCTGTATCATGGGCACTGTCGCATATAGAGGGGTTAAAAGGCCTTTTTGCCAATTAATTATGGCATGCAGCATCATAAGCGCAATGCTGAATTTGATGTACATTAAGGGACTCGACCCCCTTCCCCACCTTATTCCATCATGGCGACGACCACACTTCAGATACGTCCTTACTGCATTTCGCCGCGGTAAGATGCTAATTCTCTGTCATATTTGACCTGTCCTACCTCGCTTTGTACGTTCTTCCGGTTATAATATGTGTATAAAAGGCATTGGAGATCCCTTCCGGAACTATGACGCTCTAAGTTGTGCACCTGCACCTCTTAAATCCTCATTTTATCCCCCGTACTATACATACGCTGCGTATATTCGACAGCGTGTTAGCGGCTCGGCCGTATTAAGTGGTACCCCGGATGACGTCATATAAGTACCTGCGCAGAAAGCTGCGCAGTAGGGATGACGCCACCTCGTATATATCACCTTGGGCAAGGGGCCCGAAAGGACTTCTCAGGGTGTCGGTGCGGGAATACCATAAGGGCCCCGTGGGCCGACGTGAAGGGGACCGCCGAAAGGGACCCGAGATGACGGAAATGGTCCCGGGTCGATAGAGGGCCTTGAGTCAACGGAGAGCGCCCTCGGGAAAATGTTGAGAACCATAGGCTGGGCTAGCATGAATGGTTTCTAGATTAACGGGGGCAGGATAGTTGGAAAAGTCCTCGGGCTTTAAGAAAGGGTTCCGAACCAATATAAAAGGCTCCCTAGGCTGACGGCGGATCCCAAGCTGAAGAAAGGGGCCTAATCTGATGTACAGGGCCAAAGCGTTTAAAAAGGGCCACCGACTTTCCTGAAAACACCCTGCTTGATAAAGAGAGTACCTGAAATGACGGAGGTGACTCTAGTTCCCGGAGAGGACCTCGCACCTTCAAAAAGGACCTTTGGGCTAATGAATTCGAGGCCGATGAACACTTGGGCCCAAGTCGTACGAGACCCTGGCCTGGTGGAGGTGGCCCAAGATATTGAAAAGAGAACCTCCGACCTGCCGGAGGCCCGGAATCGCTTAGGAGGGCCTCTGTACTGACGAAGAGTATTCTTAGTCGCGGGAGGAACTCGGACAGCCCGAGCGGGTCCAAACTGGTAGCAAAGGACCCCTGAACCGGTGGGGTCGAAATCGCACAAAGGGCCACTGGCGTGATAGCGGAGGCCCAAGCTGTTGAAGAACTGGCTGGACGGAGAGTGTCCGGAGCCGTGAAAGACGGTCCCTGAGCTGACGGATGGTGTCCCGGGTCGGATGTGCAGAGGCACTGGGTCGGCTTTTGCTCACGCTGATGAAGAGGGGCTCAGAGCTGACAGCGGGCCCATACAGATATAGAAGCCACCAAGCTACGGAGACGATCCGGGCGGAAGCGGAGGGTTCCCGGTGCTATGTATAGGGCCTTTAAGCTCATGAATGGGCATCGGGTTGCTAAAGAGCAGTGGAGTTTCAGGGGGTGAAAGGTATCGCCCCCTGGTCAGTCCGGCGGTGTCCTCCAGGTGACTGCCCTGGGGATAAGGATATACCCGAGGGCAAATTAAAACGAACCTCATTGCTTGTGTGCAAAGGGCTTTGTGATCTCGAGACGTCAACCCTGAGGGTGGACAATGGCCGTGAAGACAAAAAGGGTCCGTTCAAGAGTTGGAATGCCAATGTCAGCATGAAAGAGCGGTCTCAACTGGAATGGGCCCGTTACAGTTGAGGAATGCACCGGTCTCCTGAGGGACAGAGAGGGCTGGGATGCTCTGTGTTTGACAGGGTCCCTGACGAATGAACAGAACCCCTAAGCTGAAGAGGACTAGTGAGGGCAATCTCTGATCTGAAGCCCCCCCCCGAGATGAAAGCTAAATATAACTATTGAGGACTATGATGGGCCCCTGAAAGCAGGGGAGGGCCTGAGGGATGAATAGGATCTCGTGAGCGTCAGAGAGGACTGGGCTAGGATTCGCCTGAGATTCAGTAGCCCCTAGGGGATGAACAAGATCACCTGATATTTTTCCTGTTGACTTTGGTGCGAGGTGCGAGGAATACCAAGGAACAGCCTCAGAGCTGGGATGCCCTTGAATCCGCAAGAGCTGTCGATAACTAGGACGGACCCGTAGCACGTTGAAGGAGTCCTTGGGAGCTAACAGCCCTTGTAAGAAATCCCGTGGCACTATCCTATTTGATTGCGTGGGAATGTCCTTGTCAGGACATGACACATTCTCCAATGTTTCATAATCAGGGACTGCATGAGATTCCCCAAACATCTGGAAATCCCATTTAGTCCGTATTAGATTTCTCGTGGGATTCTACAATCTCCGAGGGAGTCCCATGAGTTTCCCACGAGATGCGACTCATTCCCTAGTGGAATTCTGTGCCATTCATAGTGTGAATCACCAAGGTTGTGATTAGGTTTTCTGGAGCAATCCATGCAAACGGTGAAATAGCGTGCTACACGCAGATTTCGAAAGAAAAACAAACGATGTTCGAAACGTGTTATATTCTGCGAGGTGTTCTCACGATGTCACTTCACATCTCATCAACCTCGGGGTCTCCATACGCAAGACCGCCGGAGCGCGCAGCCGTGGAGGGGCGGCGCTGGAGCATCTTGGCCCCGTCTTGGAGCTTACTTTTATTTGTCGTCTTACTTTGCGCCTCGGATATGTCAAGCTTTCGCTTCACGAAGGCTGAAAAATGGTACAAATATCAAGAAACGGTCTACCGACAAAACATTCCGATACACGTAAGCAAAATTCGTCGGCAAAATACAACACCAGACCAGAGCTTTCTAACAAGAAAGCTCTCTTCATGGAGAGCCAGCATGCCATACATTCGTTTTTACCATTTTCATTTTTACTATTGCATGTACCCTTTTATCCTCCACTTAAACCACTGGAAATGATTAAGAACTGCGACTATCACTGATCTCCCGATGTTTGAGTGCTGGATTGTCAAAATAAAATGGTCCACTTTCGCTCAACAGGTCGTTATGCGAGGAGCTGTGTAAGGTGTGAAGTCATCATTCTGTCACATGCCGATGTTTTCATCTTCGTAACACTGTGACTTATGCTGATGCATGTAAGTTCGTGATTGTGGCCAAAGGTAGAAACGTCGAAGAAATGTTGGGCAGTGAATTAGACTGTGTCACGGGAAAAATGTTTCATCACGAAGCACGTTGCCCCTTTGATTTTCGTTATACTGTATGTGAGTAGGAAAGGCACTACGCTGCACTATTTCTTCCCCCCCCCCTCCATTCACCCCGCCCTCCTCAATTCCTCCAAGAGCAAAATTTCATCCGGTCATCTCTACAAAGGCGAGCGCCGCATTGCCATGCGGTAATCTTCCAAACCACCACTTCAACCTCAATTTTGACGGCTGTAACTTCACTACCAGAAAAGATATAACTCAGTTGTTTGAGCTTTAGGGCGCGTCGACAATTATGGTCATATTGCGCACAGAAAAGATACAGAGTGTCCCTACTATAAGTTGTTTCCTTATGGGACTGTTCCGGTTGTGCGGGAAGTCTCATGTATCCATATGGGACTGTTCCGTTGTTCCCAGGTGGAGTATGATTTCCCATGGGGCCGTCCAAGCAATTATATGGGGATCCCATGTGTCCGATCGATAATTTATACCGATCCCATGCATTTTTTTTTTAACTAGGGAGAGCCCTCGGATACCTATCGAGAGTCCATAAGGCTAACGAACGTTGTGAGGAATACTTAGTGCTGGCGTCAGAGCTTGAACACCCTTGAAGCTAGAAAGATTGTCAAGGACTGGGAAGGCCCCAAGCAGCTGGAGAAGACCCCTGACGATTTAAAATGGTCACTGAGCGATAAACAGGACTGGACTGAAATGCCCGAGAGGCTTGGAAAGTGCCTATAGGAAGACCCATCAGCGTAAGAACGTCTCAAACAGTGTGGGGGGGGGGGCAGGGTCACTAGCACCCAGGGATTTCGTAAAGTAGGTGTGAGGAGCAGACCCACTGGGCGCGTCCATAGTCAACAGCAATATGTGCTAATGAAAAACTATCATCGCAGTATAACTACTTTCAAATTCACACTCGGAACTATTTTCATGACTGATGGATTATTTTGCAATAATAGATTTATATTCCTGGTGTGAATGAAACTATTACTACTACTACTACTACATATCTTGAGACAAAATGTCTTCAACTTCCGCTAAGTGCGAGTGTATGCCAAGTGCAAGCTCATTACAGCCTCACTGAAGGGTGGGTATGTGGTGCGCCCCAGTTTCCATAATATAGTGCCATTCGTCTTTCAGATGTTCCCCTTGGTAAATGTTCACCGATGCTGGTGAAAAGAAAGAATAAGCAAGAACGAAGCTTGCTTGCTTACTTGCTGGCCCATGGCAAAAGAAGGCTCATAATTGTTACTGGAGAAGATGAGAAACAGGAAAGGCGGGTGATCGCCGGTTGAAAATTCTTTGATCCAGCGTGTGGTAGACCCCGATTGGCAGGCTAGCAGACTAGGGGAAAATGCAATAAATAAAACTACATGACATGGTGTTGGTCCTCGGGACCTAATTCCAACACATATGCTATCAGTCACCTCCATTGTCTCTGCAGTACACATCTTGAGCGTTAGAATATCCGCCATTTGAAATGAAATGGAACCAAATGGAAGCGCTTATTTTGGGGACCGTCAAATCAGTGCAAAATAGCTGGCGGGTGACAACGCACGGTACTTCATAAAGTCATAACGTGTTCAGACTTACGAGCCACAAAGGCGCATCCTGAATTCAGTTCGATGATTAGTTCTCTTCTTCCCACGTTCTCTTCTTCCTGGTGGCTAATAAATCCTGATAACCGCTGAGATTTTATTCACATCATCCTTTGGTTAAATGCACTACCAGATTGTCTACCGAAGTGAGGCTCTAGTCAGGCGTTCTTTTTTACTTCTTCGTTTTACCTTGTCTACAGATGTGTTTTAGGGCTACAGCTAATTTGTGTTAAGGACCGGCACATTTTTGCGACCCCTGGTCTTTTTTATAGAGTTTTGCTGCTTTCGTGTGCTCAGCGGGTCTTCTTGGGGGCCAAACGGCATTTTCGTGGGTCCAGTCCAGGATTTTGGAGCACCCAGCACCATTGTTATAGTCCTGGAACTATTGTTTTGGTCCCAGATGCTATTTTCAGGGGACTTGGTGTTTTGGGAGTCGAGTGTCATTTTCAGGGGGCCCTTCGCGACTCGTTGAGGCCTCAATCAAAGAATGATTTTTTATGGGCCCTGGTGCGATTGTTGGGGACACTGAGATTTTGGGGAGTCTGGAGCTATTTTTCCGAATAATTTGGGGCCCGTAACCTCTCAAGGAGAGGGCTGCTCCAGTGCCAGCTTCAGTACGTCACTTCGCATGCCTAAATTCTAGCCTAACAATGACGCCTATGGAGTACATCGCACAAAATCGACTTTCATATGCCCATTTAACTGCTTGCACCACAAGTAGTGTTCAAAATATAAACCCTGTGATTAGCCTAAATTCATCCATTATCTTTCCTTGTATTATATTCGGGGTTCTTAAATTTCAGCCTACACGCACACATCACTGGACGATGAAAAGCTTTGATAATAGCATCCGTTGTAATTATGTGTTTTAGTACTTTTAATCCAAGTGGCTTGATGCATGACCGACACAGTCGATGCGCCCCTAAACTCAATACCAAACCAAATGTCTTTATTGAACATATTATGATATCAGTCTTTGCTAAGCAGATGTTGTTACGCATACCATGAGCCCACCATCTGACCGATCCATTTCTGTTGAACGACATCATTTGAATTCAATATATAACGTGCTGTCAATGCCACTACGCAGTTACCCAGCTGCAAATCCACCCGGGTCAGTTGCCATGCTCGTCATGAGCTTTATCAGGTCACATGACAAGCATCACGCGTCACTCGTCACAGCATCACTTCACATCACTCTTCATGTGACCTTGTCAGGTCGCATCACAGGCGCCTAATCCTCTCGAGGGATTCTGATATACTGGGATGCGTTCTCTCACTTTAAGCATATACACTAGTGTGTGGACTTCATTATTGTATATATACTACCATAATTAATTATGGAAATAAGCGTTTTGCTGTGATGGGTGGCAGTAACGATGATGCCCAGAAATCTCACTCAAAAGCTTCGACGCCGTGTGCTTTGCACATCTGGGAAAATCCATTGAAATGTGATAATTTAAGCATTATATTCCATACTACAGTCATGCAATGGATGTGTCGTGGAGTAATTTGTATGCTTCAAAAATACATGTATATGTTGAGGTCCAGCAACTAGGACCAAGGCTATATATAATACATGTAAATGCAACGTAAAGGCCGTGAACTTACACCTACGAATTGTCTGTATTACCTTGATTGTGTTACGTTACTGCCTTCAGCCTTTATAGTTATCTACTGTGCACAAACCTGCCAACTCGCCTACCAGCGTAGGCGACAGACATTTGCTGAAAGTGTGCCGTTGTGACAGATAATCATTATTCGAAGAAGGAAAAGTATTCACCACATAAAGAAGGACACTCTAACGGAAAATATTTCGTGCACAGTTTATTTTTGGTTAATTCACAAACTATTCCCTTATATTTCGGTAACTCATCAATGAAATTTAGGTACACGTCATTTGGCAGCGCTAATTATTTTAGCACAGGTCCGGGTGCACAAAATCTGCTGCACACGGCCAGCTGCATTAGACTGAACCATGGCGCAGCAGGCTGTCACAAATACACCGTGACAGTGGATAGGGTTCGACTGCGGTTTAGAAATGTGACAGATGTATGGGTTTCAGTGTTTGTAGGTGACATTCTTGATGTTTTGTGCACTTCTGTGTCGCACCCTCCTCCATATTCAATGGTCCTCCACTCCCGTCTTAGGCGTAGGCATCCTCCTTTGGTGCTGGTAAGGCCTTACCCATCATGAGGAGTCTTCAATTTTGGAAACCTTCCCTCATTTCATACCTACTACTACTTCCATATTAACACGCGCTTTGGAGGGGGGGGGCGAAATCCGCCACCCCTCCAGTTTTTCGTTCATAACTCTAGATTTTACCGGACAATATACGCCATTGTTTGTGTACCTGCTTCGAAATGTCCGGCGCGTTGCTTAAAGGAAGAAAAATGAAAATCGACGGAAATTTTTTTTCCATCGAGTTAGGTGTCGTTAAATTAAAAAACGTTCTCAGCCCCAGACCACAAATATCGGCGCTGATGCGCTTCCCGTATATTGGCAAAAAGGAAGTGTTCTTAGCAACACTAGCGACTTGTTTGATGTATATTGTTATGCTATATTGTTTCAAAGTCATGTCAGGTCACCGAGGTCAAGGCAGGTCAAGTTCATGACAGGTTAACACACCCTGGAAAGGGATGGCGACATCCGCCAACCCATCCGATTTTTCGTACATAACTCCATATTGTACCGGCCGATATACGCCATTTTTATGTGTACCTGCTTAGAAATGACCGGCGCATTGTTTAAAGCAAGAACAATGAAAATGGGCCGAACATTTTCCAAGTGAAGGGCCGTTAGGTAAAAAAATTCCCAGCGCCAGACCACTAAAATCGGCGCTGATGCGCTTCCCGTATATTGGCAAAAGGGAAGTATACTTGACAACACTAGCGACTTGTTTGACACATATTGCTATGTTATGCAATTTAAAAGTCATGTTATGTCGCCTAGGTCAAGTCAGGTCAAGTTCATGACAGGCTGATTGAACCAAACTTGGCCAACTGGAATGTTGTCATAAATGCAAAAGACTGTCATGCGATTGATGTTACTTTGCATGTTACTCCCTACACATCCCAAAATATATTGTTTGTCATTGTGTGCTTAAGCGTTTCCATACTTTATTCATGTATTTCACTCCTTTCTTTGCGAAGCCGATTGTGACGAGCCGCCCAACGGAGCAGTCGGGTTGGGAGCCAGGTTCCGGTAACTGGAGCAGGTAATGACCGACTGAAGTGCTCCTATATAGGTAACCTGAGGTCAAATGGCAGATCTGACATCTGTGTTGCATCATTAGTAATGTCCAAAACATCATTAACGCCAATTTTGGAGCATTTAAACACGATCACAGCGATCCATAGCAATGACAAGCCAATCCACGCAAAACCAGACATTTTTATATTTTGGCCTCATTTGACCTTGAAGATATCGACCTAAGGTCATAAACTTTGCACACAATAGAGTTCACTATCGTGCCCATCCACCTTGCGCATTTCATTGCTCTAGCCTTCATAGGAGCCGAAATCTTATGGGGGCGGAATCCGCCCCACCCCCTCCAGTGCGCGTTATCTTCAGAGGCCCTCCAGGGCGCGTGTTAAAGGCCTCCTCTCATTTCCTGGGAACTCCTTCCGGTCTTCGGGGCCTCTTTCGGTCCTGGGGACCTCTTGCTCCTTATTGAGGGATTACTCTCGAGTCCGGAAGGGGCCTCCTTTTCTCTTCTAGAGACCTTCTTCTTCAAATTGGGACCCTCTTACGTTTTGGGGGCCTTCTGCTCTGTGTGCTGATTCGATCTTTGCCAATCTTAAGGGTGACCTCTTATCTCCTGGTGGACTCCTCTTTTCTCCCAGGTACCTCCTCTTCCAAATTGCACACAACTTTTCATATCTTAGTGGTTTTGTCATTTCCTTGGGACCTTCTTCTTGCAGTCTTGCAGCCTTCTTTTCCGCTTTGGAGCCGTCTATCTTATCCAATGGCCTTTCTCTCCTATTGTAGGGGCCTCCTCGTTCATCATTGGGTCTCATTTCCAATGTTGTGCCGTCTTCTTCCGAATTAGGTGTTTCCTGCCTCGTCCCTTTCTATCTTGGTGGATCTTTACCAGTTTTCGGACCTGCTTTTGTGTCTCCGAAACCTTATCTGATATCAACTGGCTTCTTGTACCGTCATAAGGCCTCATCTCATTTTCTTGGGTCTCCATTCCCGTATTGGAGCATCCGTGCCAATTTTTTGCACTCTTGATTTCTGGTGCCTCCCATCCTCTCCTAGGTGACTCCTTTTTCAAATTAAGGGTCTCCTCTACGTCTTGGAGGCATCCGCATCTGTGCTTGGGGTCTCATTATTTTCTTAGCAGGGTGATTTTGCGTCCTAGAACTAAGATTCTTCTTCTGGAGTACTCTTCTAAAACATAAGTCTCATCTGGCTCGTCTCAGCGGCCTTTTCCCATTTCTGTGGAGACCTTCTTACCCATCTTGGGGACCTCTCTTGCGTCCGGAGAAATATTTCCGATCGCATGTCCTTATTTTGTATTGCAGGTGCCTCCTCTTTCATCTTCGGGGCCTCGTTTTCAAAACTAAGAATATCCTGCCACCCATCGGAAGCATTCTCGTCTAACCTGGGTGACTTGCCCGTTTCCGTGGCATCCTTTTTGTCCTCGGGGCCTCCTCCAAATATCTGTTCCACGTCTCGTATAGGGATCCGATTAGATTTCCTGGGGACCTCGTTGCCAGTATTTGGGCCCCCTTCACAACATTATCTCCTGTCCCGTCGGACTCCTTGCTCACCTTTTGTCCTATGCATTTCCGGATAGGGGGCTCCTCAAATTCCAGAGGGGGGCTCCAGTTTCACGGCAGGGGTAGGAGGGACTGCCCCCCCCCATCCGGTGGCGACGCCCCTGGTTGCAGGTCTCGCATTAGCCACGGCAGCGTGGAGTGACGTATTTTACGATGTACTTAACCACCTTTGCCTACCTGATATATATATATATATATATATATATATATATATATATATTATAGCTTATATACGGAATGCGGTGATTTATATATAACCGTGTGATAGAAACCGAAGTCATTCGAACACGAAATCACCGCATTCCGAGGAGTTTCGGAAAAGTTATGGGCCCTCGAAAGGCCAAGGTCTTCTTTAGATGTTCCTCCACCCCCAGACCAAATCCTGGCTACGCCACTGGTGGCGGAACCCCTGCCTGTTAGGATCTTTCGCTATTTCTTCACAAGAACTCCCGATTAAGTTATTTATTAGGGCTTTACGACGGATTGACTTCATTGGTCATGTCGCGCCCCAAAAGCTCCCAGTTAAAAAACGTCCGTCACACTCCCTACAAATGTGTCGGAGGTCGCCTGTGCGCAGCGCCTGCTTCCATCCGAGTAGCGATGGCTCAAGCTATTCGTCCAGAGGCGCAGTAAGCACACATTTCCCTCCTCTCTTGAAGGTCACTAAAAATGGATGAAGTTGCACATCTGCATCATTCGGTACAGGCGGCGACACTCACACTGATCCCAAGTTATCACGTGCAAATGCCCACCACCCCAAGGTCTCACATGGAAGAACAACCAGTCAGGAACCGGCACCAGCGACGCCGCTTCGGCTTCAATGGTCACGCTCTTTTGATGCAATACGCCCCGCCCCGATTTCGGCTCGTTGCGCTGGACACGACCGTGCGGTGGAGTACCCTGCCATCTGTCGGCCGACGGCGGAAGCTCGCGGTGCGGATGCCGCGTGGCAACGCCGTCAGTGTGAAGGCGCGTGCACGGGTCGGTGCGGGCTGGCTGCGCCTGTTGTCGGGCAGAGCACCGGTCTCCGCCCCCCCTCGTGAGGACAGTTACCCGCTGTCCGGCAGCCGCGCGTCGGGTCACGTGCGCCAGAGTGCAGTAGAGGAGAAGACTCGCATCAGTGGGAGCGTTTTGTGCCGTCGCAGAGAGATTGGTGAGCTGTGACTCGGCCGGACAGTATTCAGGTGGGCTTGCATCAGTGAAGTGCAGAGTGGGAATTGGTTTCAGTGCAAGGAACAAAAAGAAAACTTCACACTTCACCCTCAGCTAAAGCGCGTACCTACCTAATCAGCCCATTCCCTACGTAATACGAACCGACCTCCTATGCCACACATTGTCGGAGGTCAGATGTGATAGAGGTGTACAACGCGAAGGACCATTCAAGGTCCTGTGCTTGGGGCATGACACTGTTAGCAATATGTTCAAAGTTGCTTATGGTTACGACGTAAAAAAAAACATTGTTTGACAAACACTTGTCTTCCGGGAAGTACCTCCTGCAGGTACCGTGTCCAAGTCACCTGCCCAAAAAGGCATTGCACCGATAGGTTCATACAGATTTCAGCACAGAACACACTAACGCAGCCAATTCTGATCGGCGGCTTCCGGGATTCCGGAAAATGTCTCTAAACCGTCAAATTTTCCCACTATATGGGTGGCTCGAATGCAGGTTTTCGGAGACGCTGCTCCAGAGTCGGAGTAACCGGAGCACATTGTACTCAGTGCCCAGGCGCCGTCTTGCTAGCGTTGTTGGCGTGTCGTCTGCGATTTCGGTGATTGAGATTGAGAGAAGTGTGTAAATATGTGTTCCGCCCTGCTGACTTCTACGAAAAGTGATTAGTTTGAGTGGCACCTTTGTTCCCACATTTGTATTGAGGTGCATGTGAAGCTATCCTATCCAGTATGAACCCAGGGTGCAAAAATGTTTTGAGAAATAAAATCCCTGAAGAATGGAAGATTGCCTGATTTCCCACCCGAAGTGTTGGGTTGGGTGCTTTGTCGTGGCGGGGCCGACGCCCGTCACCTGGCACCGGCACCTCGTCTCCCTGTGCCCGGGATTGTTGGGCACCTCGTCACCCTGGAGAAGTGTTGGGTGCCCTTTGTCGTGGCGGGGCCGACGCCCGTCACCTGGCACCGGCACCTCGTCTCCCTGTGCCCGGGATTGCGTAAGCGGTTGTTGACTCGGCGGCAGGCCCCGCGCTGCGGTCCAAGGTCGGGGGCATGTGGCAGCTGATCACACAGCCATGGCTGGAGATCCCGACCAAGCCAGCATCGGGGGTCTGGACGCCCTTCGTGTGCTAGGTACCCTGCTATTGACGTTAGTTTGTCATTTTCCCATTCAATCTGAAAGTGTATTTTCATGAACATATTGTTTCTTGATACGCGGAATCTGTTTACCGGCAACCGACGGTAAAAGCCTTAGTCCGTACCTACGAAATATGCATAAGTAATATGCATCGTCATTTTTGGTCACATGAAATGCCAAACCATAGAAACATGGAAGTGGAATGGCACCGGCCAGCAGCGAACCGTGATAATCAGCACAGCTTCCTCTCATCTCACGGGGGCAATGTGCTGCCCTTCCACTGTTCGTTTCAGTACAAGGCTAACCATATTAAAAACAAACACTTCACCCTCAGCTCAGCTCGCATACCTACCATATGAAGCGAATCCCCTACGTGATACGAACCTAAGAAAACTACAGATAGCAGGTACTCCGAAGCCCGACTAACGAATATATTTGGTTTAAACTAGATATAACCGAATCCACGTGACGTCATATACCAGAAGTGTCGTTTTACGCTAAGATGCTGCTGAATTATACATAGGTTTTGGAATATCCAGATAAGTCTACTAAATATGGTGCTTTTCATTTTCGCACTATTATGGCGATCTTCCTACGCTTTATTTTCCCGCCGTTTGTAAAACATGCTCATTACAACTTGGAGGTTTTTGTCGTTTTTGTTTGTTCCGGTGGTTTTGAAGCAATGGTACCATCCCTTGAATTAACTAAGCGAAATCTGGCCGTGGTTCATATTTCTGGAGAATATGCGTCTCAAACAATTTATGTCAATTAAGACCATAAGCAATGTCAGCTTTGTCATTATGTTATTGATGTCATTGACATGTCAGCTTTCCATTCTGGCTCCAATCTTGTGATTTATGCCAACTTACCATGTGCGTCAGTTTCCTATAAATTATTCGTGTTATGTTACGTGTAATCATAAAGACATAAAGACATAAAGACATAAAAGATTAGTGCAACTATGAGCCGCAAGGGCCCTTCTTGGTTGCACTCTGTACACTGAACCAGTTGCCCACCAAATCTGTCAATCAGCCCTCCCTGTAATACTGAAAAGCAAGCCCTCTATTCTTATAATGATTGTCTATGCTGTTTTTAAAGATGTTCAATGTGCTGCTACTGACAATGTTTTCTGGCAGCTGGTTCCAGTGTTCTAATACCCTGTTGGTGAAGAAAGTTTGTCTTAACCTTGTTCTAGTGTGGTTAACTTTAATTTTGAATTTATGACCTCTAATTGCATCATTTCTGTTAAATTCAAACATTTCCCAAAGGTATCCCCTCTCCAGACCATGGACAAATTGAAAGACCTCGATGAGATCTCCTCTCAGCCTTCTATATCTAAGTAAAAACATATTCAATTTCTTCAATCTTTCCTCATATGCTTATGCCATTAACCATTTTTGTAGCCCTCTTTTGTACTCTCTCTAAAAGCCAACAATCTTTTTCATAGCTAAGAGACCAAGCTTGGATGCAGTATTCTAAATGTGGCCTGACGTATGCACAGTAAAGCTTCCTGATCACTTCCTCACTTCTGTATGATACATTCCTATTTATTGCTCCGAGTATTCTCAGTGCCTTCTTCCTGGCTTCCTTGGTCTGTTCTGATGCCCCCAGTTTGGTGTTTAGAATAACACCTAAATCCTTCTCCTTTTGAGTCACTGATAGCACTTGACCACCCATCAAGTATGGAGCCTTCATATGCTGCTTACCTACATGCATGATTTTGCACTTATCAAACTTAAATTTCATTTGCCATTCTTCGGACCACTTCACAAGTTCGTCTAAGTTTTTTGCAGCGAGATATGCTCATCCTGACCTGTTATTGCCCTAAAGACCTTCAAATCATCCGCAAATTTCAAACCTTTACCTCTTAGGCCACTTTCAATGTTATTTACAAATATAATGAACAGTAATGGCCCTAGTACTGACCCCTGGGGGACTCCACTAAGAACATTTTGCCATGATGACTTTGTACCATTTAGCATCACTCTTTGCTGTCTATCTGAAAGCCACAACTCTATCCATTTTAAGATGCTACCTGCAATACCCTGGGACTGAAGCTGTATCATGAACCGTTTATGGGGTACCTTGTCAAAGGCCTTACTAAAGTCAAGATATGCTACATCAACCTGATCTCCCTGATCAAATTGTTCTGTGGCGAAGTTCAAAAAGTCCAAGAGGTTTGTGAGACACGATCGTCCTTTTCTAAACCCATGTTGAGTATCTTTAATCAATCTGCTACCTTCCAGATAACTAACTATCCTATCCTTGATAATTGATTCGAGTACCTTGCAGACTAGGGATGTGAGACTTACTGGCCTATTGTTTTCAACTTTCCCTCTTTCTCCTTTCTTGAAAATAGGAACTACATTTGCCCTTTTCCAATCGGTTGGAATTTCATTTTGTGAAACTGATCTACAAAATATTATACTAAGTGGAAATGCCAGTTCCTTTTCAGTTTCCCGCAACACCCTAGTATAAATTTCATCAGGTCCTGCTGCCTTGTTTGGCTTTATTTTCCTGATATGATTGTAAACAACATCACTATCAATGAAATCAACATCATTTGTCAGATCCCATGTCACTGAACTATGGTGTACGGTCGGCAGATTGGTCATATCTTCCAATGTAAACACTGATTTGAACTGCTTGCTCAGCTCCTCAACCATCTCACTATCCTCACCCAATGTAGTCCCGTTTACTTCCAATGGACCAATTGTGCTAGAAACTTTACTCAGCTTGTAGAAACTAAAGAACTTTTTACTGTCCCCATTACAGTTTCTAGCTAAATCCAGTTCTTTTGCTCGCTTTGCTGCTCTGGGTTTTTGCTTCAGTGTCTCTAGCTTTTCGATACGCCTTTAGATTAACGACATTTGAGGCTTCTTTAAAAACTCTAAATGCAGTTTTCTTAGCCTTAATTGCTTTTATCAAGTCTGGTGTAAGCCATGCTGGCTTTCCTACCCTTCTTTTGCGTCTTTGCTTTTTGGGGACATGTCTAATCTGAGTTTCCTTCAAGTAAGATTGCATATGGCCTTAATTGACATGCATTGTTTGAGATGCGTATTCTCCAGCAATATCACAACTGGGTAGTAGTTACCGGAGATGCAATGTTGGATATTACTCATAACCATGGTTGTCCAGGTCCCTATTTTCGGTGTAAATTTGTGCGTTTTAGGCTGGGGCGGTACGAGGAACCGAAATCTGGTGAGGCAGGATCACAACTGCTACCCCTCCCCCCAAAATAAATCGTCGGATTTCGGCCACACTATTTTTCGGTTCCCAAAATTCGGAAGTTTTTACCAAATAAAAACTATAAAAACAATGCTATATATGCTAAATATGCTAAAAACTATGCTAGCCCCCAAATGCATTGGTTCATATACTAAGGATCCAAGTTTACAACAATAATATACACATTTGTTTGTTGAGGGGTTCAGACTCACTAAAAAAGCATCATGTCCTATCATTGTTTTTATCACATCAAAAACCATATCATGGAACACTGCAATTGGAAAAAAAAACACCAACGCAATTTCTACATGTGTCAGCCAAGTATTCAATTTAGTCGTAGCTGGTCACATTTAGAGATTTCCGACATATCCTTCCACTCTCCTTACCAATCTTCCTTAGCACTTGCAGGGCTGGAGATCTCTCACGAAGTCAGGGGATCCAAGTTCATATTTTCGAGACATATTTTCACAGTACGTATGGAAAATGACAAACTAAGCTCCGCAGGATACCAAACCAGGGGGTCCAGACCACATACCAACTTGGGGTCTCCAGGCATGGGCACTTGCCCACCAACTATGGGGAACATGAACAATATTACAAGCCCAAAGATCAGACCAAGCATTTTGTAAGACTAAGCTTGGCTTTAACCTGGGAACAGTTCAGCATACCAGCACAAATTGGATGCATTGGAGGATCCTGGGCTGGTTTTGAATTGCTCAGCGGTACAAAGCAAAACTAATTCTCATATTTGTTTTAATATTTTTCACAAGTTCCTAACTCCTTGAATTCGGCATAAAATGTTTCTAGTTTCCCATACATTGTGTACCATAGACCAATTCTGCTCCAAAGCCGGCTGTTGGGGGGGGGAGGATTGCTGAAGACCATATTAAAGCCCAGTCCTAGCCCACCGTTCCTGAACGCTCTTAGTTGAGCAGAATTTCTCATCTCTCCTACCCGTCTATGCAGGTAGGAAAATTTCTCCAACTCCACAATGTCACCCAATTCCTTAATTTCATGAATCAATGGAAACTTTTTGTATGAAGCATGTTCAGATTTAGCCCGAAGGTCAACTTGCACACACTTTCCTCTGACAGTGCAATGCACTCCACAGAAACGTTTCAGTTCATGTTGCGAAGGCTGCATACCCGGCGCTTCGTATGAAACGAAAGCGCATAATACGTAATATTTGGATTAAGGCTTGGCTCTCTCATGCGTATTTCAGATTAATGATAGAGCTGTTCCAAATTGAATATGTAAATCTTAACTTATGTTTTCACGATAATTATGAATCACCAATGAACGTTTCATGTCACCTTTTTAATGTTGTCATTTTCCGATGGATAAGAGCATCGCTATGTACGAAAATATCACAAGAAAGATCTTTCAGCTCTACTGAGGTGAGGAACTGCCTTAAGTGCCTTAGTGGGCGGACCGCCCCTGGTTTTAGGCAATATTTGTATTATTTGGACTTATTTTCCAATGCAATGTTGATAAATGGTGTTGGCATGTGCCTATGCTTAGCATGTGCCAACTCTCAGCTTTCCTGGGTGAGATATCATTTGGATTTGGACATTTAAGGATTGTTATTGCAGTTTTGAGTCATGGTTACATTGTTTGATATCACAGGTTACATTCTGCATATTTTTACCCAAGTAAAGCTAAAATGAGGTAAAGATAGGTTAGGTGCTTCTTTAACTTCATCAATTTTTAGATGATTTTTGTAGTTATGGAAACTATTTTTGATAAAGGCCAGTCTAGGGTAGGCTATGCTTTGCTATAGTTTTTTTTTTTTTTTAACAAAAGGGCTTGCAGAAGAAGATTTGCATTTTAGTTTAGGTGGCAGTTCTAGAAAAAAAATGGTGGATGCGTGCTCGGATGATGATGGTGACTATAGTTATAAAAGCCTGCCACCGATAAGTGATGTCAGCTGTTTAGGTCGGTTTAGGTCGGTTGGAGGTGGTGGTCCGGACGGTCCCTGGTATTAGTGGGGGGGGGGGTCATCGTCTTTCGTTTGAATATTTCAAGCAACATGTCATGTCATACACTGTTTGTTTTTTCTTTAAAAAATATCTTCCGTATTCCATCACTCAAACTGTCCTCTCATCATCCAGGATTGCAAAGTATAAATTCAACCCTGGTAAACGGTACGTACTCTACGGCCCTGGTCAGTCACGGTGAACGGTGTGGGATTAGGCACGACTTTGCATCATCTTTCCGACCAGTTTTGTGTGGATTAGTTGTCACTTTCTCCGTATTCTTCCGTTCACCTTACCATTACCTATTGTACCTATTGGTACCAATGTCACCCATGTATTAATATTTCCCAATTCGTCACAGGCATTGAATGCTTGAGACACAGCCGCTCTTGTTGTGCATCTCGCTCAATGGATATTGATGACATCGGATAGGCAAATTCTGTCAGCAGCGAGACTGACTTTACCTCCACTAGGGTCATGATTGCAGGTATTGACAGCAGCGCAGCCAGAAATGCTTTTGGGTGCGGCACCCTTGTGGCCTTATTGCGTTACCCGCACCTATATGAAGACTCCTTATGTGTGCCCTGTGTTCCTACTGCCAGACATTTTGCGCCTCTTTATATTTGCTCTTTATATGCTTTATATTTGTTTGATATAATAAGG
Source organism: Imbricaverruca yamaguchii (assembly GCA_034440575.1). Classification (NCBI taxonomy): domain Eukaryota; kingdom Metazoa; phylum Arthropoda; class Thecostraca; family Neoverrucidae; genus Imbricaverruca; species Imbricaverruca yamaguchii. Next base: position 297,129 of record JAOTOL010001375.1, read on the forward strand.
TCCGGTCACACGAAGTCGGGTCATCTCGGATCATTGTGTGTTCACACAATTTCCTGGTGTACTACTTCGGTGGCTCTAAAACCGAATTAAAATTTTAATTCACAAGGAACAGTAGCATTCGGCATGAGCGGACATTGCGGGCGCAAGGTCGCCAAGGCAGCTAACGCGCACACAAATCCCAACTCCACACAAAAGATGGCAGCGTAGAATATGCATAATACTTAGCCTGACCTAACACCATTGGCCTTGTCACATATTTGAAAACAGAATGTCTATAGCATTATTTTATCATGTTCTGCACGAAACGTACTGCGATAAGAAGAGATACTTTGTCGTGACCTCTGTTCAATAACCTTGACCTTGATTAAAATTTTGGGAAGACAGTTATTTGATTTTATGAAAAACCAGTATGATCTGGATTTGGTGTTGCTATGCTGGAACAACTGCGACTGGTGGTATTTTGAGAAAAAAATATTATCCTTGATCCGTACGAAGTCAATTTCATGCCCTAAAGCCAAAATAACTAACTAACTAACTAAGTCAATTTCATGAGAATTAGAAATCAAATTGGCGAATAAGGTCAAGAAAGCAAATATGGTGGGTCCAACCACCACTAAATGTATATAAAACTCCACACTTAACATTTTGGAGGGAAAGTACTAACAAGATTGCAGTAAAAATTGGACCATTCCAACTCCACATATTTGAAAACTGTAGATTTCTGACATCATTTTCACTAACCGAAGTTTTGCACTTTTTATTTCCGCCTCTGGAGAAAAAAACAGGACATTCGAGCCGACATATATATTTCAAAACCGTCGGATGACACTTCTGGGAATCTCCTGGGCTGACCTTTTCGGACTCCTTGGCCGCAACCGTACCCAGTGTGTCTTACTCTTGCTCTTGGCTGCGCCATTGGGTACGGATGGAGTTTTTAAACTGTTGTAAAACAAGTAGTAGGACAATTGCCTTGACTGATGTATATGCTCCGCTGTACATCTTAGTTTGGTTGGTGTCGTGTGTGGTGACTGACTAGACTCGGCCATCACGATGACTACATCAATGCACATGCCTGATCAGAGGACATTGCTTTCTATTCCTATGATTTTGTGGAAGCTGTGCCCTCTTCCCGACCCTGAACTCGCCCCACCAAAACTTTGGCTTCGTTCCTCCCTAATGTTAGGCACCAAGGACATATCTCCACCCATCGTCATCACTGTTAAGACTTACTGTGCTCCGACGCTCCATCAAGGCCGGCGTGTTTTAGCCTGCAAATGTGCGGAGAAATATTTGATTTCAGACGTTGTGTGCTTGGTGGTGTGTGGAGTGAGGGGAGGGTGACGCTGACGCTGACGACGGCGATGACGTTGACTATGACGATTGACCCGAGTCTACTGTATGACACTGTAGTCGCATGCTATGACTCAGTTTGTATTGACATGCATTGTGCATTGCTCTTTTGTTTATGTGACTTAACCTGCTACTGGACGATTTTTCCCATTGGCGAGGATACTGAATATGCATAAATATACACATTGTGAAATAAAAATTAGAACTATAACGGTCCGAAAATATATTGGGCGAAATCCGACGAGTTTTTAATTCGAGGGGGTGGGGTGAGGCACGAGAACGGCCTAGTACACTTCGACCCCCCGATGTTTAAAAAAAAAAAATAGACATCCCTAATGACACATACATATACATATGGATATGTGTCTTGTAAGCGCTGTTGGCGCGCTACCGTCTGCGTTTCCGGTGGTTGTGATTGAGAAAAGTGTGTGAAGCTGTGGCCCAGCTGCTGACTGCTACAAAAAGCGATTAGTTTGAGTGCTAACCGTAAGTGGAATAACAATAACCATCGTTTTGTGGGTGTCGTTCTGTGTATGTTTTTATTGATATATTTGTTCTCACATTTGTGTCGGGAGTACATATGAAGCCCACCCGATCCAATATGAACCCGGAGTCCAAAAATGTTTTCAGTGATAAAATATCTGAAGAAGTGCCTTAATTCCCATCCTGCTACACAAGGTCCAATTATAAAGGTGAAATTATTATGGGGGAGGGGGTGCCCTTAAAAGACATGTAAAGCCTCGGCCCTGTTTTTCGTGTTGATTTGCAAGACAACTCTACCTAGAATCTTGATCAAAATGTATTCGTTGTCAGCGGCCGGCTCAGGTGCCAGTGTGGATGTGCATTTGTCCACTCCAGTGACGCCAATGAACTAGCCAAATTTGTAAACATTTCTGTTCTCCAATGAGGCCACGTCGAGAATGCACGTAGGACCAGAGGTGGGCCCACGAATTAGCATGGGATCAGTGGCGTATCCAGGGGGAAAGGATACCCGCCCCCTGGAGGTTCCGAGGGGCTCGCAAGGCACTACAAAACGAAGGCGCAATTGGCCCAAAAGGGGGCTCCTGGGCCGACGTAAGGGATCCCTGTACAAATGTGAACGGCCCTGGGCCAACATGAAGCTACCCTGGGCCGACGTGAAGGTACCGTGGGCCAATGTGAAGGGTCCCTAAGCCGACGTGAAGGGTCCCTAAGCCGACGAGCAGGTCCACCTGGGCGGACTTGAAGAGCCACGGAGCCGACGTAAAATTTGAGGGGGATGCACCCAAGCTTTCCCGGAGGAGACACCATTTCTTGGTCGGAGGGGCACCAATTTTAATGGGGGCGTATGTCCCCAGTGCCTTCGCCCATCATGTTCCCGCCCCTGACGCCTATGTATGTACGCACACTGGGTGAAGACAGGGAAGGATAATCCCCTCGATGATATCGTCTGGCTACGTGCCTGACCTCCTGACCTGACAGCACGTAAGTACTTCGTAAAGTATTATCCACACATTCCTTAGCGCAATACCATATCCAGCATTTAGTAAAATCCATTTACTTCCTCCACACTTTGCTCGCCCCATTTTTCTTCATATATTCTGTGGGACTGCGCAAGCAAACATTTTGAAATACACGTACAATATTATACGGAAGCAATTTCAAATGTGTTCCATATCTGTATAATAAAGAGACGCGTCTTTCAAACAGAGAAAGGTTTTTATCTAAAAAGTTTCATTTTGGTGCTTGGGTTCCCCAAAAGTGACCTCCCTCCATTACCATAACCTTATGAAGGAAATCCTTCACGCCACTGTGACGTTGCGCTGCCAAAACGATTTGGCGGGGGCCGAGTACACATGCGTAGCTTCTGTTTCTGCTTCTGTTTGGCGGTTGGTGTAATTGAAGGTTGGTCCGCAATTTTGTCCGCATGGCATATGTTTTTATTTTAAAGCGTCAAAACCGATTTTGGTGCTTCGCTCAGATTTTCACATAGCCCAATGCATGTTGGCACTACACATACGGCTATGTTCTTATCACATTCCCGACGTTTTGGCTTTCAGCCCAGGATGCAAAGTATGGCACCTCCGATGGCATGTCTGCGCGCGGTGCGCCTGGTGCGGGGACGTGTACCTGGTGCGGGCTGCCCGATAATACCTTGACAATTCACACACACCATGCAAAATAAAAATGGTCATAACTTGGATAGCTCCGCGGTGGGTCATCCTCGTTACTCGGCTGGCTAGAGAAATGCCGCTCCCTCTGGTTACCACAGCCTCCCCAGTAAAGGGCTTGGAAGTACAGAGGTGTTTCCGCGGGTTCACACAGTCTCCATCATCTATCCATCTCAATCCATTCCACTAGCCATCACTTGGTGGCGTCCCTTTGTATGCTCTTCATCCATGCTTGCAACAACTCCACCCCTGTCCCGAGAGCGATTGGTTTTCGTGTCAACTACTCACCCTGGTAACGCGTGTAGTGTTCGCATAACTAACTGGAACGTTGAACTGAAAGTTATTAGCGTTAAGTGATCACGCGTTGTTGAAGCGCCCTTAGGCTCAGGTAACTAACCATTGACCTTGATATATAACTAGAAAGACGACTTTTTGAAACGTTCCCAACGACGGCGCCGCATATATGCAAAACTTCGGCGCTGGTAGGTGCTGCGCAATGTGTTGTGGATGTAAAATGGTGCTGCCTGGGTGGTCCAGGAGGTGAGAATGCCTGTATCATTGTCAAATGATAGTCATAAATGAAGGAAAAACTTTTTCTTGAGATGCATTCATATATGAAGCAAAATCCACGTTATCTATTCCCCGTTAAGCCTATACTCCGACCTGCCTCGTCCCTGCCATTCATGCCCTTGTATAGACTGATACAAAGGGCACCTGAGACATGTGTCCTCTGTCAAGGTGACGCCCTCGTGATGACAAGGTGGTAAGGTGCCGCTCATGGCGAGATGGCGCATCTTACCAGGAAAAGTGGTCCTCCAGTGAGGCTCGAGTGTAACTTTCTATTTTTTCCGATAAAGGTGCCCCTCAAGATGAAAATGTGTCCCTTAAAATCATTGAGTGCACCCCCTTGACTTTTCAGCAGGGGTCTCCCTTCGAAGAGAGTGCGCTCCTCGAAATTTTCGGCCGAAGGCACCGCTGAGAGCTCACGCAGTAGTTCCAGGCAGTCCGTCCTTCCATGAAACATCCTGGATCCCCGCCTGCCTTCTTAGCTACGCTCTTGGAAAGAACTACAATTAGAGATGAAGTTCTGAGCGCATGGATGCTCATTTCTGAAAATTATTCGGACGGGGAAACAATACATGAAGGCAATGGGCAGGCTCAGATGGATTGGGGAACACACTCCATAGGGTCCCATGTTAGCGCTTAAAATTATTGCTGGGGGGAACAAACCCAACATTGGTGGAGCGTTTGCCCCCTCCAAAGTGTATAAAACAGCATCCATATCTGAGCATTAACCCGTGCCCTCCAGGATGGTCGTGCCAGCAGGGGATTCAAGGACATATGCCCCATGGAATTTGTAACCCGCGCCCCTCCGAATGCTCCACCTCATATTGTTCAGCCAGAAGCACCCCGCCAGTGCGGCCAAATGCGGAAGGGCTCCCCCGCATGGTGAACTGGTTTTCGGCCGAATATACCCCTGATATATCTTCACAGGCGTGCACCTAAGAAATGGCGAACAAAATTCAAGATGATTCTATCCTTTCATCAAGGCGAACAAAAGTATATCTTGAAATGTTCATTTAGGTGAAGATTCCTGACATGCGATGAGATCAATTTCCTCTTATGTTCACTCATTCTGTGAGGAAAATTCAATTTAGGGGCGATTTGTCATGTAAAATATGATGAATAACATGCAATACGCATTCCGGGTTAACTTATGTGTGAATGGTCAATGGCATAAGGTTAGGCCACATCATTTGTTTATTCATATTCTACACAATGCCATCTTATACAGAATGGTGCTGTTTCTCTTCTAATGATATCTGAATTCAGTTTCAGCGCCGCCTAAGTCGTGCGACATGATATTGAACGACAATCAAATGAACTGAGATGACCTGACCTCGTGCAAGTTTATCTAATTTGACCTTTCTTTGGAATGACTCCTCAAACAGTGCACACTTAGGCGAAAACTTAAGAGATCGGTTCATCAATTTGTGCATTGTCCTGACGTGACCTGAAATAAGGTCAATATGCCAGAAGTTGGATGATATACAAAGATGTTTTAAAAACATAAGTTATTCTTGGAACACTATTCTCTGCATGAAAAAAAAGATGCTCCTGACATATTCAAACCTGCACTTACTTGACCTGGCCTTATAATTTGTGGATGTAAATCAAATGCGAATGGTCCTGAATGGTCCACTTTAGGAGACGAGTAGCCTAGGGGTAATTTGTCCGTCTCACAATCGAAAGATCGAATGAAAGAAAGGTTCGAGCCTCACCTGTTGCTACTCTTTGCCCGCGACCAATCGGCGTGAGAGATTGGCGACGCCACATGACTCAAAGGTCGACGTGTCGTAAAGACCAATAACCGAATGGTCCACTTTAATGGTCCTGTTTGAAGGACCCGATACAAATATTTTCCAGGTCATTCTCTGAGGTAAAGGTCATGTCGGGGTGACCTGCTGTGACCTTTAGCGACCACAGAATGGCCGAGAGTGAAGCAATAAGGTGTGATATTAGCTCTAGGCTGTATACATTTGCTAATTGCGTTTCTATGTGTCTTTAGCATGCATAGTTCGAAATGTGGTTTTAAAACTTGCTTCTGGCCTGACGTGACCTACCCTGTTGTGGCCTTTATCTGCTGAATACAAATGCATCCATCTATGCTCATTCTTGGAAAAAAACAATATTTTTATAGCACACGGCCTTTCGTCCTTTCTAGTGACTAAGTCAGAATACGTATATCGAGCCAATACGACCTCTGGTGACCTTATTATCAATCAAAATGCAAATATATGATGTGCTTCGGGTCCTCCATGACTGCAGCTCTGAAGCAGTGTTCTGCATTTGATCATAGCACATGTAGGTCGGAAGTTCAAGGGGTCGTTCAAGAGTCCCACCCCCACCCGAGCTCTGAGAAGGACGATTCGCCTGCTGGCCTGGCGAAGGTTGAGTGTCTACTAAGAAGGTGTTCTCGGCGGGCCGTCCGCCGTGAGCGGTGGACCGTCCGCAACGGCACCTCATCTGTAGGCAGTGCTGGACCGCTTTGTGGAAACGGTGGACCGTAGCTTCCTTCAGAAGTTGTGTAGAGGCCTTGTCAGTGGTCCTAGGTGAGTTGTGCGCTTAGCCCAAGCATGCGGTCGAAGTCTACTTCAATTTTTCGCTGAATGTTCATTTGACCTGATGAAAACATGTGCTTATGCCTGTCTAATCCAGGCTTTTCCATTGTTGTATGCCAGCATTGAACTAGTGCTGACCTTCGATGAAGATGCGCCAGCGACCAGATGAATTCAGAGCTCATTCCGATTGAAAACTTACAAGAGTTTCTAGGCGTGGCTGGACTACCACAAACGATTATGATTAGTTATTAATTTTCATGTTGCACGCAGGCGCCCACGGAATCAGTCGCTGGGGACTCTCGCAACCAGGACACTGGATGATGTATCCAGAAATGAATGATAGGGAATATAGTACAACGGATGCTTGCCAAGAAACGCTAAACGGTCACACAGGGGGGTTGTTTTATATACTTATGATGGGAAGAGCCCCCTGGATGATGGCATCCCCACCCGAAGTAGTTCCAACTTTTAGCATGGGATTTTATGTTGTGCGACCCCCCCCCCCCCCTATCTCCCCGATTCATTTAGGTTGGCCCATTGCCTTTGTGTATTGTATCCCTATCCAACGATTAATGTTCAGAAATCAACAATGTTCTGGCGTTCCTGTTTTGAAATAGCGAGGGCCTGCTTATTCCGTTATGATCTTTATGTGCAATGCACCATCTGGTTGTTGTGTATATTGGCTATTATTTTGCCTTCTAGTTCGTGTTTCAGCAGTCGGTGGTGTGTCTCATTGGTGTTAGTAACCTGTTATACGATGCGAAACAAAGACAACGTTTTCTCCGTCAAGTTAAGGTGTCAAATATCCTGTGAACAGGCTCATAGGTATCGAGGCTCCTGCTCTTGTAGATGGATTTTGTGGAGTTGGTTCTAGAACGCTCTTTTTCATGGTATTGTTGGAGATACACCAGTAGATAATGCACGATGGTTTTCAGCATGGTGCCGAAGATGCCCGGTTTTTTCATGGTAATGGAGTAATACACCCCAGCGAAATATGATAGCTGGTCAGGGCAACTATGCCGAAAAACTCCAAAGAAGAAAGCACATGGTTTATAGGTGGTAAAGGACGGTCGTCTGCACTCGCCACCCCTTGAACATCAAGAGAGTTTACACCGTTGTATGTGGTCAGCTGTGTTTTCAGTGTACTCACTCTTGTAAAGGCACCTCGTACAGTTGGTTCTAGAACGCTTTTTTCAGAGAAGTTTGAGAAAGTTGGTGGCGTGCAATCCAAAGCTGGTGTTGCATCACAGCACCTGCAGATGCGGATCCAGGGGAATACGTGCGGCATGTTGATGCCCGATAGAGATGTTGCATCAGGGAGTCCGAGTGCATTCCCCACGTTCAATTAGTTCTTCAGCAAATGCCGCTCTCTGAGTAGAAAAGGAATGTCCGTTGAAATGTGGGATATGGCGCCCCCCCCCAAAAAAAACACGTGCCCTTGCACCAGAGGCGCAATCGAAATCGATGAGGGTGGGCGCGCCCTCTTAAACACATTTACACTGTATCAAAATATATTTTCGGATTTCCACCACGTCAAACTGGAAATGTTCGCCTCACTTTGCACGCCGAATGCTCCACAACTTCATAACTTGGCTTTTTTAGTGGGAACTCGCTGAGGAAAATCATGGCTGCGTCCATGCCCCACATCGATCAAAATTCATGGATCCACCAATGAAAATATGGGATATGACACTCGATGCATCACTAGATGTGAAAAGTTCCATTACCGTGGCGATGTCGTGCAAAGTAAAGTTCCTGCACATGATTGGTCAATCGACTTCGTACTGGAGTTACCCGGATCAAAGTCGCGACAAATTCAAAAGGCAAGAGACAGAAAATACCTCTGTTGACTTAGCATGGGGAAATTTAACAAGAAATATCAAAAATGGGGAAGGGATACGAATGTTGTTGCTAGTGGTGTGCAGGCATGAACAAATATAAATTAAAGAGACCTGCTCAGAGCCGACGGTAGGTCGATGGGGACTACGTATTACCTGGCTCCTCACCAGGGCCTCCTGTAGTGAATCTTGATTGGTTGCCACGGCCGGTGGTGAAGTTCCCTTGCCACTGCCCCTCACGCTGGATTTGTTGTCACGTCTTCCATATTTAACATTGAACGTCGCTCGGACCATCTCTCGGTCACTCGGTCAACTTCGACCAGATCGGGTAGGACTCTGAGATATTGACACGTATCTCAGGGCCTGTAACAGATAGAAACAAACGGCGAATGCTATTCGACACTCCTTGAAATGTGCTATCAACAATACTTTGTGTGATTTCTGGCAAGGTTAACAGACAGGTCACCAGAGGTCACCGAACTTGGGTAAAATGTATTGTAATTTTTCGGTACAAACTTTTGGACCGCATTGCGATGGGAAACTGATTTTGCTTTGTATGACGAAAGACGCTTCCGATGGCATTTAATAGTTAAGTCAATATTTGACCTTGGCCTCGGTTGACGAGAGGTCAAGACCGTTTTCTTGCCTAGGCAGGTCATGTCGCATATCATTCAAAACGTATCAACGAGAGCATTTCGCTGGTGTTATAATTTTGCACAAGATTTGGTTTAATACCACATTAATGTTCGCTATATAATTTACTTCAGGATAATACACGGCTGCGTTACTGAAAATGGTCGCACGCATGTTTGTGATATATGCGCCGCGTCCAGCACTGATACATTTCCGAATATTCCGAGACGATTCGCAAGAGACATGATAGAAAGGCACGATATTCAAGACCGTGTCTTTATTATAGTGGATAGGTACGGGAACGATGCATTCCTTTACAACAAACGATATATCTATGTTCAATGCTCATATAGAACACTCGAGGCTTCGCTGATAACTCGTCACTCTGTGTTATTGAACCGCAGATTACACGCTCAGAACCCTTTTGTTCACACGCTCGGATTACGTTTCCCTTACACCAATCTCAGCGGCGGCGGCGCGACCCGGCGGAGATTCCAAACGCGACACCGCAAACGAAGCCGTAAAGCTATCGCGTGGTGCTGATTATCGTGTGGCGCCCACCAACAAAGTACGCGCTCTTCCCACACTGGCAACGCGCTAGAAATCTTCCGATCTCTTAACATCGGACCCAACTAGCTCTGTGGCAAAATTTGCCCACATTATTTCATTTGATATTTAGTCATTAATTGCATTCCCGCCTAACAATTTCAATGGAAGGTAAAATCAAGTAGCTTTGTAAAAGTTGAACAATTTGCAACATTTTACATGACCTGACCTGACGAGGTCAAACATTAGATATGTGACCTTAGATCGATGGTACTAAGTTACCTAGGATCATTCGACACCTTTTTTGGCGCATTGAGGGGACAAACCGATTGGCGTTGGTTTGATCGCTCCGGTCCTATGCTGTGAGAAATAATTTAAAGTTTTGTGCGATGACCTAAGATGACCTTGTACGGGTCATAGAGTAAATGATTGACTCCCATATTAATGAACGACCTCAAAGTGCATGAAATTTACACAGGACAATCGAGGCCAACTACGTACCCAAACAGGAATACTTTTTTCTCCGAAACTATAACCTCAGGCTAAGGTCATGAGGTGGCCTAGTTAGGTCATGTAGTGTATAAATAGGCACATTTTGGCGATACAGTCACAATGACGATAATTTCAGCCTTCTAGCTCAATGCAGTGTGATATAATGCGTAGAAATGTGCTAGTGATCTCAAGTGACCTCAGATGACCTCGGTGAGGTCATGGAGCAAAATGTCAATGGTAGCATTGAGAATCGCTTCAAACTACACGCAATAACCGTTATGAGGTCTTTCCCAGGGCAAATATGTAACCGGGAAACATTTGTATATTTTACCATGTGCCTATATTGGAGGAAGCCATGGCGGCGATCTGACCTCAGGTCAATGTTGCGAAAAAACGAGATGTATATTATAGTCCCTGATGAGATCATGACGTGTTATAAGTTCGAAATCAATTGCCCAATTATTGTGGAAGTGATGCCACCTAGAACTCGGATGTCGGGTCACTTCGCCTGACCTGGTGACCTGACATGAGATGACCCATGCTCAAACATTTCTGAGGATATGCGGAAAAGACTAATGAGTAGCCATGCGAGGTTTGGTCTTGCTAACCAGATTAGTATGGCGGCAAATTATGAAAAACCGCAGGGGGAAATATCTGCCCCCGGACGTGCGAGTGCTAAAGGTCGTGATCACGTTCTCAGCCAAAGTCCTTACTACTTTGCGGGCTAACTTCCCCTCAACGTTTGAGTTCCACGACGCCTACAACGTTATCGTGACGTTGAATCAACGTTCATTTATCGCCAACCGAACACTCGTACAACCTTGCACTACACTCGTTTCTGTGTTTTCTTTTCGACTGAAAGGTGACTAAAATACATTATTCCATTTTATGAAATTGCTTTGTTATATTGCAGTGCAAATACAAATGCAATATCCTTGCACGACGTGACAGCGTCGTGCACTGCTTGTGTGCCTAGACCTCCTGGCACCGGCTCCTGAGCTCCTGAGCTCTTGACACCGGCCTAGAGCTCCTGGCACCGGCCTAGAGCTCCTGGCACCGGCCTAGAGCTCCTGACACCGGCTCCTGAGCTCCTGAGCTCCTGACACCGGCCTAGAGCTCCTGGCACCGGCCTAGAGCTCCTGGCACCGGCCTAGAGCTCCTGGCACCGGCCTAGAGCTCCTGGCACCGGCCTAGAGCTCCTGACACCGGCCTAGAGCTCCTGGCACCGGCCTAGAGCTCCTGGCACCGGCCTAGAGCTCCTGGCACCGGCCTAGAGCTCCTGGCACCGGCTGGACCTGGCCGGGCCGTCCTCGCCGTTCTCACGGGGGTCAGTGTTAGCCAGAATAGCCGCTGGCGCGGCGGCCAATCGCGCGTTACCGACGGTAACAGCCGGCGCCAGCCCGTCCGGCACTGGTCAGCCATGGTCAGCCATGGCATGCACGGCCGACGTGCACAGTGACGGGTCGAGAAGACGCCGGCCGACCGGCGGGCCACTCCGCGTGGAGCCGGTGTGGTCAAGTGCGCGCACACACGTGCACTGTGGCAGAGCTTGGGCCGCTCGGCGAAACTGTGCGGCAATGATCAGCATCTGAAGCATGGACGGACACAGGTGGCACTAGGAGAATGGTGCCGCCCCATGGCGAGATGGCACCCGTCCAGCCGGGACAGGCGTGCGCCCTCCCTCCCGCAATATGAATCTTTCCGCCGAATGCGCCCTTCAGAGGATCCCCTGGTCTGCAGGTGCATTGGATCCAGTGGCGGAGGATGACGTGCATGAGTGTTGAAGTATGGACGTTTGCGGAGATGCAGGTTTCTCCGTCGAGGGTGTTGACACAATAGACCTTGAGCCCGCGTCACGTGACCAGGACTTGAGGTCCTCAGGCGGTGCAGATATTGAAAAGTTGAGGAATGTGGACGTGTGGATGGTCTGTCAAGGAGCACAAGGTTGCTGAGTCGGTGGTGCGATGGCCTCGTGATAGCAGGATCGTGGACATGTGCCCCCACCCCCACCCCATGGATAACGTGGCGCCCCTTCGGCCCGGAAAAGCGACCCTACGGCAAGGCTCGGATGCACCCGCTCAATTTTCTTTTCAGCTTGAGGTGTCCATCTGTGCATGTGCCCCCATGACAATTCATGGATCCGCCCAAGTCCGCGGCCAATCGGCGTGACGGGTTGGCGACGCAATGCGACCTAGCAGTTTGGTGCGACGTAAAAAAACTATTGGTCAATTATATGCATTCGAAAGGGGCAAATAAGATATAACGCCTGGGATGAAGACATTCATCATATATACAATGCAAGCCAAATAATTTGTTCCAAAATCTTTGGATGGCAACACAACGTTATTGACTGTCCCGTCAAAAATCCTAGGTGCGCCAGTGGTCATTGTCGGATGACAACAAATCGCCTACCTTGGTGAGCAGAAGCGGTCATGTTCCTCTTGTGCTCACGTTAGCTAATCTCTCCCACAGCTTCATCATGCGTGGCCCGTTGACACGCCGTCTGCTGGCCTCGCTGACCTCGACTCAGCTAGGTCAGGTGCGCACCCTCTTCAAGCTGAACGAGGCCACCAAGGCGCCCGCCGCTGTGCCGCTGACACGCGAAACGTTCGCCCTGAAGCGGGGCGACTTCGCCGAGGCGACCGCCGATGACCTGGCTCAGCTGAAGGGGATGGTGAACGGCAGGATGGAGACCGACTCGGACGATCTGCTCGAGTTCAACACCGACTGGCCACGCTCGCTCCGAGGTAGAGATAGGGAGAGACTCCTGTGCTGAGGGGAGGAGAGAACTTTGAGGTCGGAGACACGAGAGACCGCTGTTGTGAGGTCGGGAGAGAAGAGCTCGTGGGGAGGGGAGAGAACCATGCCCCGATGGGGCAAACAGAAGGGCCCGTTACTGCAAGGTGAGATGAGCTTCTCTGAGGGACACTCGGAGGTGGTGAAGCTGTCACCATGTAATGGAAACAAAAGGAGATACGGTTCTGAGCCAGCGAATGGGGTGGGTGGCTGGGGGTTCCGAGCTGATGGAGGGGATGGGTGGGTAAGGGTTCCGAGCCTGCGGAGGGGCCGGATTTGTGGGTGATGGTTCCGAGTTGATGGATGGGTGGGCGGGTAAGATTTCTGGGCCTACGGAGGGGGTGGATTTGTGGATGAGGGTTCCGAGCTGATGGAGGGAGAGGACAGGTAAGGGTTCCGCGTCTTTGGAGGGGGTGGATGGGTGAGGGTTCTGGTGGATGGGTAAGGGTTTCCTCATTTCACCTGAGTGAAATGAGGAAGAGGAGAGAAGACCGTCACCGTGTTTTCGACATTTACGTAATACATTAGGTTTTTATTTTTGTATGCGAGTACCACATTGATCGCAGGGTACGAACAGCGGGAGGTCGGGGTGTCCGTTGATCAGGGATTGGGCGGAATTTCTCCATTTGTTTCATTCTTTTGAATAGTATGAAGCTATACAGCCTGTATTGTGAACTCCAATTTCATGTTGTCAGTTCCGTCTGGAATGGTGGCTCTCACCGGCGTGGGGAAGTCTCCGGGGAGGATTCGGAGCTTCTATGGGGTGATGTTAACATGACATCGGAAAGCACAGCATGTTATGGTGATGCATGATATTATGGTCGGGGTGGGATATGTTTCACTTGCGAAATGGTAATGAGCCGGGAAGAGTAAACTAGGAGATACGCTAAGTGAAGTGATCACAGCAAGTCCGCAATGCCCTATTCCAGTGGGCAGTGGCTGGAATATATCCAGTGCTGCGCTCTCACCGTCGCCATCTCCCTGCCCAGGCTCGGCGCCGTGTGTGGTGTTCCCGAAGACGACGGAGGAGGTGTCGGCGATTCTGAAGTACTGCGGCCAGCGCCGGCTGGCGGTCTGTCCGCAGGGCGCCAACACCTCCCTGGTGGGCGGCAGCGTGCCCGTGTTCGACGAGATCATCGTCAGCACCACCAAAATGGATGATGTCATCGATGTCGACGCCGATGGAGGTGTGATGTGGTAGGGGAGGAGGGTTAGCTTTGGTACTTGGTAGCAGGGTGAGAAAGCGTAATCCAGTGATCCAGGAAGAATAATTTGGTTATGCCTCCTCCGAAGTTATCTGCCACAAGCGATTGTATTGCTATCAGAATCAAAGTGATGAACAGTACAATATTGGCACACATCAGTCTGCTGGATTGCTGGTAATAAGTGAGTTGTGTGTTGGTTCTTGCCCATCTCCTTGTCGGATCTTCGAATGTGACACCCTGTCCTTGCTCAGGTCCACCGCCCTTCAGAACGTGGCCTTCTGCGCCGGGAGTGCACATCTGACATGAACTCGGATCATGAACAGTGTCCCGTTACCGAGGACGTGCGCTAACCCCGTCACGTGTCACACACCCCTGGTGCGATCATTCCCGAAGGAACGTTGAAACGTTAACGTCCCGTGGGAACGTTAGCACCCCGTAACGTGTCGCAGGAACGCTAACATGCGAGGCTGGCTGCTCCCTGAAGAAGCTGGAGAAGAAGGCGCGCAAGAAGCGGCTCTTCTTCCCAGTGGACCTCAACATTCGGGATGCCCGGATCGGTGGCATCGTGGCAGCCGACATGGCCGGGCCGCGCACGGCCAGATTTGGGAACCTGCACGGCAATGTGCTCGGCATGGAAGTGGTGGGTGTGGCGTACCGAGAGGGCGCGACTTCACACCCACCCGTCGCTGGCGACGAGCCGTCAATTGCTAACAATTTGCTGTACACTTGACGTGCGCTTGGTGAACGCCGGTCACATTTAGTTCCCTACTTGAAGTGCATTTGACTTCTTTCCGGTGGTGAGAATTGGCAGGCATGGGCGAATCCAGTAAGGCCAATTGGGCTATAGACATTTTGGCCACAATCGAGCTCGATAAGAGGCCGATTTTGCCGAGGTTTTACGCTAAAATGACTCGTTTCGAAATGCAAGAGCATTTTATGAGATCAATATTGTCCTTATAAACCCAAAGAATGTTAGCTGCGCAAATATGATTAGTTGTTTCGAAATGTAAAGTTTAAAAAAAAACATCCCCTCCAAGTTAGGCTTCTGTAACTGCCCCCAAGGGTCATTCCATATTAATTAACACGCCGCATTCTAGGTGGAAAGCGTGTATGTATATGTCATGAAACCGTTAAATGTTTGGCGTGCGTTTTTTTTAAATTAGTTCAGGCTCATAAATTCCTATCAGGGTATCTTATTCGTGTACACCGAAAATGTAGTGCACGTATGCATTTGGGTGTCCGGGAGCGTTGTTTCGTTACAAATTCCGTAGGCTAGATGTCGAAATTGCAGATGGATCGGACACCCCCTTTGTGTAAGCCCCTCCCCTGCCCCCGAGTAGTTACTCGGGGGTGGAACATTTTATTGCATTCATGGTGGGATCGGTCGATGATCGGTGCGACCTAGAGCCCAAACAGCCAACCAGCCGTGTTGCGACCAATCTAGTCTCGCTGCCCTTCCCGCGTGGTGATAATTATTTCGGCTGACGGCAGGTTCTTCCTGACGGAACTGTGATGGACTCCATGTCAACCATGCGGAAGGACAACACCGGCTTCGATCTCAAGCAGATGTTCGTTGGTTCTGAGGGCAGCCTCGGCATTATCACGAAGGTCAGCAAATCACGGCCGGTTGCGAAAGGGGGAGGCGGGGCAGAGGACTGGGAGAGTTCTAAACGTTAACACTGAAGACAGACTATATATGACCAGTAAGCAACGTTCACGATAACTTACGTAAGAAGCGAATACAATAGATTTGCTTCAACGTTGACATGCACGTTAAACAGCGGCCGTAGGAGTACCTTTTTAGCCGCGAGGTGCAAGTGGGAACTTCAGTTGCCTGCCACCGGGTGACCTCCGGTTCTCTTTCATACCGACCAATGTCACAGGACATAGATGTGGTTTATGAGTTCTGTTTTCGGCCACCAGGTGGCCATGGCGTGTCCACCGATGCCGAAGCACATAAACGTGGCGATGGTGTACACGGAGAGCTTCGACAAGGTGCTGGACATCATGCGGCTGGCCAAGGAGCAACTGGGCGAGATTATGTCCGCCTGCGAGTTCATGGATAACGTGAGTTGTGCAGGGAATACTCACAGTAGTGTATGCACATATAAATGATATATATATATATATATATTAGTATTATTGGTCAAGTATTATTAGTTCTGTAGAGACTGCATGTAAGAAATGCTAATCAGTATTCGCATGCTTTTCCTCTGTAAAGCAAAGATGTTATAGGAAATTTTATATTAGGATTTCTAATTTAATTAAATAGAAAAAGTGTAAGTTAACTTTGTACCCACAATAGCTAGTAAATTTTTGATTTGAGGTAATTTTTAAAAAGTTATTTGACATCCCTTTTCCAGTGGTTTATGAACGTGGTTAACATGATGTGACCACTCATTTTATCTGCAAATGCTTCCTTTTCAGTTCGCAGGTAGAAGAAATGTGGCGTTCAATTGGGTAACATAGCATGCAAGTAATGTTCAGACGCAAAAGAAGTGGTTTATCCTGACCAAGCTACCATGTGAAAATATAAATTACAAATATAGAAAGATTTCATGCTTCGTTCTCAAGATTCATGAAATGAAAACGTAACCTAACCTAGCCAAACCTGCTTTCGAAGGAAAATCAACATTTAATGTTTGTTTAAAAAAAGAGGAAAATTGTTACCAATAAGAACACCTAAACTAGCCTGATGTGGCCAAACCTAACAACTTTATTGGTTTGATGGCAGTAAAATGTGTGTAAAATATGTCCTATGAATACCTAAAAGCAAAATAATACCCAATATTTTACACTAGATGTTTTTTGTTTTTTTAACTCTCAGAGTAATACGACACAATATTAGGTAAATCTGCACCTGGAGGTATTTTTGGGGAAAAATTCTTCAGATTTTTTTCGATGCAATCTATGAATGTGGTGAACGTGTCACCACTCATTTCTTGTGCATATGTCTAATTTTCAGTTAGTAGGCAAAATAACACAAATAAATGGGATTGGGGGGGGGTAATATAGCATAAAAATAACGCGGAAAAAATGCAATATAACATAACCTAACCTAGCATAGCCTAGCCTAGCCTAGCCTAGCTTAGCCTAGCCTAGCTTAGCCTAGCCTAGCTTAGCCTAACCTTCCATGTGCGAAAATATATTCATTGCAAACAGAAAATTTGCAATATTTCTTTTTAAAAATAAAATAACCTAGCATAGTCTCCTCCAGCTCGGTCTATTTTTTTTTAACAAAGATCTTTTTGTTAAACACTTAAAAAGGTTGGTTCGTTATTGGTTTTACGACACATCGACCGTTGAGTCATGTAGCGTCGTCAATCTCTCACTCCGATTGGTCGCGGGCGAAGGGTAGCGACAGGTGACATTCGAACCCACAACCTTTCGATTATGGAGACGAGCGACTTACCCGTAGGCTACTCGTCCCCCGGTTAGAAAGGAAAGTGTTCTTAACTTAACAGAAAAGCTTAACCTAACCAGTCCTTACCCTATTGTTTGGTTCACGGAGGTCTAATGTGTGCAAAACTTGTGTCGTGCATACCTTAAAGTGCAGTGACACCCACTATTGCGAGATCATATTTCTGGACATTAAAACAACGCAGCTATTCATTCCTGCTCAAAATGAATTATTCATTTTTAACAGAAAATGTTTGGCTTTTCCTTTTTCTGAAGACAGAATGTTCTACTTTGGTATATTTCGTTCAAGAAAGAAAAAGACTAGGTTAGAATGAAAGGCGTAAAATAGCACATGGGATAAGGCATAAAATCACCTAGCTACCTATGTTAGATTAGGCTTCATTTGACATGTTGCATTATTCTGCATTATATATTTCCCCAAATAAACATCAATATGTTGATATTATCTTCCTTACCAATTGACAAGTATGCATGTACTTGTGCTGGTAACAGGCAAATGGTTAGGTAGGCTAACATGCTACATCATCTTAGTGTCGTTATAAAACATGTTCTTATAATATTTGTCTTAAAATGTCATATCCAAGGTAAACAAGCATACAAAGCATACATGTCATGTCATACAAGCTTTCCAATGCTTACACTGGATACTGCTACCTGTTCATTATACTTGTAAATAACATTGAAAGTGGCCTAAGCAGTAAAGTTTTGAAATTTGCGGATGATTTGAAGGTCTTTAGGGCAATAACAGGTCAGGATGAGCATATCTCGCTGCAAAAAGACTTAGACGAACTTGTGAAGTGGTCCAAAGAATGGCACATGAAATTTAATTTTGATAAGTGCAAAATCATGCATGTAGGTAAGCAGCATATGAAGGCTCCATACTTGATGGATGGCCAAGTGCTATCAGTGACTCAACAGGAGAAGGATTTAGGTGTTATTCTAAACACAAAACTGGGGGCATCAGAACAGACCAAGGAAGCCAGGAAGAAGGCACTGAGAATGCTCGGGGCAATAAATAGGAAAGTATCATACAGAAGTGAGGAAGTGATCAGGAAGCTTTACTGTGCATACGTCAGGCCACATTTGGAATACTGCATCCAAGCTTGGTCTCCTAGCTATGAAAAAGATTGTTGGCTTTTAGAGAGAGTACAAAAGAGGACTACAAAAATGGTTAATGGCAAAAGCAGCCTGGCATATGAGGAAAGATTGAAGAAATTGAATATGTTTTCACTTAGATATAGAAGGCTGAGAGGAGATCTCATCGAGGTCTTTAAATTTGTCCATGGTCTGGAGAGGGGATACCTTGGGGAAATGTTTGAATTTAACAGAAATGATGCAATTAGAGGTCATAAATTCAAAATTAAAGTTAACCACAGCAGAACAAGGTTAAGGCAAACTTTCTTCACCAACAGGGTAATAGAACACTGGAACCAGCTGCCAGAAAACATCGTCAGTAGCAGCACATTGAACATCTTTAAAATCAGCATAGACAATCATTATAAGAATAGAGGGCTTGCTTTTCAGTATTACAGGGAGGGCTGATTGACAGACTTGGTGGGCAACTGGTTCAGTGTACAGAGTGCAACCAAGAAGGGCCCTTGTGGCTCATAGTTGCACTAATCTTTTATGTCTGTCTTTACCCATGATCATATTATCGTACCTAGGAAGGCACCTTGGTACCTAGGTAGGTTCCTGCCTAGGTACCTTAGTATGTAGGAACATCAACATATCCTTTTGTATTTTCTTGATCCAGTTTCACCTCTGACCTCCAGGAGCAAACTGGCTCCCTGTAAGTATCTTGAGTGGTTGAATGGAGTCCCCGCCTGGACATCTAACGAGTTACCCACTTCGGCGATGTCAATATGAATCAAGGCAGCCAAGCAATCAATTCACGAAAACGTGACATTAATTCACCATCACGATTAGACACAAGTATCATAAACAATCAGTTTTTGAACGGATGATTGAACAAGTCACCAAGAGTTGTCTGTGATTTTCAATTCCTGATTTACAACTAGATTTCTAGGCGACGACTACGTTGGTCGGCGGGTCGGCGTTCCGTCGGCTCTTGGCACCACGGTGTGCCATTGGTTTAGCATTGTGGTTGTCAGAAAAGCACCGTCCTGTGCCGACGGGAGGTTCTAGTATAAACATGGTAAATCGGAAGGACGGGATATTTGGCATCATTAGTGGTGCGCTTCTAGTATACTTTGATCTGGAAAAAGCATTGCTGCTAAATTAAAATATCTGATACATCGACTAATTCTTTCATTTATGGTTCAAATATTGACGGACATATCAAAGCAAAATGTTGGTTTTTGTCGTCTCTGTGGCATGGTAAATCTGCACCTGGTCGCCGACGCTATCGCCAGGACGGCGCCATTTTTTAGCCTTGTATGACCTAACAATTGAATACGTTCTAGAAGAACCCAAGGTTTTTCTTCTCGGGCAGGACGCCGTAATGTCTGTGAAGAAGAAGCATCTGACCATGTGGGGCGTGCCCGACAAGCCGTACTACGTGCTGATCGAGACGGCCGGACACTGCGACCTGCACGACGAGGAGAAGCTCAAGTTCCTCTTCAACATGCTCAAGGACAAGCGGCTCATCATGGATGGCCAGATCGGGCCTCTCAACTATGACGATCCGACCTTTGTCGAGGTCGGTTTCACGGAGAATATGAACCAGAGACTTAACTGCCTTGGACAGAGACTTGGACGCATTTCAGGAGTCATCAGCTAATTTGTCATCTGTGGTTAAATTTTATTGGTATGTTGAAACTACTGTGTGATGTTCTATCGATATGACATGTTTTGCTTTTTAGAAGAGGTGAGAGCAAGATATATGTATTACTACTATACGGTGCACTATTCAGCGATTTATTTGTCCTGAAATAATTAAATTCAAGTATGGAGGATTAAAGGTAGCTAGACCGAAGATGGTGAACGATTATCTTCAAATTTGTCAACTAACTGAGCGAACATACGCGATTTAATTAGAAACCGGTTCTTAGTACAAACATCGAGTTATTAATCAAGCTATTGGTCTATTTGATGTGTTTCTTGCTGAATATAGCGTGCGTAAATGTATCCATTATAAATTGATGCAATTCGTGAGCGATCCTATCTGAGTCAAAAGAGAAAACTGACCATAAAAAAGCAATAGCTGCGTATTTTCTCAAATACGGTACAGGCGAATGTATTCGTAATGAATATACATGTCCGACAGTGTTCAGTTCCATAGAGCGGAACTCTCCTTCAAGACCACTCTCACAAGGGCTAGAAAGGAATGAGAAGGAATGCTTAAACATAAGTAGCTGACCTGACTGACCTGACTTAATTGCATGCTCACTTAAATTTGCATTTCGTGAAGGGCCCTAGACTCTGAATGGTTTGCAAATCTGGTTTGACATAAAGAGTTCATTTTGCGACGCGGAAGAGAATCTACATCTCATGCAAAGGATGCTCGCGGTAGCCGTATTGATTAAATGCCCAATATTTTGCATGCCAACAAGTATATTAATTCATCAAGCACCACAAATATGCTAACTCCGACGCTACAACATACAACGGAATTTGTACAATCGCGGAAAATCCAGGAAGTATATGTTCATATATGTTCAGTGACATTGTTCGCTCGGTACATGAGTCGACTTCATGTGTTGCAGCCGTCCAGCACTGTGGCAGAAGCCGATGTAGACAAATTGAGAGCTCCATAGTTTAAGGCATGAGAACTCTTCGGGTAAATGCCCTGAGCTTGATCCTGCGCAGATCAACTAGGGTGCAGACGTGTCTCACCTCAAATGTAGGCCAATCGCTGCATACTTCCAGCGTCTGTAACACACGTGGACGTGATGGAGTATGAGGGCAGGCACATCACCGAGATAAGCGGCACCTCGGCTGAAACCTCGCTGCAACACTTCTGTCAGAACATCACTTCAGAGTTCAGGCCAGCTGTCCAACATGCCCACCGGTTTGATTTGGCACAGCCAGCGAAAGCAGCAGCTGGTAGCCTGATGTACCCTGGAACTGATTTATTTTTGTCAGATGGAAATGAAGAGAAAGGCGATTTCAAACAACGAACTGGTGCAAAACAGAAGAGAATGTGCAAATGTATATACATACTGTCTATTAATGAGTAATCGAAGGTGGCTTAGTGACTATGTGTGCGTGTTTCAGCGTCTGTGGAATATCAACGGCCGGATCATTACGGCGCTGTCGACGGTCGGAAACGTGTACCACTACGACGTGTCACTGCCGCACGCCAAGCAGTTCTCGCTCGTGCAGAAGCTTAGAGACCTCATCGGCGACGATATCACAAAGGTATGACGTCACTTCTGCCTCGTGCCAACCGGCTTCGGCTTAATTCGCATATGCGCCTATATCCATGAAACGTGGCGTTTGGATGCAATGAGTAGAATATAATCAGATAGTTAGAGGATGGGTGATGTTTTATGAAGTCGACTTGGGACGTGAACAATGCATGCATGAACCATGGACTTCTAAGCATGGGGGAAGCTCCATAAGAACCAAGGTCGGATGTTGAGTATTGAATACATGAGATTTTGAACTAGATCGGCCTATCAAAATTGATGGGTTAATTACAAATGACTTTGTAAATTGGGTGGTTCTCGACGCACTACATACACGGTCACGGCTAATTGCGCCACTCACACTATCGCCGGTGGGCCGCGTGATTGGGAAATGTCCCGAGTGGTGCGAGTGTTGAACCCAGGACATCCCTACCATAACTTAACAATACTAAAGAACGCTCCTGGGTGAGAATGTGTAACTGTTGAAACGAGCGTGAAATTATCATGTCTGGATTCACTTTGTTCGCGAGTGTAGGGCATCCGGCGAGTAAGGAAGGGTTCGTGAGTGGATGGCACCGGGCTGGTGTGAGTGTGTGTTTAACTATACGGCAGAAAGGTGCTCCCTGCGAATATATGGGTTCATGGGAGCAATGTCTACTCCCCCACCCACTCCAGGAGTCCGTAATGGTGTGAAATCTGAGTGTAAACCGAAATGTGAGAACGAGAGGGAAAAGGTCGGAATAGTGACCTCCCTCCCCCACGGCCCAGTTCGAACCAATTTCTGGAGTCGCCACTGGTCGCTCCTTTGAGTTCGGGGCAGACACAATTTTGGATTTTTAGAAGGCAAATTTCCATGTTTGGTGTCCTGGGAAACGTCATCGCCTTATTCTAACATGTCGCTGAATGGTGTAAAATTAGGATTGCATGGTGCCCTCTGAGCCAACTTCGCCCCGCTGAAGGGCGCGACGCCTCATTTGCAGTGTCCTATATCCATAAGTAACCGATCGTGAGGAGAAACATGTATGTGTGCGCGGTTTGTGTAATAGCGGCGCTACTGTGCATCAATGGAACACCCTTTGGGCTTTAGTCATTGGAACACCCGACACCCTAGAAGCGCACACCCGGCATCAGACGCTCTCTCACTCAGGCCATGCATTCTCAGTAATTCACACCTACGCTTCGAGAAATGCGTTCAAACTGGCTTTCGAATTCGCCATTGTATTTGCCATCACGAGTTATAGGATCTACGAAATTGTTTGGTACTGGATACGGTTCAATATTGTTTGTAGTAATTTTGTATAACAAAATTCAGCACTTGCCTTCGAAAATCAGCTCTTCTTTCTTCTATATCAATAGATTGCACAGGGCACACGTTTGACTACTGATTTCCGCGGAACTGCGGAACTCCTCAGACTACTGATGATTTTCGCCTCGTGCATCCTTCCGGTGCGACGTATGTCCCCAGTAATGAAAAGAACTCGCGGCGTGCGCTTTTAGGAAATGTACGTTATAGAAACTTCTTACCCTTCTGGAGTTCTTTATTTTTATGCAAAGCTGGTCGAACCCCAGTGAAAAGTAGAGTAACCATCACCTTGTTCTCTCATAGGGCTAATGGATGGAACACATTGTTTACAGGGTCATAGAATGCCTGCCTTCCCTTGTCCCCATGCCTATGATTGAACGCCTGTTGGAAATTTGGTAAATCCGCTGATTTCATCGCCATTCATGAGCCACGTGTGAGCCAACGTGTGCGTGACCCCAGGTCGCCAGTTTCGGCCACCTGCTCGACGGCAACATGCACGTGGCGCTGCTGTCCAAGGCGTTCTCGGTGAGCACGCTGCAGAAGCTGGACCAGCTCATCACCGACCAGGTGACGGCGGCCGGCGGCGCCGTCTCTGCCGAGCTGGGCTGCGGCTTCAAGAGCAGGTCAGACATCGCATGCTGGCAATACCCACACACTTCACGCCGTCCCATCGCATGCGGTTGTTGCCTCCACAGTCCACACCATCCCATCGCATTTCGTTGTTACCCCACAGTTCACACCGTGCTATCGCAGAATGTTGTTACACCTACAGTCCGCACCGTGCTATCGCATGCGGTTGTTACCCTCACAGTTCACACCGTGTCATCGCAGACTGTTGTTACCCCCACAGTCCACACTACCCCGTCGCAGACTGTTCTTACCCCTACAGTCCACACTGTGTCATCGCAGAATGTTGTAACCTCCAAAGTCCACGCTATCCCATCGCAGACTGTTGTTACCCTATAGTCCACACCGTGCCATCGCAGCAGTGCAAAATAATGGTTTTTCGTTAGGTGTGAGATGTCGAAACGAATACAGTAGGATGCCGGAATTCGTCTTGGGAACGATGACATTTAACAGTAATTATAAGTACTTCTAACACAATTCTGATCCGACAGCGTACTCATACGGGCACGTTTTCCTTTGTTTTCATATACCTAATTTATGGGTCACTATTTTAGCGATAGCCATGCAAAATACCTATTCTTATCAACTAACATTGTATAACAGACCACATCACAGGTAATTCTTGTACCTGGAATTGTGCAAAGAGATGTTTGTGCATGACAATGTGCACTGGTGAGTATCAGCATACTATTTATTAACAAAGTTATGTTGGAAATTAGATTTGAGAACTTCATATCGATTCGTCATGAAACAGAATGTCGATACTCCGTTGGGACGGATGTATATTCAGTGTTCAGAAAGTGGCATATTCCACCCTATTCGACGAATAATTTATCACTGCATCGCAGACTATTGTTACCGCCACATTCCTCACCGTGCCATCGCAGACTGTTGTCACTCCCTAGTCAACACCGTGCCATCGCAGACTGCTGTTACCCCTGCAGTCAACACCGTGCCATCGTAGACTGCTGTTACCCCTGCAGTCAACACCGTGCCATCGCAGACTGTTGTCACTCCCTAGTCAACACCGTGCCATCGCAGACTGCTGTTACCCCTGCAGTCAACACCGTGCCATCGCAGACTGTTGTCACTCCCTAGTCAACACCGTGCCATCGCAGACTGTTGTCACTCCCTAGTCAACACCGTGCCATCGCAGACTGCTGTTATCCCTGCAGTCAACACCGTGCCATCGTAGACTGCTGTTACCCCTGCAGTCAACACCGTGCCATCGCAGACTGTTGTCACTCCCTAGTCAACACCGTGCCATCGCAGACTGCTGTTACCCCTGCAGTCAACACCGTGCCATCGTAGACTGCTGTTACCCCTGCAGTCAACACCGTGCCATCGCAGACTGTTGTCACTCCTAGTCAACACCGTGCCATCGCAGACTGCTGTTACCCCTGCAGTCAACACCGTGCCATCGCAGACTGTTGTCACTCCTAGTCAACACCGTGCCATCGCAGACTGCTGTTATCCCTGCAGTCAACACCGTGCCATCGCAGACTGTTGTCACTCCCTAGTCAACACCGTGCCATCGCGGACTGTTGTCACTCCCTAGTCAACACCGTGCCATCGCAGACTGCTGTTACCCCTGCAGTCAACACCGTGCCATCGCAGACTGTTGTCACTCCTAGTCAACACCGTGCCATCGCAGACTGCTGTTCCCTGCAGTCAACACCGTGCCATCGCAGACTGTTGTCACTCCCTAGTCAACACTGTGCCATCGCAGACTGCTGTTACCCCTGCAGTCAACACCGTGCCATCGCAGACTGTTGTCACTCCCTAGTCAACACTGTGCCATCGCAGACTGTTGTCACTCCCTAGTCAACACTGTGCCATCGCAGACTGCTGTTATCCCTGCAGTCAACACCGTGCCATCGCAGACTGTTGTCACTCCCTAGTCAACACCGTGCCATCGCGGACTGTTGTCACTCCCTAGTCAACACTGTGCCATCGCAGACTGCTGTTATCCCTGCAGTCAACACCGTGCCATCGCGGACTGTTGTCACTCCCTAGTCAACACTGCCATCGCAGACTGCTGTTATCCCTGCAGTCAATACCGTGCCATCGCAGACTGCTGTTATCCCTGCAGTCAACACCGTGCCATCGCAGACTGTTGTCACTCCCTAGTCAACACTGTGCCATCGCGGACTGTTGTCACTCCCTAGTCAACACCGTGCCATCGCAGACTGTTGTCACTCCCTAGTCAACACTGTGCCATCGCGGACTGTTGTCACTCCCTAGTCAACACCGTGCCATCGCAGACTGTTGTCACTCCCTCATGCCTGCTCGTCACTCCCTCATGCCTGCTCGTCACGCCTCCGGCTCCGCGTCGTGTTTCCACTTCTTTGTCGTTTGTCCTTTCCTTTTTCTGTCTGTGGTGTTATTCCTCATCAGTATTGCTGTCTGTTCTTCAGTCGTTCTTGTTTTGCTGTTATTTTGGGTAAATTTGCTCCTTGACTTTTCCCCTTCTTACCGGATGATATGATTAAGCTCTACCAAAATGTACGATCTGTCCCCATGGATATTCCCTGATTTCACTCTGATCACTTTCCCGGATTGTCGAAGAGCTAGGACAAACAATGCAGCTTGTTACGGCGCAAGGTGAAGGTTCGGATCTATGGAGCTCGCCGCTCTCCCACTGTGACCGGTTTTGTAAGAATTCAACTCGAACCTTCTGCAATTTTTTTTGCAATGCAAGGCATTTTTCGTTGGGAAAGAGTTAGCTTAAGGTCCTCCTTAGTTCTGCATCGTCTAGATACCGCCTTTTCGGAGAAAGGCACATACAATTTCTGGTCCCACCAAATCGCGGCGTCGTTGCTGATCTCCCTCTCCACCACGCTCAGGACAGTCGGCTTCAAATCAAATGAACACTGCATCACCAAAATAAGCTGAACTGAAGGAGCGGCTGAACTGTGCATCTTCAGCTTGCCTTCGAGTGCCTTTCACTGGTGTAGTTTTGTACATTTTAGCTCCCCCTCACTGTTGGCTTTGCTCTCCAAATAATTTCACCCTTTGACATGTAACCCCATATGGTATGGTCCAAATATATTTGGACTCGCCCATTGCCTTCATGCATTGTCCCCTCCCAATCATTTTCAGAAGCTGAATGAGCCTATTTTCATTCGGTTCCAGCGTGGGAAAAGTGGTTCGCTGACCTGGAGTCGGAGAATAAAAACTTTGTATCGGAGCCCTCCAAGAAAAAGAAGATAGTCCTGCCCATGGAGTCGGAGAATAAAAGAAATGGCCTCGGACCCCCCTAAAAAAAAACAGAAAGCTACTGGTGTCGGAGCCCAAAAAAGATGATTGATAAAAAAACATACAAGCCGCTTACTTACAAGCATACTTACACCCCTTTACCGGACCCTAAGTCACTTCAATCACGCCCACTTAATTCACTCGCACTTACTAGGTTTTTCTCCGGAAAGCTTTAAAAACTTTGTCTCAACCCGAGTATACCCAACTAATCGAGACAAAGATCTTCGCACAAAGGGAAGGGGACAAAGCAGCGAGGCGAAACGCGCGGTCATAGCGTGGTCGCTGTGTAAACATGACTGCAATATTTATACAATTTCAAGACCGCTGCTTGACCTCCATTTCTGTCGCCTTTAATAGGAATTCATACGTCAAACGGTGTTACCTTTTTTATTCAGTTATATGGGAATCAATACACTGAAGATATATGTTCCTAATCATGAAATTGCGTTGTCTTTATCCTAGATCAAAACATGAATCGGGCGAGACCGTCCCAATAATTTGTTAATTATCATACTCTAGTACGGATATTGTCCTGTCCTAACGGCGACGTATTCAAGGGTGGTCAAATGATGAAATTATAGATTTTCGTAACTATTTTAAATGACGTCTAATTGTAACCATAAATTGCCCGGAGAACGTTTAAACTCCGTACATGCACAGTTACTGCAGTTGCTGAAGTGATAAAACTACTATTCAGATGCTTTTCTCTTGATGGGTTACTGTAGTTTTGCGAATTGAGGTGGAATTCATACCAAACTAACCCAAGGTCTTTTGCATTTATTTAGCATTTACATGGCTCCCAAAAACAGGTCTTCTGCCATCAATGAAGTTCGCTAGCTGGTGATATTTTATGCATTTCAATTCGAAATTGAATGCTCTATTTCGTGAAATTAACAGAATTACTGAAAACGGTCTGAGCTGTCCAGAATTACGTTCTCCGGTAGTCTCCGAGTGGAATACGGCTGGAGAACAGGACCTCGGGTCCGATATGCGAGTATTTGACGTCATTGTGCATATTTCGAGTTCCACTATGGTGGCAAGATATGGCAGCAATACGAGAGGTTTCGCAATGGAGATTTTTTGGTGTAACGCCAGTATTTCCCGGAATTATGAAGAAGAATCGTGGTATATTCCAATCTTTCCTTCTGAAGAGTCATTTCGACAGAATTCTGAAGACATACGAAAACCTAATCCCTCATATCTTTGTTATTCAGAATGAGACGAGATTGGCGCAAGCCGAATGACTATTCATCTGTGGTTACAGAGTGATTTTGCTGGGCCAGTATGTCCTGCCAGTGTGACAATATCCTGAACAGTAATAGGCTGAGGTAATAACCAGTTCCGAAATTTACATGATTTTGTTCTCTATTGTTTTTATGCTATGTCGATGCTTTTGTTTCGTTCGGATTTGGGGGCATTGTGCACACCAACGATTACCTGAGTAACCCCCCCCCCCACGAGTTCGGCATTGATTGGGGCTTAGACTGAGCCAAGACATAGTTTGCAACTGTGCGATCCGTACCTATCTGATATAAACAAGGTCTCCACCACAAATGTGTGGGATTTTGCAGCAATATTTCCTTCATGTCATTTCCTTGCATCTTCAATATCAGTTCTTCCAGGCAAAATAAATATAGGTATAGCCAGAGTTGAATGTATTTATTCAAAGCATATTTGCAGATTCATACACACATGCATAACATGCAATATGTTTGACATATGCACAATGCAATCCAAACAACCACCACAAACTTGTAGGTATTCTGATATGACACGATATGCTTCCTGGGTAATTGACTGCAACCTGCATTTCATGCCTTATGACCTGCTATGCCATGCTCTTCTGTTCTGTTGTCCAGGCTTCTAATTTGTAAGATGGACTGGAAACTGCAACTGCATTGTTGAAGCTGGACTGAGATCCTGGAAACAAAATGTCATCCATTATTGGCACGTTTCATTCGGAGAATAAAAAAGTTCAACATTTGCAGTCGCAATCCTGGAGAATAAAATGTCCTTAGGTCTCCATACTCCAGGAGAGACCCAAAATTCCCACCCTGTTCGGTTCCTATTCGGTTTAATACGAAAACTAGGTTCTCCGAGCACTTCGGCAGGGTTCTCGATGTAATGCACCTTAGGCAGTCCGGCACACACCGTTTTATTTCCCCAACTTTCCTGCCATAGGAACGAAGACTCCACTTCGGCCCAACCTTGCACGCAACCTCGTACCATGGATAACGTATACACGGATTGGGAACTGCCTGTCGGTACCTTCGATCTAACAAACCATCGCAGCCACCTTGCGGCGGATGTGCAAAACATGGACAGATCGGAGACGCTGGAGGGCGGACGGAAGTGCAAAACATCGACAGATCGGAGACGCTGGAGGGCGGCTACGTTTCGAATGGAAACCGACCGAGCCAAAACCCAGTATGAGAAAACTTGGTGGACTTCATAGATTTTGTGAGACAGAGGTTTCCTCTCATGCAAAAGATTTTGATGGCTTAAATATGTGAAGGCCCATGGCGTGTCGGCTGGATGTGACTGGGAAATCGGAAAGGAGAAATGTTTCATGAATATTAATATTTTTCCAGTTTTCCATGAACTTAAACCATCCGGGACAAAATAGTTAGGAAGTGGTTGATCGAAGAATTACTACCGAATATGGAAAATCCACTAAGCGCCGAAACGACTTCTTCCCATTTCGTTTCACATGATGACTATTTCCAATATTTTTTTTTAATATACGTTCATATATTTATATATGCTACTTCAAATTGTCAATCAAAACGGACTAAAAAGCAGTACGAAAAGAAACAACACGCAACCATGATAGTAAAGTCTACATTGCGATCAGTGCTAAATGACCAATGTGATTATCGATTTGAGAAAACCTAAAATAAGATTACTTTTACTATTTTAATTTATCAGAGGACAGTCACCACCAATACTAAATAATGCTTAGAGGAACCGCGAAAATATCGTCACCACCCATTGGAAATGTCGAGCATTCTTACACATATTGGTTGGTTATTGGTTTACGACACATTGACCGTTAAGTCATGTAGCGTCGCAAATCTCTCACGCCGATTGGTCGCGGGCGAAGAGTAGCGACGGGTGAGACTCGAACCCACAACCTTTCGATTGTGAGATGAGCAACTTACCCCTAGGCCACTCGTCCCCATTCTTACACCTACTAAGGTTGAACACAAGTAGCATGTCCTACTAGACATATATGCAGCATTGTTTAAATTTGTCATGGGTTTGACTTCCACAGTTGGAGGGGGCTTCGCTGCACGTTGGAGGGGGTGGTTGGAGCCCTCTCAACTGAATAGGATCGTACACTCCTGATTATGCCTTGATCTTTTCGGCATAATCAGGGCTCGTGACTGCGGGGGGGGGGGGGTGCAGTTAGGATGTTGAGTATCCTAACTGAGTCCCTGTATCCCCGCCAGCCATCTTATACGCAGCAACGTTCCTCGACGACCGATCTCCTGTGTCTGAGGGTTTCGCACGCTTAGATCGCCTGGTGGTGGGCATCCGATTTGTAAAATGCCCCCCCCCCCGTCCGTACTCGCCCTTAATGTATCTGTGTTCATAAATTCGGCAGTGTTCTACAATTTGATTTTTCACGGTTGCTTTGTATTAGGAGCGTCGTGGCCCACGGCGTCTCGTATCTGTCGATGTTTCGCATTTAGCCGCTGCGTGACTGCAGTGGTCAAATAACTGTTGTGAGTGTTAGATCCATGTATCTTATAAATGTTCGTACTGTGACGTTTTAGGTGGTACCTCGTAAGTCCTCGTCACAGGTCAGATATATCTGTATATATCGGCACCCAACTTCACGCAATGTATCTTCATAAATGGATTTGCTCAGTGTGGCGTGAAAGAAAGATGCGAGCGCTACATACCACCGCTTTTAAACCGAAGCAATAACTCAACCTCTGCATGGCGGTGTCTGCTTGCCACTAACTGCAGCTTTTCCTTGCGCAGGAATCTGGGCGCGCACTGCAAAGACCCGGTGGAGATGAAGCTGATGCGGTCTGTGAAGGACATGCTGGACCCACAGGGTATCATGAACCCCTACAAGGTGTTCCCAGACGGACAGTGAGCGGCATCCGGAGCCGCTGGCGGATCACATCTCAGTGCCACCAGCCCGGGCGCCGCCATATTGTCGGCCGGCTGGGGTCACCATGTTTGCGATGACGTCAGCGAGTGACGACGCCACGCCGGTGGAGGAGCCGAAGTTGACGAAAAGCGTCGACTCGTGTGCGTGTCTGACGAATGTTAATATATTACTCCGAGATGGGAATGAGTGGTGGCTCGATGGAGGTCCTTGCACCGCAGTAGGGACGTGGACGGCCGTGCGTTCGACTGCCGAGACACGTCTGGCTCCCAACACTACCTGCAAGCACTGCCATCGCTTTATGGTTGTTTGTCTGCTGTGCTTCTGATGATCTGAGTCATACTGTGAGCTTCCAGGCTCTGGACCGGACTGATCTGTGGTCCCCATGTGTGATGGATGAACCCAACACATTTGACGGTCTCCCTCGGCCATAGGTAGCTATGGGTGAACTGGGCGTCCGGCAAACCAGAGGTACGGGGCTCGATTCCTGCCGGTGCTCGTTTCGGCTGGGGTGAGAAGCATGCGACGCCATATGTGGCATACTTCGTCGTAAAGCCACAAACGACATACCGCCTCATTCTCCAGAGCAGATATGCCGTCAGGTACCGTCTCGTCTCGTTCCGCGGCCACGCCTCGCACGCGCGGCGAGCGTGTGCTAATCATAGAGCTTGCATCAGGTGTATTGAGTCACATAATTGCATCAGCGACGGGGCGGACTGAGAGACTCCGTGGCGGCTAACTGGCGCCGACTCGTGCCGGGTCGTCACCCCTGGGAACACACGCCGACACACGGCACCGCGGAAAGTACCACAGACCGGCTGCCACTGAACAGACATAAATATTTGCAGCATTACAAACGGCAGGGGGTTCCACCACACAACAGACCCATGAAAGCGGAGGTATTACCGGGAAGTTGTTCTACGTCACACGCAGCGCTGGTGGTGCATTTGTGCTTCAGGGCGTGCCGACTACTTGGGTCACTGCGCCCATTACGCACGCCAG
The DNA here is from genome assembly GCA_034440575.1 of Imbricaverruca yamaguchii. Taxonomy (NCBI): domain Eukaryota; kingdom Metazoa; phylum Arthropoda; class Thecostraca; family Neoverrucidae; genus Imbricaverruca; species Imbricaverruca yamaguchii. The sequence goes on from JAOTOL010001375.1 coordinate 329,304, forward strand.
CGTGACAGATCCAGTGATCGCCCATCATCTGATCCCATCTGATCCAGTGACGCCCATCACTCACGTCCAGACCATTACACGTCACACAGACGTACACACCGCGGTCAGAACATGTCAGAACAAACGCCGCGGCTGGTGCGCTGCGGGGCGCTACCCGTCCCTACAACGCACGCCAGCACAACACCGCACCACACCATACACTCCCAGCAATGCCCACACACGCCAGCGGTGTCCACACCACCACACCAGACACTGCCGGCCCCACTCCCAACCCCGCGGCGTCGGCTACGAGTAGTCCTTGAGTGGCGGTAGAGCGGGCAGGGCGCGCGGCTCGGCGGCGCGGTTGTCCTCCAGCACGATCACGCGCCCGCTCAGGCCGTCCACCTCCAGGAACAGGTAGCGGTACTCGTACCGGCCCGAGTCGCTCTGGGGGCAGGCCGGACCAGTCACTACGCTGAATCGTCACCGCCGCTGCAGCCCGACACATTCCAGTGTCTGTGCAGAACCACACAACCACAAGCACCTTGAACAGCAGACGCTACCCAAGAGCCTGAAACAGACCCCAGTGCGCTAGATGTTTATCACCATTGACAGTGCACCATGTTTTGATCTCGTGTCCTGCATACGCTGACGAGCGTCGACGTTACTTTGGATCTCTCCAGATGGTTTCGCTTGACAGCGTTCTTAGTGACAACTCTGCAGTTGTCCAATCGGGACAGCTGATTAATTTTTTATCTGAAGTGTCATTCTTAACCATATATGACACTCATCGATATGTGTGATATGTATACTTGGCAACAAAGCATAGCGACGACCTTCGGGACAACTGTTTCGTTTTTTATCGAATGTTGCCTTCAAAGCGATTTACACACGTCACCGACGTGGCACCATACGCTCGGAACCATGGCATGTCGCTCCAACTGATTTTCGCCTGCACTTGCTCTTGCTATTTCACCGTTTCACTGATGTTACTCCCATTTCACTGTTCCACTGATGTGTGCTGGCGCTTGCCCTTTCTGTTTCACTGGTGTTGCTCCCGTTTCACAGTTCTACTGATGTTTGCTCACGCTTGCTCTTTCTGTTCCACTGATGCTACGCCCGTTTCACTATTTCACTGATATTACTCCAGTTTCATTGTTTCACCGATGTTCGACTGCGCTTGCTCTTTTATTTCACTGTTTCACTTATATCTGCCCGTATTCTGAATATTTGTGTACTACTGTTGGCACCAATCATCACAAGCTGTCAATCTAACATTGTTATGGGCGCTGTATGACCGAAGCAGTCGAAGCGCCCCTAAGCCCAAATAACTAACTAACTAACAAGAGCCTGAAACAACAGATTTGGACATGCGTTTCGATTCCGTGACTCGCCCCAACTGAAGAAAAAACTCCATTGGATCCACCACGAAATTCGAAATATAAGCCGCAAGCACTGGGAAGAGAAGCGCACCGGCTATCATGCACCAGAGGAAGCATCACAATTACACATGTTACCAAGTAGATATCGACGTGATAATCACAATCACACACCGTGTTGCCAGCAGTGACCAAGGCGCATCGACACGCGTCCCACCCTGAACACCGAGCTAAACTCGGCAATAACTCAGTTGGTAGACGTTGAGCATTCACAGATAAGATCGCGGGTTCAAATCACACAACCAGCGGGACTATAAAGTCCACCCGCGACCGACCGGCGTGAGAAGTTGGCCGCGCTATGTAGCGTCCTTGTCCTTTTCCGATACTGTCCACGTCAAGCCGAAATACTATTGCTCCGATGCTATGTCCAAAACACCCACAGACACCCCGCGGCACACAGCCATGCCCTCATCGGTCAAACGTCTCATCTCCATTGAGGCCCTTGGCCACAGCCGGCCGGCGCGCCGCCGCCGCCGGCACGTAATACACAGACGGTTCTTGTTGCAAAGCTGCGAGGGGGTATTCTCCACCACACCCCCCCCCCTGATCCTAAAGTAGATCACTATACTGAAATAATTGCGTCTGCCTTCTCTCCCTCTCACCACGCCGCGGCATCCTCTCCTGCTCGCTGTCATCACTCTCAACTACATCGTCCACTCTCGGCCTATCCACAGCGACTGGCACCTCAACAATCAAGCTCTCGTCATCATCATCGTCATCAGCGCTGACAGCATCTCTGCCTTCTGGCACTTCGGGGACTGGTGGCGGTGGCGTAACCAGCCGCAAATCACGCACGTGGCGGGACATCCCATCCACTTCGACGTTCTGTTCGGAAATCACTCTAGTCACCGTACCGACAGCACTAGGTACATCACAGCGCCGACTCGGGTGTCGGACCCAGACTCGATCACCCACACTGTAACAACGCCGTCCGACTGCGGGTGAATCACAGTCTGCCACGCCGTCAATACCAAGCAGCCTGACCTCATACCTGAACAGCTGGTTGGCAGGGGAGGAGGCGGAGTTGCTACTCTTCGGCATCACGTTGTAGCGATAGACAGCCTCTGACACTGAGCAGCGCTTACGCGCTACTATCGTCTTTACTGATCGATGACACCGCTCTGAAACCCAGTTGCCAGATGGAACGTGTGCGCAACGATACCTGACCACCATCCCCCATTTACTGGCAAACTCACAGAATGCTGCACTTCGGAAGCTGGCAGCATTGTCCGTCAGGAGTTCCTTGGGCGCACCAAGTTCGAGAAATATCGACTCTAACTGCCCGATAGCACTAGCTGAGTCCTAGCCCCTGAGGCGTCTCCAGATCGTATACCGGGAGGGACCACAATCAGTCATCGTCAGGTAGTGCTGGTCACCTACATGGCAGATGTCCATGCTGGCCCTACTGCAGCACTCAGATACCCCCAGTGACCCTCTTTGCCACCTGGCGGGCGCCGGGTCGATCGACTGGCAGGCCGGACACTCTCGCACGATACTCCGCACTTGTTGCCTGGTGACTGATGGGTACAGCCTCCGGCAGATGATCGGGGTGCGCTTGATGCCCGGATGTCCACTGGTGTGGTGAACAGCTGCGATGACCTCAGGTGTCGGCGGCTCCGGAGCTGATGCAGCAGCGGCTCCACATACTGGCAGGTTGTCAGCTGACCCCAGCCACTTCCTCGGCACCCTGGTCAGTGCATCAGCCCGGTTTTCGGCCGACGGGACGAACTGGACTTCCAGCTGCAGGCCGTACTCATTCACGATGTTCTTCACTATTTCCAGCCGTCAGCGGATCAGCATTTCACTGGCAGCTTTTGTTCTCAGGCGCGACGCGCCCGACAGCATGTCCGTCAGCCGGTGGTAGACAGTCCGTGAGTCAGTCATCAGCGTCAGCTTCTGCATGCTCCAGCTGACGGCCAGATTTGTACCGCGAATCACGGCATCCAGTTCGGCCATGTTGATATGCGCGCTCTCGCTTGGGCGTAGCCAGCATCCGTCTTCGACAACCTCGCCGTCCACCTCCAGCGCGACTCCGAGCGCGAGCGAGCTGGCATCGAACCAGATGACGGCTTCATCTCCTGTCACATCCCAGCGATCCCTCGCCGGGTCAGCGGTCCTCACACGCGCGAACGTCTCAGCGACTATCACCTGCAGCTCCGGGTCAGTCACCTCATCATCCCACCCACTCGTCAGCGCGTTGGCTCGCCGCTTCAGACACGACGCTGCCACGCGCAGCCACCCACAGACAGGCAGGTGACTCGTCAGGCGGCCGCACAGTGAGAAGATGGTTCGCCTGGTGAGCCGCTGCGGCAGTTCGTCGATGTCGTTGTCGCGCGCCCAGAGAAAACCACGCCGCTCCCCCAGACCCGCATGCCGAGCACACGGGCTCCCTCCGACACCCGCTCAGGGAGCTTACACACCAGGCCGTGGCTGCGGAGGTGGCTCTCCACCTCTGCTGCTGAGGCTACGCTCTCATCTACCCAGACGTCATCCGGGTAGGGCGAAGACGCGCGGTTGATGCGGTCATCCCAGCTCAGCACGGTGCTGAGGACCTTCTTCATGACCAGCGGCGCCACACTCAAACCGAAGCCCAGTCTCGTGAGGCAGTACCGCTGGCCACGGAACACTACAGTCTGGTAAGCCCACAAGGACGGGTGCACATGTACCTGCAGGTAGGCATTTCGAAGGTCCATCAGTGCGACTTCCCGTCCCCGGCGGCGCCACTCGCGAACTTTTTCACCACAGACATCCGCGTCAGCCGTGTGCGGACTGAGGTGAGAGTTCAGTTCACGGAAGTCGAGGACCGGCCTGACTTTCTTTTTGTTACGCTGCACTACGGCCATCAAAGGTATCGTACCTTTGAATGGCCCGTGCAGCTGTTTGTCATACGGCGCCAGCCAGCCATCAGACACCCATTGGAACAGCTCGCACTCATATTCGTGCTGGACCTCTGGCGGGATCCGGTACTCATCCACTGTGTTCACTAACCGAGGCTGCTCTGACCCTGACCACTTCCAGGTCACGGTGCACTTTTTATCGACTGCATCGTAATTAAGCACATAGTCTTTCTCCTCCACGACCGTTCTGCAGCCAGACACTGGCGTCCGCTCACAGGCTGCCGCAGTCGGCTCGTAGGCTGCTGCAGTCCGCTTGCAGACTGCTGCAACAGCCAGCCTGTCCCGAGGTAAGTCACCGGTTCCGGTGCCGCGATGCGAGCTGACACCATTGGCCTCGTCATCACTCCACATGGGGGGGCTGGCGGCGACCTGACACCGTCTGTCTCAGCTCCGCGCCACGGCAGTGCCGCCGAGCCACACGACACGGCCGAAGTCCGCCCCTGCTGTGAGTTGTCCATTCCGCACCGCTCACTACTCGGCGCTGGCACTGAATTGTCCACGCCGAACTGCACATTACCCGGCGCGCGTACTGTCACACCGCGAAACGCAGTCACCGCATTCATTCCGAGAATAAAACTGAAGTTCAGTGGCTTGGTGGACACCACAAGCACATCCACGAATGCTGAGGCCCCCGACCGCAGCTGGACACATACATTGCCCGTCCCCTCGCACCGGTGCCTCTCACCGCTCACAGTCATCACACTGACGTCCTGTTTGTTCCAGCGAGGGCACATAGAGACGTGGGCAATGCTCTGAGTGCAGCCGGTGTCCACCAGAGCGTCACAGCTCGCACCGTCCACGGTGAGACGAACTACCGGTAGAGCGCCTCTCACTGCTGAGCTGGAGAGGAGGCTGACGCTGATTCCGCCTCTCTGTCGCCGTTTTCCGGACAGCAGGCGACGACGTGGCCCGACCGGTTACATCGGAAACAGCGCCTGTTGCCGCGTACGCCGCCTCCGCGCGCCCGGCGTCCTCCCCTGCAGTCGCGAGCGATGTGGTTGGGCTGCCCACAGGAGTAACATACCACACCAGCAGCTGCAGTATCTGCCGGCATGGTAATGCGTGCGGGGCGCGCCGCAGCGACAGCTGCAGCCGCAATGCCGACGTCTTCTTCCACCATCACTGCGCGGGCGCGGGTCAACAGCTCGCTCAGACCCATGTTCTCCATGCGTGAGCCGGCTCTCAGCGCGCGGCGGACAGCGTCCGGCAGACCAGCGACGAAGGCGCAGGCCAGCCCACCGTCGGGCATGCCGCCAAACAGGGAGGCCAGGCGCCGCAGATCCGCCAGGTATACATCCACCGCCTCTCCACTCCGCAGCTTACGGGTGATAAACTGCTCATACGCACAGCATTTGTCCACAGCGAAAGCAGAAAGCAGAGCAGCTTTCACCCTTTCGTACATGGCTTTGTCCGCATAATTTAGCTGTTGGTACACTGAGAACGCTCCACCAGTCAGTCTCAGAGGAACGATGGAGGCAAGCTCTTTTCTGTCCCGCACCTTACACACCAGTTCGAATTTATCCAGCCACTCGCTCACGACCTGCGTCGCGCCATCGAATTCCGATATCAATCGGACGTCTGTAGCCAGGTCCTTTTCCGCCATATTGCCGAAATAGCTTGTAGCGTCCTTGTCCTTTTCCGATACAGTCCACGTCAAGCCGAAATACTATTGCTCCGATGCTATGTCCAAAACACCCACACACACCCCGCGGCACACAGCCACGCCCTCACCGGTCAAACGTCTCAGCTCCACTGAGGACCCTGGCCACAGCCGGCCGGCGCGCCGCCGCCGCCGGCACGTGATACACAGACGGCTCCTGTTGCGAAGCTGCGAGGGGGTATTCTCCACCACACGCTATATGACCGAACAACTGAATACGTCGTGAAAACCCCGGGGCTCCTCTTGAGCCCGACTCGGCTCCACGGGCGTTGTTATGCGGAACGTGCGGCGGAGCAGCGACTGCAGCTGTACAAGGCCCCGCCGACGTGGACCAGTCCACGGCCAGTCCACGGTGGACTGGCCGAGCTCATGCCGCACAGCGACGGCGGTCAGTGGAGGCCCGAGATGCCGGCACACGTGCCACCCAACGTCTGAGTGCGACTACACACGACACTGGCTATGCCAAACGCTTTGCCACCAATGCCGTCATCAACTGGGATACCTCAAACGTCCCGACAACGGTGCTGGCAGAGACAATCACACCGCCGCAAACGACAACTTCGCAACCAGCCGGGCCGGTAATATCTGGGAGACTGTCGCCGTCGGCATCAACACCGCCGGCATCAGCACCGGCGGCACGTATTTCGCGACGAACTGACAAAGAACGATATACGACGCCCGCGAAATCAGTGGCCCGAATGTGACAAAGAACGCACCTTTCAACCCGAGGCCTCACAGTCACGCTACATGCACGTTACAGTACAACTACGCTGTGGGCTTCGCAGCTGGCTCATAACCCGACCGAAGAAACCATACAAACGGCAAGGTGATTTATCAGTTAGTGATTTCGGCTTCCGGGCGCTTCGACTGTTCTGGTCATATTGCGCCCATAAACGGCAAGGTGGGCGACCTCCCCTGACGACAGCAGCGCGACAATGCAGCATTTCTGGAATAAAGCACGAGACGCGTCACGCGAATCCCTGAAGACCAGATAAATCTCACCACATAAAATGCCAAAGCCAATGGATGGGAGAGAGAGAGTGAAAGCAGACCAGACAAGACAAGTGAAAGCGGTCCTCCTTCGCCAATGCATCGATGAGCTCGATCCAGGATTGGAAATGCATCCTTATACGGGGAAATTACCCATACACTTCTTTTTGCCAAAAGATGAATGAAATTTGTATTATTGTTGGTCTTCTTATTGTGGGTCAGGGACGCATCAACTGCCTGAAATGCTTCATACTGACTGAAATGCCATTAGTGTTCGACAAGCATAGCAAAAATTGACTGTAAAATGCAAATAATTTTTGGAACGGGTCTTCAGAAGAAACAAGTTATACTCACGAACCGGCAAGGCTCAAAGCTGTCGGCTACAAATAAACGATTCGAACCGAAATCCACCTGGCTCGAACCGAGCTCGAACACGTCCAGACTTGTCCCGTCTGCATGAGTCTGGATGGACAGCAGTCGACGGCCAGCTGCCGACGAGGCTACACACCCCTGAGTGCCGTCCCCAGCGACGAGCCGTCGCAGGCGGCGAGGCCAAACTCCACATCCGCCTCTTCCTGACGCATCATCCGTCTGCCGAGTCCCAGCGACAGTCCCCGCTGACAGGGCCGTGCGGTCTGAGACACACGAGCGTTGCTGTGACACGCTGCCGCCGCAGTCGACACCGCACCCACGTGTCCTCTCCGCACCACGAGATACAACGGCGGGGCTCAAGGCGGCCCTGCAGACCATCACCACCAACAAATCAACCAGACAACGGAAGTGCGCATCCTCCAGCTGAAACAATACTGTCATCTGCCACAGCGACATGACACTCCGTAGTCATCACTGGCATTCCCAGACCGGAAAACCAGCTACCAGCTGCCAATCAAAGAGACTACACCTCACAAGCTGCGTATCGGGCTGCGGTACCCGCCGGGGACAACAGAATCAACATAGACAAGGCCAGAATCCACGAAGATCAGCTGGGCTGGAATCCCATGGCGGGTTTTCCACACATTCGAGGACAAGTCGCACCGATCGGCACTGGTTTCCCTGTTATACCCGCATATGCAACCGAATGAAACATGTCGAGCTCTCTTCCTGAAGTGGACGAGACTGAGTATTATCAGCTGCTTGACCTGGTGAGTTAAACCATTTTTTTCAGATCCCCAAGCACTGGTCGGCCGGGCGGGGATACAGCCCCGCTCCATCCCCGCCTCCCGTACTCAAGGAAGGTCACACACTAGGAAACGCACTAGCATGCTGGTTTGAGCCGTCTACATCAAGGAAATCGATGAACTGAGAGGAACTGTGACAGCAAACTGCAATATTCATTGGTAAGTTCACAACGTATCATTATGACGCTATCAGCATGAAAAAGGTTCTATTGACATTTGCTATTTATTGGCATAGCATATCATGGCATGGTATGGTATGGCATGGAATGGTGCGGTTGGTTGGTTGGTTGAATGGATACTTGAGTTTTAAGGCGCATCGACCAGGTTTTATCATTTAGCGCCCATGGCATGGTAAGGTACGATAAGATTCAGCATAATATGATACGGTACGATGCGGCTGGGCACCAGGATGGGAATTAAGGCACTTCTTAAGATATTTCATCTCTTAAAACATTATTGCACTCCGGATTCATACTGGATATAATGGGCTCCACATGTACTCAGACACAAACATGCAGGAACAAAAATGCCACTAAAGAACTAATGCAAGATTTAAGAAAACATACACCAAGCATGCTATTTTACTTACGGTTACCAAATAAACTATCCACTCTTCGTACCATCAAGCACACAGACAACATCCGAGCACACACCATACCAAACCACAACCGGTGGAAATGCCAACGACAACGCGCCAAACCTCGCGCCTGCGCACTGAACAGTGGCCTCCGTTTGCTGCGAATTCGGCCGATGCGTCTCCAGAAACCTGTTTTTGAGCCACTCTATAGTGGGAAAAACTGACAATTTTAAGAGACGTCTTCCGGAGTCCCGGAGGCCGCCGATCGGAATTTGCTTCGTTAGCATTTTCCGTTCTGAAAACTGTCTTTCAACCAATCGATAAAAGGTATTTTTTAAATGACGTCATAACCATTATCAACTTTAAACACATGTTTAACAGTGCCATACTGCAAACACAAGACCTTGACTGATCCTTTGCTTTGCGCACCGCCATCGTTTTCGATTGTCGCGTGTGAGGTAGTACATTGTTTGTGTACCTGCTTAGAAATGAACGGCACGCTGCTTAAAGTAAGAAAAACGAAAATGGACCGAAATTTTTTTCGACCTAGGGGTCGGTAAACTAAAAATATATTATCAGAGCCAGACCACAAATATCGGTGCTGATGCGCTTCCATTATATCGACAAAAAGGAAGTGTTCTTGGCAAAACTAGCGACTTGTTTGATGTATATTGCTATGTTACATTGTTCCAGTCATGTCAGGTCACCGAGGTCAAGTCAGGTCAAGTTCATGACAGGTTAACACACGCCCTGGAGGGGAGGATAGCGAAATCCGCCCACCCCTCCGATTTTTCGTACATAACTCCATATTGTACTGGCCGATATGAGCCTTTTTTTTCGTACCTGCTTAGAAATGACCAGCGCATTGTTTAAGTCAAGAAACATTAAAATCGGCCGAAAAGTTTTAAAGTTATGTGCCGTTAAAGTGTTTACAAAAATTGAAGCGCCAGACCACAAAAATCTGCGCTGATGCGCTTCCCGTATATTGGCAAAAGGGAAGTGTTCTTGACAACACTAGCGGCTTGTTTGATGCATATTGTTCTGCTATATGATTTAAAAGTCATGTTAGGTCGCCGAGGTCATCATGACAGGCTAATGGAACCAAGCATGGTCAACTGGAATGTTGTCGTACATGGAAATGACTGTCATGCGATTGACGTCACTTTGCATGTTACTCCCTACACATCCTACTGTTAGTCATTGTGTGCTTAAGTGTTTCTTACTACTAAGAACACAATCACAGCGATACATACCAATGACAAGCCAAGCCACGCAAAACTTTTTTTTTCTATTTTGGCCTCATTTGATCTTGAAGATATTGACCTAAGGTCACGAAATTTGCACACAATAGAGTTAACTATCGTGCCCATCCACCCTGCGAATTTCGTTGCTCTAGCCTTAATGGGAGCCGAGATCTTAGGGGGGGGGGGGCGGAACCCGCCCCCGCCCCCCTCCAGTGCGCGTAATTTTCAGACGCCCTCCAGGGCGCGTGTTAAGAAGTGCCTTAATTCCCACCCTGGTTATGAGAGACAAAGCTGAGCTGATCACAACTCCCTGTCTTGCGGTGCCATCCATTGCTCACTTCTTTGTTTCTATGCTTTGATGTGACAAAAAATGATGATGTGTATTACTTATGCATATTACGTAGGTACTGATTAGGTACATATGATTTTCCCGTCCGGTACCGGCAAATAGATTCCATGCATGAAAAATAATGTCCATGAAAATGTACTCCGGAAGAAATCTGTTTGCACTCCGACTCCAAACCAAGAAAGTAAGTTTCCCACCCTGCTGGGCACTGTACTGTACAATGTACATGGTGTGATACGGTATCGTACGATATCGGCGGTATGTTTTGCTTTGTGCTAAGCCATGGTGCGGTATGCCGGGGTACATCGCGGTGTTATTGTGCCATACGGTGCGACAAGGAAGGGTACGATATCGTGCGGTAAGGTATGGGGAGTTATCGTGCGGTATGCCGGGGTACATCGCGGTATTATTGCGCGGTGCGGTGTGGTATAGCAGTGATCAATTATCGGTAAAATATGGTAGAATATACAACTTTCTGAACAACGAATCGACAGCCATCCCAGCGAAGCATCGACATCGGACTTCGCTACTAGTCTTCATGACGGCTTCCTACGTAATTTTTTGCAGAATCTTGTTCATGATAAGCGTCATGCTTGCACTCACCATCGCAAATTGTGATGCACGAACATCTCTTAGCCCAATTGCAGGGAAAAGGATTACCCATGATGTGGTCTGTTATACAATATCAATTTATAAGGATAGGTGTTTTGCATTGTTATCGCCAAAATAATTATCCCTAAATTAAACATATCAAAATAAAACAAAAAGTTGCACGTATGAATACGCAATGGGATCAAAACTGTTTTTGAACGGCTTATATGTTATGCCAAGCAACATCGCTTCCACGGCCAATTTAGACATCTTACCGTACTCGTTTCGACATCTCACACCTAACGAAAAGCTATCAATTTAACATTGTGGTACAGCGTGATGCGACATTGCGTCAAGCTATGAGTTGTGGTACGCTATGGTATGGTGTGGTGCGCTATGGTACATCGCGGTGTTGCTGTGCAGTTGGTTGTGGTACGGTGTGGTGCGAACATGTAGGGCACAGTGCGGAATGCGGCGCAGCGAGAAGAGCGGCTAACCTCTCGCACGTCCAGCTGTACGGTGCCCGTCTGCCGGCTGCCCTTGACGTAGAACTTCATGCGCATGTGCTCGTGGCCGTTCTGCTGGTAGCGCACGTGGCGTACGTGGCGGCGCCGGCCGCGGCGCGTCTCCTCGCCATGGCCTTTGAGCGGCATGCCGAGCGCGTCCTGCACGCGTGTGTCGGCGGCGCAGCGCAGCAGCGCCGCGCTGTACACACCGTTGGCGCTCTTGCCGCTGAACAATTCGCGGAAGATGGTGTAGAACATGACAGCGGTGACGCCCAGCCCGGCCAGCATGATGGTGCCGTACCAGGTGGTCTTGGTGTTCTCCTTCACTGCGGACAAGGCAGCATTTCCACGCGGGTCCAAACGAACAGAAGCTTGTGCCCGATGTTGGCGTCTAGCAGGTTCACGTGTATTGTTGCCGCCCTTATGGTGGATCCGACTCCAAATATTAACTATACTGACGGTGTTTTTATAAATATTTGCCTGGTACTTTCCAGGGTTGGCTCAAAGCCATAATTGCAGAACAGATTGCACGAAGCCGGGAATATTCCGAGTTAAGGCAATACACGGTGCAGACGTCTTGCAGGATAATTTTGTTATTGCATTAGGATAAAAGGTCATCTTTTTACCACCTTTTTTGGAAGACAAGTCTTGTGCAAGACATCTTGGACAGCGATGAAGTACTTCGGTGGAACAATAACTTTTCTGGTTTGGGGCGATTTGAGAACAAGAGCAAACTTATATGAATATTACACCAATAAATGTGTTCGTACACGAGTCGCGAAAAAAAAACGAAAAAAACTTGGTCACCTTGGAGGCATAACCATATTGTCCCTTACCCCTGGTTCAACCACAACCCATACAACCAGCTCAGGCTATTTCGACGCATGCAAAGACGGACATTGGGGAGCATGTACAAGAAGCGAAACGTGTAAGGCATAGAGGGGATGGAGAAAAGATGCGAGTAACCCCAGTTCTGAACTTCTGCAATAAAAACATGGCTTGAGAGCAAGGTAGTGAGAGCAAGGCGGGCTAAACCGATGAATTCGGCTTTCAAAACTCGAATCTTGAACATCTTCTTGCCTATTGGCGATCAGACAAAGCAGTCGTATATGTGATGAAAAAAAGTTGTGAAAGTAGAATTGTTTTGCGGACATGCATTTAGTACCACTTCTATTACGTACCTTTCTCCTTGAACGTTATTGGTTTTGCATCTCCAAGGCTGGTATCTGAAGCCTTTGAGATGGAGCTGCTGGTCGACTTTTGTGCCTCGGAATAATATCGACGTTGGATTCTGCAGCAATCTGGATGAGCAATTAAACATGCCCTGATATGTTTCTCATAGGTCCTGACATGTAGCTGGATATATTTGGAATATGACATGGTTCTAAGAAGTCCAAGCACTTTTTGTGATGACCTGAGCAGCATGTCTACTTGCTGTGTTGCAGACCTGCTGGTAGAAACAAATATAATGCACATATACACTTCCAATTGCATTATCCACATCATAATGAGTGCAGATCATGTTTTCAACCCCCAACATGCCTACTTCAGTAATGTTAAACATTAGCCATAATGGCACTGAATAAGAATTTGATTATGTGGGCTTAAGGGCGCGCCGACTACAAGGTCATTTAGCGCCCATGGCACTGAATAAGAACAATCCACTCAAAATATGATTGTCCCCTTCGGAATACTCTAAGCATGCTTCAGCATTTACATCTCATGCACAGGTTATTGGCAATATCCAATAAAAGCATTTAGTTTTACACATAGTCACCGAGTTAGATGATATGAGCCAGTTCGAGTTCACTGTGGAATGACAGATAGCTCTCGCTCTTGAAAGGGTGTCCTTTTTTGGCAGAATGAAATTAAGGCAGGACATTTAAATCTGGCATGCTTGCTCTTCAACCTACATGCTATACACATATGCAATTTGTGATGACATGAATGGCACCCGGCGAGAGCCATGTGTGGATAAGAACTGATATTTAATCAAGGTTTACTTCAATGGCAAAAAAAAGTGCAAAAGCAGCATGGCGAAAAAACACTAAAATTTTGTATCCTTGTAATCTATTGTTGCAATCAACCTGGAAACCTGAAAACTGTGCTGCCATCGAAAATAATTTTCACCACCTAGAAAAACATGCACTCAAGAAATGAAACAGCGCAATAGAAGTTATATTCACTATGAAGAGTGAACCAGCAATGAAGACGACAGCGCACGAACGAATCCAAACAAGCACATCAATATTCATCATTGCTTTTCAATTGTATAATGCATGTGGATAAGCCTTCCCATTGATTTACCACCACCCTTCCATTCCTTGACCTGACACCTATCCTCGTCCTTGTTGCAGTCTGTTGAGCTGGCACCAACTGGCTGCGATGCTCTAAAATGCAACGCCCTTAATCCCTACGTCCTTTGCCATTCAGCTGACTTTTATTCACCTCCATCCTGTGCAACAATAACCACCAGCTGAGTGGATGTACTTGTAAATGAATGAATGAATAAATAAATAAATATGATGTCATTCAATTCCCTTTCATCACCCCAAAGGAGATACCATTCATCTTCCTTATATTATCTGAAATTATTAACTATTTAAGTTTAGAGGCACTTCACCAAAAATACCAGAGCCAAGTCTTGTCTTGTTGCTATTGGGTCATTTGCTTCGGAAACTCGACACCTCGATAACACAGCACCACCTCGGATTCCCATGCAAGTGTGTGTATGGGGTTGTTTAGGCCTGAGAATACGAATCTGAGGTTTTAGGTCCCTAGGTCTAACGGTTATTGCGTCACGATGACGTCATATGCCGACTTTTTTTTTGCTCATTGCAAATTTCAATGCGATATAACTTCGAGGTTTATCATTATTTTTCCATTTTGTTTGATAAAGCAGACGTAGTACGGTGTTGCCTAATATTTCTATGAATTTATACATCCATGTTTTATTATGTTTACATTATATATTTTATAATCATTTTCGAAAAATGTTGTGTCGATTTTTGAAAAACATCCATATTCTGATTATCCGTGCAATTCTGTATTAGACACAATCGAAGATAGAAGGGGCACACCCCTGGAACACAGTCAGAAAAATCGTTATAACACAACGCAGGCCTCTGCCCTAGCTGTTGCAGCAGCGCTATGCACAATGCAACTATGGGCGAGAACCTCGCTGCTGGATGCCATCCAGGGTGGGGGTGGGGTTCAGTTTTGCGGTGGGCTGCGTCGGTCATCTCCAATCAGCAACGTATGTATTTAGTGGGGGAGGGGGCTGGGGGATAATGCGCCGTAGTGTTTATAGGGTGGGAATTTCCGGTTGTCCAAGAATAATCAAATTGCGACTGCAGTCGAGAATGGCATAGCAGGGTTAAAATATTGGCTTTTCGTTAGGTGTGAGATGTCGAAACGACCACATCATGATGTCGAAATTTGACATGTACACAAGAAAATGTTATGCAATACCATACTACGTCTGCTTTACAAAACATTTTACAGAATGGAAAAAGAGTGATAAACCTCAGAGTTATATCGCATTGAAATTTGCAATGAGCAGAAGTCAGCATATGACGTCATTTTTTACGTAAAAACCGTGAGACCCAGGGGTCTAAAAAGTTCAGATTCGTATTCTCGGCCCTAGACAACCCTATATAGCAACTTCCTTGGGAATTCGACAGGGTGCTGTGTTGAAACAGGCCTTCTGGGTGTCGAGTTTCTGAAGAATAACTTTATTCCGAAACATAAGATTACAGCACAAAAAGCGAGCAAGATGCACTAATGACAGGGCTAAGACAGTCCTCTAGATGAGACAAAGTGACCAGACCCAGCAGCTACACTAGGGAAGCCAGAATTGCTATTTGGATGGGATCACTAGGAGGCCTAGATTTTCGCAAATTTTCATGACTTACATTATGTTTTTGGCTCTGGGGAGTTCATTTTGGGGGATATTTGAATAAAAAAATAATTTCGAATCAGAAAATGACAGCGAAATCGACCAGGGCCATACATTTTTGGCTACCCAAAAATCAAGATTGTATTTTTCGAAATTTCAAAATTTAAAATATTCCTGTTTTCTTTAATTTTCCTTTTATAATGGGTAGCGCAAACCGAGAGACGTTGTTCGAAGACAACTTCCACCAATAAAAAACGCTTATTTTAGCCAGAAACTTCTATTAGAAACTCTAAAAGGCAATATATAAAATTAATAAGTTGTCAAACACAGAAACAAATCCTCTCATACGTTTTGCTGCATCCCTAAAGATAAGCAAACCCTGGAAGTTTTACTAAAATATCTGCATAGGTTAAAGTGTGACGACTGGTTTAACTTTTTGGAGGTGACCACGCTTGACCTAGACTAACTCGTTGACCCTAGATGAACTGACTTTAACAGTTTGACATAACATGCCAAATTGATGTGGGGAAAGGTATGTCAAATTTCGCCGCGTTGCCGCGCGCCGTTCGTTCACTACCCGCAAAGAACATGAGAGGGGCGGTTGAGGACCCCACCCGAGACGGTGCGGGTTAAGTCAAACTATGCCATCTGTCAACAGCTTGCTACTCGGAACTGGCTGCCCATGAGTTGTACTATAATTGGTGTTCATATATCATATGCATGTTGCAAAAATTCACAAAAGGGACATAACAGTGATCTGATGGGGTTAATATACCAACAAACAGCATTGCACCTCATCATTTTGGACATATGATTCCCATTGTTCTTGGACGGCCTTGTTCTTGTCATAGGGACTGCTCTTTCATCTCTGGAATCCTCTCTCGGGTTTTGGGGTGAGCTCCTTTTCTAGTCTTGGAACCCAAGCACCATCTTGGTGGCCTCTGCTCCCATCTTGTGGGAGAGCTTCACTGTGGTTGGTCCAGCAAACTGAGTTTGAATTGGTTTGGTTTTGCCCTTACCAATTATGTTGATTATATTCACCAGTTACGTTCACCAATTTTGAAAATCTCATCAATGTTGGGCAGCTAAATCAACCCGAATAACTTCAGCAATATTATAATCATAAGATTCTGTAGCTTTGACACAAATTGTAAATGGTTGTCTGATTAGCTCGGAATGTGGCTACATTGGGACGGAAAGTTGGACCACATGGGGGGGGGGGGGCAATTGCAGGAGTGTCAGCACTGAGAAGTACAAGGACCCAGTCCTCTAGAAACCCATGGTAACCCATGTCTGCTCTCAATGGGAAAGCCTTCCAAAACTTTTGGGATTTCATCCATGTTGTGTGCCTATCCCTGGACAACAAAAATATTGCTGACACCCCCTGCCCCTCTCTTGTAGAATTCCCCTTATTTTGGTTCAGCTCCTGCTTCCCTTGACAGCTTTTTGGCATTGTTTGACAATGAGTTCACTACCTTCCCACCTCCCGACTGCTTGAGCTCTTGCCGACTACAGCTCAGCATATGTTTTGCTTGATTGTGCACATAGATACAATAAAATGAAAATGTACACCAAGCGGGTCAATGTCTCCTTTGGTTGCATCAACTCAATCATGCATACTTTGAACATAGCATGTCCTACATGATACATTTTCGCCTGTCCTTTTCCTGCCCTATGTCTGCTGACCTTACATTGATGTTGGTCTGTTAGTTGGTTATTGGTTTTACGACACATCGACTGTCGAGCCATGTAGCGTCTCCAATCTCTCACGCTGATTGGCGAAGAGTAGTGACAGGTGAGACTCGAACCCACAATCTTTCGATTGTGAGGAAAACAACTTTCCCCTAGACCACTCGTCCCCAACTTTACATTAATGAAAAGAAGGGATGAATATGAATCGGAGGAGGGGAGGGGTGGATATGTCCCCCAGGACTAGTAAACATTGGACTCTTGCACATGGGAATAGACTAACCACACAGCATGTTTTCAGTCCCTAGTTAATATGTCTGATCTGTGGGTAGCAGCCCCATGCTGAACAACTTTCATGTTAGTTAGTTATTAAGGTTTTTGGGCGCATCAACTGCAATGGTTATACAACGCCTATAACACTACTGTTTAAACTGTGTCAATCCTAAGTAATCGTACCGTGCGAGCTTCTTCACGTATAAGGGATTACACAGGATAATATATAGAATTGAAGTTTGCCTGCAAAAGAAAGTGGAACAATTTACCAGAATTGATCGCGACAGATTCATCCCCAAGAGCGTCACGAATTATAGTGCCTGCGATCGACCAAAGTAGTGCTTGTAAACATCAGAAAGACGAGGACATGATGCTAGGATATGACGCACTGAAAGACGTCCCTGGCATCTGGGGCACATGGGCACATCATCACCACAAAGAATATATATGTACGTTGCGTACGTATGGCCAATGCGTAAGCAGCACTGTGTCACCTCGTCTCGCCTAGTCCTACGCGAGCACGAGGACCACTGGCCGATGCTAGGTCTAATTGTCCTAAGCTTGCTTTCACCTACCGCGTCCCAAAGCACCTGCCACTCACGAGAAACATAATTGTTAATGACTGGATATATATCTCTAGCAGGAATGGCCATATACCGTGTACGTGGTTTCTGTGTTGCTGGCTTTGCAGCCGCGTCAGCGTCCACATTCCCCAATATACCGACGTGGCTCGGAATCCAACACATAACGATGGTCTTACCCTCTGCACGTAGTGACGTCAATCGTAAAACTATTTCCTGGACAATGGAATGTGATGAATTAAAATATCTTTGTGCCATAAGGCTACTGAGGCTATCCGTTAGGATGAGGTGCAATGTTTCATCAGATACTTGTATAAAACACAATGCTTTACTAATGGCTGCCAATTCCGATGTGAAGACGGATGCCTGCATAAGTAGCGTGAAAGATCGTGTGGCGGAGCTGCTAACAAACGCCGAGCCAACACCAGCTTCGATCTTTGAACCGTCCGTGTATACTGTCTTGTAGCCGACGTAGGACGCAATGATGTCCAGTGCTTGAATTCAGAACTCTTGAGGGAGGGTATCATGTTTGTAGTTTTCGCTCAGTGTAACATCAATTATCGGCGACAGTAACTCCTAGGGAGGAGTATCCAGAGCGCTCAGTTTGATCACGTTACGGAAAGTGATTCCACTCCGACGCAGTGCATTATGAAGCCTGATACAGAAAGGTGACGAACGCTCATTAGATAATCCATGGAATAAGTTCACAATGCGTGCCGAAAACACCAGATTATGTGTGGGGTGGTCTGGAAATTGTGAGAGCTTACATGCGTATCTTATTCCAAGCATGATACGACGCGAAGCAAGGGGTAGCTCATCAGAAGGCTTGCCGTGGAGGACGTTCGAAATGCACCAGTGGCAATTCGCAAGGCTGCGTTGTGCACAACATCCAACGTTCGCTTATCAGATGTACAAGCCGAGTTGTAAACGAAGCAGCTATGGTCAAGTTTAGAGCGGATGAGTGATGTGTAAAAAAGCAGTAATGTCTTACGGTCTGCACCATATGAAGCTTTTGTCACACACTTCAAGATGTTCAATGCCTGAAAGCATCTATCCCTAAGAATTCTAAAGTGCTCCCGATATGTCAGGCAACTGTCAAAGTGCACTCCCAAAAACTTCCTCCAAACGGGTTTGGTAGCGATCTCCGTGCCAAACATTTTCACTGAAAAATATGGGCCTGGTCGACGACGGCGACAGAAATGAATACCCACAATCTTCGATTTTGAAGGCATAAGTCCATAAGTAAAACCACACCTTTCAAGCCGATCCACCGCCAGTTGCAGATGCCGCTCCACAGAACGAGTACGAGCGCCACAGGACCAAATCGCAAGATCATCTACAAAGAGGTACCGACCGACAGATTGTGGCAGACAATTTCCAATATAGTTTATCATAATAGCAAACAATGCGACACTTAGAACGGTGCCTTGTGGTATACCGTTTTCTTGTGTAAAACGTCGAGTTTCACAGTTCAGTTTTCAATTATAATCTGGAAAAACCTATTACATATAAAATTGTTGATAAAGATAGTCATTGTGCCACGAATCCCATAGTAAAACACTTTCTTCAAGACACCATACCACCATGTAGTATCATACACTTTCTCTATGTAGAAAAATATGGCTCCAACATGCTTTTCCTTGAAGCCAACATGTACAATAGTGTCAAGAGCTAAAATATGATCCACTGTACTACGATAATGATAAAACCACACTGGGCGTTAGATAAAATGTTATTTGTTTCTAGGAATCATGCCAGTCTGACATTGACCAGCTTCTCCAAAAGCTTGCATAATGATGATGCGAGTGAAATAGGCCTATAACTATGTGAATCATATGCACTCTTTTCAGGTTTAAGCAGAGGCACGACAATGGCCTCCCGCCAAGAATCTGGAAAGTTGCCGCTATGCCAAAGTGTATTAAATACACATAAAATTTAACGGACGGCGTTCACTGGCAGGTGCGTCAGCATACTATTATGGACGCAGTCCAGTCCTTCTGAGACGTTCTGCAGAGAGTTTATGGCTGATGATAGTTCGGCTAATGTAAAAGATTGGTTACAATTTAGTTGAACGTAGGTGGAAAAGTCTATAGACGTTTCTTCGCAGCGACGTCTGAAACGGAGGCATTTAGCGTCCAGGTTGTCCACGCGACAGCTTTCCGACAACACTTCACCAATTTCGTCAGCCACCTCAGGGTGCATAATCCGCCATCCAGCAGCATCCAAAACAGGGAGTGGCAACGACTCATAATAGCCTGAAATACGTTTCACACGTGACCATGCTTGTGATATTGGCGAAAAACGGGACAGTTTGCTCACATACTCTCCAGGAGACTCGCTTGGCCTCCCGGATGGTACGACGCACGAGGGCACGTGCTCGTCTAAATACTACGAGGTTCGCGGTTGTACTTCATCTATCGAAGGCCCTGAAAGCTCGCCTACGTGTCCGAATGGCGTCGCGGCAGGCGTTCGTCCACCACGAAACAGGGGTGCGACGAGGAATGCCAGTGGTGTGCGGAATAGTTCCTGCAGTGGATTGTAGAAGCTTAGATGTGAACTCTTCTACAGTTAGAGGAGATAGTTCACAGTCCGTATCGACAAGGGTCCCAATTTTATCTGCGAACAGTGCCCAATCCGCTTTCCGGAGATTCCAACTCGGGGATCTAGAACCAAGAACCGCCCCATCACGATAATATAGCCACGCAGGAAAATTGTCGCTGCCAAGAGGATCGGCTTGCACAGACCACTCGAATGAATCTACTAGTTACGAGCTTGCAAGACTCAGGTCTAGTGCCGATGAATGGCCAGAGGGTAGAGTGAAATGTGTATGTGCACCTGTGTTTAACAAACATATAGCTTCGTTCAATAGTAGCGAGTGTAAAACTTGCCGCGGGCGTTAACACTATCACATCCCCAGACGGTGTGATGAGAGCTGATATCTCCTAAGATCGAAAATGGTTGTGGGAGTTGAGATATCAAATATTTGACTTCTGAGGTTGGAAATGCAGCCCGGGAGGTAAATACAGTGAACACAATGACACCGGCCTAAGGTTAAGGTGTATGCGCGCAGAAACAGCCTGCAAAGATGTAGTCAAATCTAACTGCTGCGCGGGTGTGCTGCAGTGTACCGCCAGCAACACACCGACATGTGTCTGTTGCCATTTCCTTCCAAAATAATTGGTAATTCTTGATCGTGTAATTATAGTTTCCTGTAAGCTTAGTTTCCTGTAGACACACCACAATCGGACAGTGTTGTCTTAGCACTACCTGTAATTCCTGGGCACTGGATCGTATCCCCCCTACAATTCCATTGTAATATTTTGTTCAAGACACTCATTCAAGTGATAAAAAGATACTTAAAGCATAAAAATGAAGAAAAAAGTATCACAGCTGATCGCAGATCACTAACTTAACGGGGTCCATTGTAAAACCAGAGAGTATGATGAGGCGCAACTAGGTAAATGTAGTCTAAAGCTGAGTTCTGAGCTCTGAGTTCGGCGATTCTGGACCCAGTGGTGAGCCTGAAGGTGGCAAGCCTCGTTTCTGTGCCCCCAGCTGGGGAGGAGGTGAGGGAAGGCCCATGTCATGGGTAGCCTGGGCTATCACTGGTCCTTCAATTCGCCTTCATGGCGATGGGATAGCCAGCCTTTGTAAAGGAGGCTTGTCAGGGTCGAACAACTTTTGTGGTTCTTTATCTTCCATGAAAGCAAGATATTTCAAGTTTGCTGAAGAACAACATCAATATCCAATATATCTGCTGACTACATTCTCTCTCCTTTTGCCATCATTTGTAACAACTTGGGTAAAGCCAGGTGGGGATTCAGAATACATGAAACCAATGGGTGGGTTGAGATGGATCAGTAGTAAGCCCTGCAGGGTCACATTTTAAAGCTTGAAACTATTGGGGAAAAACAGCATTAGCTGGGGGACACAAGTGTTCCCCCACAAAAAGCATACAAAGCTGCAGCCTGGGCTAAGTCTCCTATCTTCCTAGCAGCAGGAGGTTACCCTGGAGGAGTGACATGAAGCCCCAGAGGAATATAACTGTAATCCCTCACTCCACCCCCAGAAGGCAAGGCTCAGACAGAGAGTAGTCCCTCCTCCAGGCACCCAGATCACCTCCTCTCATCATAGTCCACCTTACCCTGTGAGCTCTCACCCCAGAAGACATAAAGACATAAAAGATTAGTGCAACTATGAGCCACAAGGGCCCTTCTTGGTTGCACTCTGTACACTGAACCAGTTGCCCACCAAATCTGCCAATCAGCCCTCCCTGTAATACTGAAAAGCAAGCCCTCTACTCTTATAATGATTGTCTATGCTGTTTTTAAAGATGTTCAATGTGCTGCTACTGATGATGTTTTCTGGCAGCTGGTTCCAGTGTTCCACTACCCTGTTGGTGAAGAAAGTTTGCCTTAACCTTGTTCTGCTGTGGTTAATTTTAATTTTGAATTTATGACCTCTAATTGCATCATTTCTGTTAAATTCAAACATTTCCCCAAGGTATCCCCTCTCCAGACCATTGACAAATTTAAAGACCTCGATGAGATCTCCTCTCAGCCTTCTATATCTAAGTGAAAACATATTCAATTTCTTCAATCTTTCCTCATATGCCAGGTTGCTTATGCCATTAACCATTTTTGTAGCCCTCTTTTGTACTCTCTCTAAAAGCCAACAATCTTTTCATAGCTAGGAGACCAAGCTTGGATGCAGTATTCCAAATGTGGCCTGACGTATGCACAGTAAAGCTTCCTGATCACTTCCTCACTTCTGTATGATACATTCCTATTTATTGCCCAGAGCATTCTCAGTGCCTTCTTCCTGGCTTCCTTGGTCTGTTCTGATGCCCCCAGTTTTGTGTTTAGAATAACACCTAAATCCTTCTCCTGTTGAGTCACTGATAGCACTTGGCCACCCATCAAGTATGGAGCCTCCATATGCTGCCTTCATATTTCATTTGCCATTCTTCGGACCACTTTACAAGTTTGTCTAAGTCTTTTTGCAGCAAGATATGCTCATCCTGACCTGTTATTGCCCTAAAGACCTTCAAATCATCTGCAAATTTCGAAAATTTACTGCTTAGGCCACTTTCAATGTTATTTACAAATATAATGAACAGTAATGGCCCTAGTACTGACCCCTGGGGGACTCCACTAAGAACATTTTGCCATGATGACTTTGTACCATTTAGCATCACTCTTTGCTGTCTATCTGAAAGCCACAACTCTATCTATTTTAAGATGCTACCTGCAATACCATGGGACTGAAGCTGTATCATTAACCGTTTATGGGGTACCTTGTCAAAGGCCTTACTAAAGTCAAGATATGCTACATCAACCTGATTTCCCTGATCAAATTGTTCTGTGGCGAAGTTAAAAAAGTCCAAGAGGTTTGTGAGACACGATCGTCCTTTTCTAAACCCAAGTTGAGTATCTTGAATCAATCTGCTACCTTCCAGATAACTAACTATTCTATCCTTGATAATTGATTTGAGTACCTTGCAGACTAGGGATGTGAGACTTATTGGCCTATAGTTTTCAACTTTCCCTCTTTCTCCTTTCTTGAAAATAGGTACTACATTTGCCCTTTTCCAATTGGTTGGAATTTCATTATGTGAAACTGATCTACAAAATATTATACTAAGTGGAAATGCCAGTTCCTTTTCAGTTTCCCGCAACACCCTAGCATAAATATCATCAGGTCCTGCTGCCTTATTTGGCTTTATTTTCCTGATATGATTGTAAACAACATCACTATCAATGAAATCAACATCATTTGTCAGATCCCATGTAACTGAACTATGGTGTACGGTCAGCAGATTGGTCATATCTTCCAATGTAAACACTGATTTGAACTGCTTGCTCAGCTCCTCAACCATCTCACTATCCTCACCCAATGTAATCCCGTTTACTTCCAGTGGACCAATTGTGCTAGAAACTTTACTCAGCTTGTAGAAACTAAAGAACTTTTTACTGTCCCCATTACAGTTTCTAGCTAAATCCAGTTCCTTTGCTCGCTTTGCTGCTCTGGTTTTTTGCTTCAGTGTCTCTAGCTTTTCGATACGCCTTTAGATTAATGACATTTGAGGCTTCTTTAAAAACTCTAAATGCAGTTTTCTTAGCCTTAATTGCTTTTATCACGTCTGGTGTAAGCCATGCTGGCTTTCCTACCCTTCTTTTGCGTCTTTGCTTTTGGGGGACATGTCTAATCTGAGTTTCCTTTAAGTAAGATTTGAACTTTTCCCACATTTCACAGGCATTTAAATTGGAGAATTCTTCTTCCCATCTGATGGCACTTAAAGCCGCTCTCATGCCGTTAAAGTCTGCTCTTTTGAAATTTGGAACCTTTACCAAATTATCCTTGATAATTTCCCCTACATGTGCCTCGAATCTAACTATGTTATGGTCACTTTTTCCCAGAGTTTCGCCTACAGTCAAGTCTTGAACCAAGTCACTTAAATCCGAGAATACAAGGTCCAAGAATGAACCATGCCTGGTAGGTTCCGATACAAACTGGTGTAAGAACAGGTCCTCTTCAAGGCATTTCCTGAACATTTTGCATGATGGGGAGCCAACACCAGCATTTTCATAACCTTTTAGATTAAAGTCACCGAGAATAAGGCACTTCCTCTTAAAGTTTCTACTGATTTCCTCACAAATCACCTTGTCAAGCTCCAGTTGCTGAGAATGTGGCAGGGTTCCTGATCGGTAGAAAGCAGAAGACAAGGTTTGTGTAAATAAAGCTCCTCTCAGATGATGACCTGCAAAAAGTGTGGCTGCAACAATGTCATGTGATAGCTTATGCCAGATTCCTGGCATGGTTTGAAGTATCATCCTGCTGAACATGGGTGTAGCCACTGGTGGGGTTGGGAGGACATCCATCCCAATTTCTGAAACATGGTGATTTTTCCCATCAATTTTTTTTGTGTCCCCAAGCCTCAGTTACCAGAGTATTATCACCACAAAATACTACTTTTTACTGGCAAGCCTGGCTCAATCTACACTGACTTAAATGTTGCAGCTAAATGGTGTAAAAGTCCTCTGAATTAATCTTATGCTAGTCTCAAACATCATGCAGCAATCTCATGGCATGCAAGTGTTTCCATACACAAGACAGACTCTGGTTGTAGGATGTTGTGAATTAGTTAATTTAAGGCTACCAATGTCTGTAAATTCACTCAAAATACTAATGGGAACTTTTTCTAGGCTGCAAGGGTGGCTGCTGCCTCAGTGTCACACTAGTCACTTCTACAGTGGTAATTTGCTCTCCTGTCTACTAACTTTTGAGCCATCAGTCATTCCTCCCTTCAACTAAACATTCCATACATGAACTAAAAATAGTACATAGAAGAGCTTTAAATATTAATAAGAATTGCTGTCATGGGCACAGTGAACTACCACCACCACCACCAAGAGTTGCTTTCAATCAATTTTCTCAGCTTTTCATTGGAAAACAAATTATTCTTCATGGTGAAAATAAAACGATTTTGGATGGACTACTTTAGTATAATTTTCCTTAAACCATTTTATACTCTGAACCCAATAGTCGGCAAGTAACATATCAACCTGTGCAAGAACATCCTACTAGTGGGATGTGTTGAGAATATGTATTAGTTGTGTGGTGTGAGCATGTCAGGAGTGTCAGGTATTCATTTATAAATTTGGTTGACATTGATTAGGAATGTTCTTGTTATCATTTTCTCAATACTATTGCTCAGGAAGTCGGCTTATAACCTCCTCCTTCACTAATTTAACCACAGTGCCAATTTTTTATCTCACAATCATTTGTTAGCTGCCATATTCCATAGAGTTGTGTGCAGTTTCCATGTAAATCAGAAAGCATATTACAATTTGCTGATGTTTTTAAGTTTAATTGTACTTATAGTCATCAGTGTCAACAGTAAAACCAATTTGGTTATCAAAACAGATGAGATAAATATATTCCCTGGTCACCTTTAATTTATACAGATCAGTATGCTGCACCTTTCCCATCCATCTTGTTCCTTAGACCATGTGACCTGGGAGCAAATTTCCACCGTACAACCAACCTCTGAATCCAGCACATCATCTCCACATACTCCTGTGACCAGAGTGGAAAGTTGACATTCCAGGTTTGGAGTTGGAGTGCAAACAGACTTCTTCCGGAGTATATTTTCATGGACATATTATTTTTGATGCAGGGAATTATTTACGTATAACCGACGGGAAAAGCATATGTAGTTGGTACCTATGCAAAATGTATAAGTAATATACATTGCCATTTTTGGTCAAACCAAATATCAAAGCATAGGAACAAAGAAGTGAACAATGGATGGCACCGCAAGGCAGATACTCGTGATAATCAGCAGAGCTTCGTCTCTCATAACTCACAGGAGCAATGCGCTTTCTTTTCACTGTTGGTCTCAGTACAAGGTGAGACATATGAAAAACAAAACAAAAATGCTTCGCACTTTTCCCTCAGCTCAGAGCGCATACCTACCTACGCAACCAATTCCCTATATAATGTGAATCCAGCACTTCCACTCTCCACCTTACACCCCACATTGCGCAAAGCACAGGATCGGTCAAGGTCTTGTATTTGCAGTATTACACTGTTAACCATGTCTTCAAAATTGGTGATAGTTATGACGTCATAGATCAAACAACTTGCACCGATTGGTTCACAGACAGTTTTCAGAGAAACAAATGCCAACGAAACTAATTCTGATTGGCGGCCCCAGTGACTCTGGAGGAGTCGTACTAGAAACTGGATAAAACACGCGCATTTCCTGTTGAGGGCGCAAGTGCACTCACTACTTATGACGGGCCTGTATCGGAACGACAGAGTATCATAACCTCCACAGTTCATAACCTCCACAGGTCACAACCTCCACAAATTCAAGAACTACATAATTCTATAGAAGCATCATTTCAGATAGCTATCGCTAGGTAGCAGCACGGTCTAGGTATTATAGCAACGGATATTGAATGAATGTCAAGGGATTGAGCGTTGAAGTATAGATAACAATATTTTTCACTAGATGGCAGGATGTGTCGTTGAATACGCCTTTTCTGTGTGCGCCCATTGTTAATTTTTCAGACGTCGGGAACCGGCCGTCGCCCCGTGGGAAGAACAGAACAGAACAGACATGTATTAAGGCCATCCACAATTAGCTCGTGGCTATTATAGCCTCACGTCATGCAAATAAAAAAGATGTCGGCAAAGGTATCATACATACAGTTAACGTCTACAAACAGTCATAAAAGCAGACACATAAATAAGGCGCTAAGTGCCTCCACAATCCGGGTTCCTACGCAAGTGACGTTTTAGGTGCGGCCCAAACAGGGGGACGGGTAGCCGAGTCAGATCGGGCGGCAAGGCATTATACAGTCTAGCCGCACGACTACAAAAACGTCGCTTGCCCATGTTCGTTCGCGATCTGGGCACATGCAGGTTGCTGTCTTGCCTGGTGGTCCTGTCGCGCGTCTGTGATACCAGAGCAAATTCGCAGGCTAGTGAGTCTGGCTCTCCCAGGCGGCGCACCTTGTGCAACAAGGTCAGCGTGTGGTACTGAGCGAGGTCCCGCGCGTTCAGCCAGCCCAATTTCTCCAGCAGGTCCGATACATGATCGATTTTTTTTTGCGGCCGAAGATTACTTTTGCTGCATAGTTAATAATGTTTTGGATGCGAGACAGATTCTTTTCCGTTCCATTGCCGTACACCGAAATACAATACCGGATCTGTGACAGTACCAAGGCATTGACTAAAGCGGAAATGACAGCGGGCGGCAGGTAGCTCCTCAGATGCGATAGACCACTCAAAGTACCGAAGCAGCGCCTAGTGATAGTGGAGACATGGGAGTCCCAGCTGAGAGAGCGGTCAAAGATTAACCCGATATTTTTTGCTTCCGAGATGGGAATTAGATTGTGATCGCGAAATTTTACGGTAATTTGGGGGTTGTGGCGCAAATTTTGCTGACTCCCCAGCAGCATTAGTTGCGTCTTTCCGGCATTCACTTTGAGGCCGTTTGCACGAAACCAAGAGTCAAGAGAGGCCAAAACATATTCCATCCTCGTGACGATATTTCCAAATTCCGATTGTTTACCACTAACCAAAATTTGGGTGTCGTCCGCATATTGGACTACCACTGCACCTTCAACGAACAGACTGAGGTCGTTGGCGAAGATGCAGTAGAGGAGCGGGCCGAGAGCAGATCCCTGAAAGACACCAATGCCGTTGGGAAGCGGAGTAGACTTTTTTGAGATTGCCCAGATTGTCAGTGAGGCTGACACTCTGGGTATGATCGCAAAGGTATGCAGAAAACCAAGAAGTGTCGATACCGTGGATGCTTAATTTAGTCAAGAACCTTGAGTGATCAATCACATCAAAGCATTTGCTCAAGTCCAGCAGGCAAAGAAGGGATAACTCTCCTCGATCATTGGCGGATAGGATATGATCGGAGATGGAAGTCAGCGCGGTTTCTGTCGAGTGACGTGGACGGAAACCGTGCTGGGTTGAGGACAGGAGGTGGTTTTTGGACATGTAGTTGTAGAGCTGTTGGTGAATGGCACGCTCAACAATTTTGGCAATGACAGGAACTATGGAAATAGGACGGTAATTAGAAGGGCTGGTAGGATCGCCAGACTTAAAAATAGGATGAACGAGGGAGTGCTTCCAGGATCGAGGAATATCAGAGAGGGAAATGCTGGAGTTGACCAAATGCAGGAGCACCATGCCGATCGAGTCAAAAGACAGGCGCACCATGTGTATGCTGACCCCGTCCTCGCCGCAAGCCGACGAGCCATTCATCCCAAGGATGACGGTCCTTAGCTCTGACAGCGTCAGAGGTGCCACCGAAAACGCACAGGCGCCAACACGTGGTAGACGGCATGCTTGGTCTGGCATCTCTCCCATCTCTCTCACCTCACTCGCAACACGCGGACCAATGCCAACGAAATAGTTGTTGAGTTTGTCAGGCGTGGTGTCGGGCACCTTACGGACAGGCTTCCCACCACTGACGGTGGATCTGATGTGCTGCCACATCGATCGACGTCCGTCCTCCTGGATGCGCCGCTGAATGTCATTGCGGGTGTCACGGCGTATGGCGGACCGTACCGCTCTGTTTAGGACGACATATTCTGGTGACCTGTGACCGTATTCAGTCAACGCCACGCGACGGCGAGACATTATATTTTTGGTTGGCTCGGTGACATATGGGGCGCTGGGATTACGAATGGACACGGCTCTGACCGGCTCTGCTCACGGCTCTGCATGAGCGTCGAAAATCGGTACAAACACATTGAGAAAACAGTCCCACTTTTGAGTGACAGTCGGCAATGAAAACACACCATGCCAGTCAGCATTAATAAGGTGAGCATGAAGCGCAGCTTGGTCGACCCGGTGGAGACAGCGAGACCGAACAGCTAATCGGCGCGGGCGAGAGCGAGGTACATTGATCAAAGCACGGATAAAATAATGTGGACTAAAATGACAGAATTGGGTTACGCAACGTTTCACAAAATCGGGGCAGTTGGTAATTAATACATCAAGTAGGGATCCTGTTGAGTAAGTAGGAGATGAAACACACTGAGTGAAGGAGTGGTCAGATATAAAATCACAAAGCATCTTTTTGGCGGAGTCGTGATCAGATTTTAAAAGGCAGCAATTAAGATCACCGTAGATCAACACCTTTGTCTGAGGATAATACACCATGATACGCTGAAATTGATTAGTCAAGTCACCAAAGTCAGCCCTCAGGCCCCCTATAATACGCCTAGGAGGCCGATAGGCGATACACATAATAAATTTCCGCTTACTGTCTGGCCTCACCAGTGTCCATAGCGTCTCAAGTCGGCTGTTGGGAACCGCGACGGTGGCGAGCCTGATAGGGGTCACACTGATACCGTCCCTGGCGGCCAGTCCCACACCACCAAAGCCCCGACCGTCCGGACGATCGGCTCGGAACAGTTGGTATCCAGGCAGCACGAGTAGGCGACTCGGAGTCGCTGGGCGGAGCCAGGTCTCACAGAGGCCCATGAGGTCATACTTGTGATGGAGTAAGTGGTCGGATAGTTCTAGTAGCTTGGGCTTCAATGATTGACAGTTGATTGCCCCGATGAGAAGAGAAGATCCGGATGCGGCTTGATTGGTGGGACATCGCCGGGCGCCGCCCCTACACCCTCGGCGCCTCGCCCCAGGTGCACGCCTGCCACGTCTTGTCCGGCGTACACGGCCGCCAGAGCTCCCTGATTGGCTGCCGCTCTGGACGGCCGACCCAGAGCCCACGGGCACGTGATCAGCGGGCGACTGGCGTTGACCGGGTCCAAGGTCACCCATGGCTTCGGGGGACGAGCGAGGCGAGCGGGCCGATGATGGGCGACAAGAGGGAGTGGCAACGAGCACCAGGGCGTTCACGACGGCAAGCAGAACGATGGATCTCAGGAGATCACAATGTCCCGGGATGCGCCACAGACGACACATGATGATGTCAAGAGATGATTATTTGGTCCACTCGTGGGGTCCAGGGGCGGCAGAGGGACTCTGCTCGTTGCATCCGTACCCCTGAACCGTAGAATGTCGAATCTGTGATGTAGTTGAATGTAGAATCCGTGATGGTCGTTGATCAACGACGGCGGGGGTCGTTGATCACACAAGCGGACGTAGGGCACTTCGCTCTTCGCATGCACACAGGGTACTCAAGGAGAGGCACGGGCGGGAGGCTGGGCTGGGTTGCGGAGCGCCGGCGTGCGACCCTCACTCGGGCGCAGCGCGCAGGCGACTGATGCACTGAAGCTGATATGCGGAGCACTGGCGGATGCAGAGTACGAACACCCTGCTCAGACCTGTTTGTATCAGATTTCATGGCTACCTAAAATGTTGAATACATTGTGATTCTCGCGCAATATTTGCATTGTCCGTCCTGAATATGCCGACTAGTCATACCCTGGTGACGCCATTGATCAGCTCTCTGGGGAAGGAACGGAGAAAGTGCAGCGTCTGTGGCGCGAAAGTGGACGGTTCGCGTCGCGAAACAGTCACGGTGTCGCTGATGAAAAGTTAGGGAAGCCTAAGTGGGTAATTAGGAGTTGACTTGGCGCTTTTGCCCGGAGTGGGTGATTCGGAGTTTAGTTTGGAAAATCGCTGACCGAATTTTTTTTGTGAATATGGGATCAGGGGCCGTGGGCCACTTAGGAATTCTCACAGTTTTGGGATTTTTTTCTTCACCATTTCTTTTTATTCCAAAAATTTTGATGTTTGCTGAGTCGGTGAAGTAGGGTGATTTGACGGTATTTTCTTACCTTCTGAGTGACTGCGATGCCCATTATAATACCATAAGCATGCAATTCAAGCCGGTGATTCGGAGATCGCGTCTCGGACACAACATTTTGCCATAGCAAATATTGATATTAATATCCAAATATCCAAAAATACCGGCGGAAAAAGCCCCATGTCGCATCATTTGTGCAAGTTTTGAAACTTTTGTTGAAAATTTTTCTTTCAGATTAACGATTATATTCAAATAACGTAGGGAATTGTAGAGTGTACTGGACGAATGTAGATCATTCAAAATTACATATTTTCTTCATTTTTGATTATGGGATGCACAGCTCCCGTGGCAACACATTTTATCTGAATGGAAACCCCATCTTGAGTACAAACCTATCCGCTGTAGTGTTTCCGCTATAATTGTATGTTTCTGTGGGTGTTTTGCTTTAAAATCCGCTGGCAGCCAAATGTTTGTTGGACCAGAATTTCCTCCAACAAAGCTAAAAAAGCTTTCAATTAAAATCCGATGATTGTTCGCGTCGCGAAACCGTCACGGTGTCGCTGATGAAAATGTGCATTAACCTGCGAGAACCGGTTACCAATAGTTCATTGTAGCCTCCTGCCTCTTGTGCACTCGAGTTGCATTACGAGTTGGCTCTCTTTTACTTGCACGGTGTTGGAATTTTTTATGTCGCGATAGCGCTTGCTGGACGAAGCAACTGCTTTTTGTAGGTCAGCGACCAACAGGCTACACCACCGTTCGAAACCCTTAAGGAAAGAATTACTCATGTATTACTCATCATGTACGATTGTATTTGCGTACATCTAAAGCACCACGGATTAATCAGTTAAACAGTGGTAAAGTTCTACAGAATGCACCGACACTGTATATCTTGTTAAACTTTATACGATGAAGTGAAAAGGTACGGGCTATTTTTATATAGCATCATTTGATTTTGTGGTTGGAAATTGCAGCTGAATTTAAGATTTTTCCTGTCTTAATCTTGTCTTGTAGTTATGTTACCGGAACATATGCGTGTGATTCGGTAAGAATTTGGCTAATTCCTTCTGTGTTTTCTAGCTCTTTTCTAGCTCTCTGTGTTCGCTTGGCCAACAGTTGGACTTATCATACTCGCACAAAAAACAATGAAATCAAAACACAAATAAACCCAAATGTAAACCTAGACGAGATCATTGCTTTCGAACAAAGTCTCTTGTCGAAACACAGCGTATTTAGATACAATCGCTTCAGTCAACATGGAAGATGACTCATAAAATGGCCATGCAACAGATATCGAATGAGAGCCATGCTGGGAGCAGCAGCATCGTGGAGGCGGCTGACAGCTTCAGTGTGCACTGACATTCGGTTGTGAACACATAGCAAATATTCATCAGCAAATATACATGGCTTTGTATTATCGGGGATCGATATGGCATGTCCATTATGGCACCAACCCCGCCGATCGGGTTCAGTGTGACCCGGCGAAGTAGCTGATGACTAGCTATTGCAATATAATCCCACAACTTGTGGTCGACCACAAGTCGCTAAAGTCACGGCACCAGCCTACCCCAAGGCTCCGTGCCGTCTGGCGAGAGCCGTTCCGTGGCGGCAGCACCTAGCTGTCGACGTGGTCAGCCAACATACTGACACGCACATGACGGCACACACGTGGCCGGCTGGACCGGCCCACACGCAATCTGCGACGACGGCCGAGGCACGCCTGCGCCACAGAGTCGGGCAGTGTTCCGATGAGCGTCGCTCGTCCGCGATGCTCGCCGCTACCTCGGCCACCAATGCCGGCAGTCGCGTCTGCAGCGCGCCTACACTGTTCACGCGTAGGCCGCGACAGCCGCAGACAAACTCGGAGCGACTGAAGCAGCGCATACTATCGGCGCCGAGTCGCCGAGCCAGCACGAGCACACGGAACTCCTTCGGCTACAGGTCCGCTGCAGGTCCAGATTGGCGCGAGCCGCTCCACGCCGTCGGCCGGGATGGCGGCCTCGGCCGGCTCGCGGTAGTGTTCCAGTAGCGCCACCAGGCGCGTGTCAGACACGTTGTGGGAGCTCGTTTGGCGCACCTCAGTTGGCCGACGCGTCTTCACGTGCGGCGAACTCCACCTGCCCGTGCGGCCGATGGCCGTGTCGGCCGCCGCCGATGTTGACGCGGCCTCAGCGGCGGCGGCAACAGTTCGGCAAACAGCGGCGATGTCCCCGGTGCTGTCGCCACGAATGGCACAGCATCGCGGCACCGCCTCAACTGGCGGGGAGTAACATAAGTTAGGCGCGCCTGTGTGTTGAACAAGGACAATCAAGAACAACAGCGATGGTCTGAGAATCAAAACGCCAATGAGATCTACATGCGGAGGCGACAGGTTAGACAACATGCATGCATTGGACATGATAATCCAGAGTTAAGGGCAAATCCTATCCTAGCCTAATCGTATCCCAGCGAACTCCATCGCACACATGCTTGGCATGCTTTTGAATTGACGGCAAGTATAGTTCAATATCAATGTGACAACTACGCCACGGCAGCGGTAACGACCAACCACGGAGCTGACAACGACGGTGACGACAAACAACGGAGCTGACAACGACGGTGACGACAAACAACGGACATGACCAATGACGGAGCTGACATACGAGAGTAACGACCAACAACGGAGCTGACACACAACGGTGACGACCAATAACGGGGCTGACATACGACGGTAACGACCAACACGGAGCTGACAACGACGGTAACGACCAACAACGGAGCTGACAACGACGGTGACGACCAACAACGGAGCTGACCAATAACGGAGCTGACATACGAGAGTAACGACCGACAACGGAGCTGACATACAACGGTGACGACCAATAACGGGGCTGACAACGACGGTAACGACCAACCACGGAGCTGACAACGACGGTAACGACCAACAACGGAGCTGACAACGACGGTGACGACAAACAACGGACATAACCAATGACGGAGCTGACATACGAGAGTAACGACCGACAACGGAGCTGACATACAACGGTGACGACCAATAACGGGGCTGACAACGACGGTAACGACCAACAACGGAGCTGACAACGACGGTGACGACAAACAACGGAGCTGACCAATAACGGAGCTGACATACGACGGTAACGACCAACAACGGAGCTGACATACGAGAGTAACGACCAACAACGGAGCTGCCATACAACGGTGACGACCAATAACGGAGCTGACCTACGATAGTAACGACCAACAACGGTGCTGAACATACGACGGTGACGACCAAGAACGGAGCTGATATACGACGGTAACGCCCAAAAACGGAGCTGACATACGACGGTCGGATTGTGAGTTATAGTCGCTTTGCGATTTAGCCCACTGATTTAGAGGAAAAAACCAGGTGTTGGGTCAGGGAGAGCAAATAGATTTTGAGCATGCCCAGCTGTCTTTTTAGACGTCACCGCATTTACACTAATATTTCATTTTCCAGGGGGCCTCATAGAACAAATGACACACATTTTGTTCTGCATGTGGTCCGAGTTACCACTATCGTTTCAAAATGAAAATTAAAGCGGCACATCTCACTCCAGGTGAATAAATATGAACGTCGTTCCGCTTTGCAAAAAAAAAACTACTTAAGGAGCGGGACTGATGAACTTTTGCAATGTGCAAATATGCATGGGGTTAGACGAATGGTGCGTTCTTTGTCGCAATTATTCCACAGATTCTGCTGTGTGTGACGTCTCATTGGATATTCCGTGGAATCCATCCGCAGAGCGTTTTGGGAATCATTGCGGTGTATCTGACGTATGTGAGACATATGTGCCGCTACTTGTAAACTGCATAGCATCGCTGATCTCGAGATCACTGAGCGAATCAATTCCTCATCATGGCGCAACATACCTACCCAAAAACGAAGCGGGTCGTGATAAAAATGTTGTGCCGGACGTTCTGAATGTCTGTATGTTTTTTTTCTTCTCGTTTTCCAACCTCCAAATTTCATCATTGCTCATTTCTGTCCTTTACTTACCTAAAAGAAGATGTTGCGCCAATCCCCGTATCTCTGCGGGCCAGCATCGTATCCGAAGGTCTCGCGGCAAATGGGGCACCTGAGACGCATGACCCAGAGCTGGTCGCGGCATCTCTCACAAACCACATGTCCGCATTGAAACGCCCCCAGTCGAGGGCTGTCCAGGCACACGGAGCACCGCAGTGTGTTTGCCTGTGAAGAAATGTTGGTTTAAACCCGTGAATAGAACTTAGAGCGACTGAGTCACGGTACATATTTGTTGGGCATTAAATGCATCACAGTCGGTTGTCAAAAGTTATCGAGGGATGCTTGTTCATCTGGTTGCCTGTGTACATGCCGCTTCGACACATGCTGCGCCAAAACGGCGTGACGGATTTCGCTCAAATTTCCACATCTGGTGGGCCGGTTCGGCGGACGGATTATGGCAGTAGTTTCGGATCGCGCGATCAAGTGGGCACGTGCCTCGTGCCGTCAACTGAGGCCATGTCGACATCAGCTAGCCAGGGCCACAGCATATACCACAAGTCGCACGAAGCATATACTTCGTGCAAATATGCACTCGGTAGGGAACTGCCTGCCTTTGTTGTTGACCGGGTGCGTTATAATACATGACCGTTTGGCCCACGTGTATCTGTTTTAAGTTGGGCGCCTCTGGGTTGAGTTTTCAAATTTGGTGGACAGGTAGCGCGTCACCGGCGTTATCCGGTCGTGTGCAATTTGTAGGGGTATGTGAAGCATAGTGCTTGCCATGCGCTCAATTTTCGTTTGACCCTCCCAATTCTGTTCAACATTGGATTGGTTTTTTCCGACGACAAAACAAAACGCGACCACTACATATTGGTGCCCGGCTCGGTTCACATCACAGGGAATGAGGGATGTTTGACACGATGTGAAAGCCCACTGTGGTGGCTACCCTTTGGTTATCATTTCGGTGCGATCGAGTAAACAAGCTGCACGTGAGCGACACTGATTTGATGGGAGAACGAGCTGCGTCGAAATCTTCCGCCGTCAGTTGGTTTAGTGTGTGAAACGGGAAGGTTTTTGTCAGAATATGACCAATCTTAGTCCGCGGAATTGGCAATCTGTCTTACCTGCTCTCTGACTGTTTCGCACCCCATCAACGCCACTCACAGGCCCAATTGTGATGAAAAGTGGTAGGCATGTATAACACAGTGTTGTAATTCCCACGATACTGTTACAATTTCCCCATATCAATTTCTTTTTCTACAATCAAGGCTCCCCTGAACATTACGAAGCATCATTTCAGACCTTCATAGCAGGCTCATTGTGTCGATGGACGGCCAAGTCTGCTGGAGCTAACTTCTCTGGTTGAAAAATGGTAATGCGCACGTGCTGCCACGCCAGCCAAGCAACCGTGGAAATGATGTTGTATGTGAATAGAGCGTTTATGCCTGGTAACAAAGCTGTGCTATTGCGCGTATGGCAAAGAAGATGGGAAAGGGCAGAGTAGGCCAGATCAAAAGTTGCATATAAAAGTTAGCACTGGAAAATACTGATCCTTCTGTGCACCACTGATCACTTCCCTCTTATCTCCGCATCATATCCGACCTGAGGCTGGGCGCCGGCGTCGAGCGCCTCGTCGACTGGTACGTCGGCGTCGAGCGCCTCGGCGACCGGTACGCCGGCGTCGAGCGCCTCTGCTGCGTCAGCAGCCGTTCGAGCGGCAGCGGCCGTTCGGTGCCGGAAGCTATGTTTGACCGCCTCCAGGAACATGGTCATGCTCCGACGCCCGGAGGTCAGCTCGTCAGCCATACGCCCGATTCGCTCCATTGTGGCAACCGCACGTCGACGGTCCTGCGATCGGGCTTGCAGATTGCCCAGCTCTGCAGCCCGGGACTCTCTGTTTGCAGCTTCTATGACCTAAAGGAGAGAAACGTCGATAAAAATGGCTACCGACCTTTTTACCTTTTAAGTCTTTTTTGTGATCATGGGCACAGATATTATGAAGAGACCGCGATATACTGCTAAAAAGATATTTGTCATCGGCTACGAAATCGTAAGAGAAGATAAAGACTATTTCCCCCGGCGTACCCAATGAGTCGTACTGAAAATTAGCGTCAGAATACTGGCCAGGCCACAACTGGGGTCCAGAGAGCTGCAGAAACACCTTGAAGATGGATGGCCCTTTGAAGCGTGAAGTTTGGGCAGTCTTTGAAACTGGATAAGCCCCTCGAATGAAGGAGGGCCCCTGAAGCTACGAATTAATGCTACGCAATCATCAAGTTGGAAAACGTTTTTTTCCATTGATGCTATGTTCTTTATGTGACGTTGTGAGTTATGTGTGGCTGTTCAGATGTAAAAGAAAACGATGTCATGTCAAATATTCCACAACATAGGCCAGGAGTGCATTTCTCAATTCCGTTTTGGTTCAATTGTGCAATGTCCGGATCCGCCTTACACTATATATTTGGCATCCTACTATTGCACCTTATCATGTTGGTCATGCAGGGTCTCATAGGCCACGAGCCTAAACAGTCTTTTCCGCGAAGTGCTTCCAAAATGTCCCTTCGTGATTCGTGCTACCCTATGGACGCAAATATCCGCAGTTGGGTACTTAACTCACTCACATGGGTATGCAACTAAAGCCCTATCCTGGTTTTGGGTAAAAGTCCATTGCACATGAAATTGTGCTAAGTGAACAGCCAAGGGCAGCAAGTAAATGAAGTATTAAATAAATGAAGCCAAATGCATTCATGAAGCAATCCAATAAAAAATGGAAGTATGCACGAGCAACTTCATGATTGACTGATTCATTCCATTTAACGATTCCCACTACCGTTTCAAATACTGCACAAAGACGTTGCTTGTAAAACTGTCGAAATGTGTAAGTTATGTTATTATAGCATGAGCGGGGTGTGGATGGGGCAAAACTAGTTTGTAGATGATCCCTTCCAAGCAACATCATACACAAACGCTTTTAAGTCGCCAAGAGTTCGGGAACTTACAGCCGCCACCCGTTCGGTGACAACGCCGATGCTATTGTAAAACAACTCTTCTAACCACGAGACCAGCGTCACATGACAACGAAACTTATCTGTGAATAACCCAGAGATTGCTAAGAACATCTGCATAACGCTTCCGACCTGAGCGAGCACATTATTATGCCACATACCTTTCGCCTGTTCAAATATCAGTACACCGCACATGTCATTGGATTTCAATACTTCTCCCATGGGGCAAGAACTTCATCCCGTACGATTTAGGATAATTTGTAGTCAAATGGTCTGTGTATACCGGATTTTCTCAGTGATAATCGAGAAGAAGTGAAGGTATCTTAGAAAGCTATACTACTTCCTCCGGAATTGATCTCGATGTTCGAACAATCTAAACTATTTGTATGCCATCATAGCTTTCCATCGCAACTACTTCTGATGACTTTAACCCAAACGCAACCTTTAACCCAACCGTTATTGACATAAAATAACGGTTGTGGGCGTGGATCATCGCTCTCAACATTAAAATGAAAAGATACGAACATCTTTGAAGTATCACAAAGCCATGACTGTTGGAATGCTAGTGAATCGTTTCAATGATAATTAAAACAGACATTAATGTTTTAAACAATTGACAACTGTCCGTGGTTGTGAATACAGCCAGATATGAGAAATTTCACTTACTGGTCCAGCCTGTTCTGCTTCTTGGGGACTTCAATGCTCACCACATCGCATGGGGATGCGCATCCATAAATTCTCGCGGCCGAGCTGTGGAGAATTTTATTCTGGACGAAGCCCTCTGCCTCTTAAACACCGGTGCCGCTACCCAATTTACGCTTCCATCTGGTTTTACTTCAGCGATCGATCTGAGTCTTGCGAGCCCTTCTCTGGCGTGTTATATGACCTGGTCGGTTTCTGATGATGCACTTGGTAGCGACCATTTTCCCGTTTTTATTCACTACAATGACAGCGTGACGCTTGGCTGCAGGCCTCAACGGTGGAATTTGCGAAAGGCGGACTGGGGGAAATTTGAGCGCACTATGGAATCCTGCCTATCAATTAACGCCGATGTAAGTGCACCTTCGGTGGAACAATTTACTTCTATGCTCCTGCACTCGGCCAACTCTTCCATTCCACGAACTTCTGGTGTCCCACGTCGCACTCCCGTTCCGTGGTGGTCAAGAGAATGCTGTGACGCCATACGAGCACGTAAGCGAGCTTTTAAGAAATTCAACAACAATAGCAATCAAGTAAACTTAAATGATTTTCAAAGGGCACGAGCCTTAGCGCGCCGTACTATACGAGCAGCAAAGAGGAAGTCGTGGAGGGAGTACGTATCCACCATTAACCGATTTACCCCAACGACCCAGGTATGGTCTCGTATAAAACGTATTGCTGGCCAACATAACGCGGTCCGTCTCCCCGTACTACACATATCCGGTGTTGACGTGACCCATCCCGCTGACGTCGCTGTGGAAATAGGCCGAGCTCTAGCAGCGCGCAGTGGAGATGGAAACTACTGCCAACAATTTATACGCCAGAAAGTCAAAGTGGAATCAAAGCCAATTGACTTCTCGACACCAGACCATTTATGTTATAACGAGCCATTCAGTATTTGTGAGTTACGTTCGGCGATCAGAGCCCTAAAGAGTGTTGCAGAGGGACCTGATGGAATACACAATGATATGTTCAAACACATGCCTGTACGTGTTCTTGAAGCACTTTTGGCTACACTGAACACAATATGGGAGGGGGGATACTTTCCGGACTCTTGGCGGGACGCCATTGTGGTCCCTATACTCAAACCAAGAAAGAGCGGTTTAGACCCATTGCATTACCGACCGATTGCTTTGACCTCATGTCTCTGTAAGCTTCTAGAGAAAATGGTGAATGTTCGACTCACCTGGTTTCTGGAAGATCAAGATATTTTCACCAACGCACAATGTGGTTTTAGGAAGCACCGTTGCACATCTGATCATCTTGTAACACTTGACACGGCCATTCGCATCGCTTTTAAGCGCAGACAACATTTTGGGGCTATTTTCTTTGATATAGAAGCAGCCTATGATTCCACTTGGCGACACGGAATCTTGCTGAAGGTTAAGAAATGTGGAATCCGCGGGAATCTGGGAAATTTTATCCAACAGTTTCTCAAAAATCGCTTCTTCCGCGTCCGAGTGGGACACGAGCTTTCCGAGCGATTCTGCCAAGTAAATGGGATTCCGCAGGGCAGCGTTTTAAGCGTTGCACTGTTTGCCATTACCGTAAATGACATTGGAGATCAACTGCCGCAAAGCATCGGACGTTCGCTATTCGTCGATGACTTCGCGATATGGTCCTCTGGCTCCAATACACCATCGCTAACAAGGCGTTTGCAGCTCGCGGTAAACCACCTCCAAAGATGGTGTACAGCTAATGGGCTCCGCTTTTCCACAAGCAAAACGGTTGCTACGCACTTTTGCCGCAGGCGATGCTCTCAAACTTTAAACACGGAGTTGTACGGCAAGCCTATACCTCTTCACCCAATCGCGAAGTTCCTTGGGATGCAGTTCGATAGCCGGTTAACGTACAAGCAACATTTTAAAACATTGAGAGATAAATGTTTTAAGTCATTGAACCTGTTGAAGTGTATATCACGAACCTCGTATGGTTCCGATAGAAAGACATTGCTTATGCTTTATCGGTCACTCATCCGATCTAAGTTGGACTACGCATGTCATGTGTATGATGGTGCCTCTAAAAGCAGTAAGCGTACTCTCGATGCAGTGCAACATGCGGCTCTACGGACCGCCACCGGGGCGTTTAGAACGACGCCGGTTGTCAGCCTACTCGCGGAGTCGAACGAGCCTCCACTGGCGTTGAGACGTGAAATGCTTGGCTTACGGTATGCATGCAGATTACGACAGTTCCCCACCCACCCCACGTACAATGCAGTGTTCTCGCGACAAACCTTGGCACTTTTTCGCAGTGGCAGGAACCAGACAACTTTGCCGTTCTGTGTCAGAATTCGTGCTCTCTTCGAGGAAAGTGGTGTAAGAGTCCGTCGGGTGTTGCGTATGCGGAAACCGGCCGTGCCGCCCTGGAATCTGGTCTCCCTGTAGTCGACCTATCGCTCACAGCGATGCAGAAAGATAATGTAACATCTGAGCTCTTCCGCATGCAAACACTGGAGCACTTAGATACATATCATGTATATACACAAATATTCACTGATGGATCCAAGAACAGCACCGGAGCGGGATGTGCTTTCGTGTGTGGTACTTCTGCTCGATGTTTTACCCTGCCTGCACATGCTTCGGTGTATACCTGCGAGGTGATCGCAATTATTAAAGCGCTTTCCTTCATCGAGGTGTCAGAAGATGTTTCATATGTCGTACTGTCTGACTCTCTCAGTAGCCTTTTGGCACTTACCACATTTTACCCTACCGACACTCTAATGATTGACATTCTGACACGTCTCACTACTCTGGAACGAGACGGAAAAAGCGTCTGTTTGTGCTGGGTTCCGAGCCATATCGGAATTTGTGGAAATGAGCGAGCCGATTCCGCAGCGAAATGGGCCGCTCAGAGGCCCCCAACGCGTGTTCTTCCGCTTCCCGCCAGGGATCACATCTCTGTCATAACAGCACATATGAATGCTAAGTGGCAGGGGAGTTGGCACGCACAGTTGAACAATAAGTTGCGTTCCATAAAACCACAGCTGGGAGACTGGTCATCATGCTATCTCAGATCCAGGAATGATGAAGTGACTCTATGTAGATTACGAACTGGCCACACACACGCTACTCACCAATACCTCCTCTGCGGGAAAGAGAGGCCAAAGTGCCCTCGCTGTCTGGAAGCTCTCACGGTGCGACAGGTGCTCTTTTCGTGCAAACACTTCTCAAGGGAGCGAAGGTTATTTTTCGGAAATGATGTCAGATATTTAACATATCGCGAGATTCTAGCCGATGACTCTGAAGTGATTCATTCTGGCAATATATTCAGGTACCTACGGGCGATAAGATTTCAGTCGATATACTCACCACAGTAACACAGTAGGACTCTAACATTATAAATCACCGTTATGGGCGCAAAATGATAGCATTTTATTGTCGAAGCGCCCCAAAACCCAAATAACTAACTAACTTACGCGGTTTATGGTGGCCACACACGTCCAGAAAGACGGATGGGTGCCGAAATGGCGTCCAATGATACCGAAGTATCGTTGGGCGTCATTGCTTGTCCGCCTCTTCTCCCCAAAGACTGAGAGTCGTTCGGCCTCTATGGGCACCCACTGGCGCCTCATGTACGTGCGGAGTCGCTCCAAATTGGCGATCTGGGCTGCTTGCACCTGTCGGATATAACACCATATCACCATGTACTCAAGTTGGTGTCAGTGTTGGCAGTAACCAGCATGTTGGAGATCATTTTGCCTGTGTACTTGTCGCGGTGAAAATAGGCTATTTGTATGCCATCATAGCCTCACATTGCAACTTCTTGTGATGACTTTAATCCGAATGCTTGATATAGAATAATGGTTGTGACCACTTGGCAACATGCAAATATTGATGGAAATCGATCCGTTCCTTCGAAATTTATTGCAGGAATGTGAGGGCGATTTAATAAAAGTTGTTGCACATTTGCGATGTATACAAAAAAATGCTCCTAAAGAAGTGCGAAGTTCCATACGATGAGATTTTCGATGTTCCATGCGATGTTCCATATGCATTGCTACAACAAACCATCAGTAAATGAACAAGGTAAGGATGTTTTAAAATGGCCAGATGCATTTTTTGTGTGTAAATTTCCAACCTATTATTCACTTAAAAATCCCAACGCCCACATCAGAGGTAATCCCGGACTCATTTCTTCACATGAATTGTTTCACCTCAGCCCATATTACTAAGAAATGTTTCGTTGCATTCCATTATTATGGTTGTAATTTTCGCTCCTGAGTCGTTAAGCACATCGATTTCAGGCACCACTTTCAAACAGACTGGTAATGATTAGTTTCAGATATTCAAACACAAATCACTTCATTCAGAGAAATGTGCAATGCCACACACATCCTGAAAATGCATGCGGTAACAAATAACAATTTTTTGAGTCTTGCCCAACATAATTGTAACTCAAATAAGAAGCTATTCTGCCTCTTAAACATTGTCCAGAACTTACTTCTGGCATGATGCCATCCAGCATACACTGCCATGCTGCCTCCATGTGCTCCAGCGGCACCAGCGGCACCACCAGCAGTTTTCGGACCCAGCGGCTGAATGGGCAAACCTCATAACTGCGCTCATACTCCGTGGTGAGCCCGACGCTCCTGATCTGAAGACGTTAGGACATGTGATGTGGTATCCGCCATTTAGCCCAATAGCTTAACAAGCACCAACGATTGAAACTTGCCATGTGCTTAAGCCAAAAAATCGTAAAGTGCTAAGGTTTACTACACAAGTCACTGGAGTCCATCTGGGATAAAAATAATATGAAAAAGGGCTCTTTAATCAATGTTATGTCCTGAGTCCGAAATAAACTATATTTCCATTGTCCAAAATTCATGTGATACATCATGGCGGTGGATCACATCAATCCACCGCCAGGGCAACCATTACTAGCATAATGCTAAATTATATGCATAATGCATATTGGTATCAATTTCACTCTTTCCATCCCAATTCCCATCATCTTATTTCACAACTTAAAGTTCAAAGAAAGACTCAATGTATCTCCCTATTTGTAAATGCATTCGATTGGGACTCCTCACTACATCACTAGGGAGCCTACTAAACTGACTAACCAATATCTGGCTGAACACTTCCAACATCTGGCGTCACCAACATCTGGCGTCACATAAATATTGAAGCAAATAACCTTCTGCTCATTATAATTAAAATAGTAAATATCCAATAAACACAGTATATTTCCGCGCCGGACCCTCATCGCATGTGGCAATTGGAGACCACCAAACATGTGGTTTGGAGACCAAAAACATTAAGCAAAGACACAACTACCCGCGACATCAAAGGAGCCATGTCATGCCTCCGATGTACCAAGGTCAAGTAACATACATGGCGTAACATATATCAAATGAGCTTTTTTGTGGGCTCAAAACCAGCACAGTTGATAAAAGAGTAAGTGTGATTCTAAAAAGTTATCTGCATGGAGAATGTCGTTCAAATATGCAGAGAGTAAACAGTGGGGGGACGTAATGTAAGAGGTAGGATATCATTGGACATTTAGATTTGCACCAGACACGCTGCTATTTCCGTGAGATTAATCTCAGTAGATATGACAGAGCAAGACCATGAACAACAGGCCAGAAACGAAAGGAAAACTGCATAACATTTATTGTGTTAGGCCAGACATGTCTGGTTTTCCATACCTTTCTCAGCACGGCCTGTGCATAATGAAACCAGCATCCTTTCGTGTTGGTCTCTTGCCATGTAGACATCGCCGCGCCTTGCAGCGCACGCTCCCAGTCCGTGATGAGCGTGGCGGGCGCTGGGATCCTTGCAGCTACTTGGCCCAGCACGGCGTTATAGAGCGGGCAGGTTCTGGCTGTCATCAGGATGAAAAATCCAGGGAGCATGCAGCCCGCGACCTCGCAGAATACCACGAGGAGCTGGGCAAATATGCGAGGTACCACCCTGAAGGTGGCGTCGGCCACGGCACAGCCGCCGGTGTGTGCCATGGCGCTCGCCACGACAGCCGGTATCGTGAAGCCGACGGCAAACTGAAATGAACACGTCGAAACAAATAATAAATTAATTATATCGTTGCAACCGTTCCTGAACAAAGCTTGCCAAACAGCGTACACAAACAACGTTTGTGTACCGATGAATATAACTAGTCGATGTTTTAACGAACC
The DNA here is from genome assembly GCA_034440575.1 of Imbricaverruca yamaguchii. Lineage (NCBI taxonomy): Eukaryota > Metazoa > Arthropoda > Thecostraca > Neoverrucidae > Imbricaverruca > Imbricaverruca yamaguchii. Next base: position 374,220 of record JAOTOL010001375.1, read on the forward strand.
AAGAAAGCGGATGACGGTAAGAGTAGTATCGAACGGAAACCTGACAAATTATGCATTGGATGATATTCATAGTTGTCAGAAGGATGCATTTTTATGGAGTTAAGAAGCTAAACAATTCATGTAGTTGTATGCTTTTTATATTTCTAACGTACGTGTCATGGCCATAGCTTCAGTAGCTATCGTTGCTATTATCATCATTGATAATCATTATCCGTTACCATTGGGTACGGGATAATGATTAGGAAGCACATTGGAAGAAATTAATGTCAATGTTTACTGGATATCATTGAATGAGATCAAGTTTCAAATCTCTTGAATCTCGGTAACACTGGCATGGCAAACAAATGCTTGTGCTCTCTTGCTTCGCAGCAAATCGACAGTACCAACCTGCTGGTCATTCACGTTGACGTTGAACGCCATGTTAGCAGCCATGCCATGTCCGGCTGCCTCCATCGCGGCTGCCACAGCGGCCGCCGTCTGTGGCAGAGCGGGCAGAGCTTCTCGTCTTGCCCTCGTCATCATTTGCCTTGCGGAATCGAAGCGCATTGATGCACCGGCTTCCCCGAGAGCCACGCGGTCGAACACCACACGGTTCGAGCTTTGGCGGTCGTTGGCGAGGGAGTCTTGGCGGACTCTTGCTATTTCACCGTTTCACTGATGCTACTCCCATTTCACTGTTCCACTGATGTGTGCTGGTGCTTGCTCTTTCTGTTTCACTGATGTTGCTCCCGTTTCACAGTTCTACTGATGTTTGCTCACGCTTGCTCTTTCTGTTCCACTGATGCTACGCCCGTTTCACTATTTCACTGATGTTACTGCCGTTTCATTGTTTCACCGATGTTTGACTGCGCTTGCTCTTTTATTTCACTGTTTCACTTATATCTGCCCGTATCCTGAATATTTGTGTACTACTGTTGGCACCAATCATCACAAGCTGTCAATCTAACATTGTTATGGGCGCTGTATGACCGAAGCAGTCGAAGCGCCCCTAAGCCCAAATAACTAACTAACGAGTCTTGGCGGAGTGCGACCGACACTCGCCGGATCTGAACCGAAATGAAGCTTCAGTTAATGAACCAGAGCACTTGCGACTCGAACATCCCGGCTCAATCCTTACCGTCAGAGCCCAGGTACATGTATCCAGTGAGGCATAGTGATGGAGCCAATATGGAAATATATCATGTGTCCTTGAAGCAAATCAATCGATTTTGTGCTTGAACACTGATTAAGAATGCTTAGTAATCGTAGCTTTCCAATGATGAGTGAACTATATGCAATCCCTCCAGACTTCCTTGGGGATCGCAATACGCCGTGGCTACATTTTTCATGCACGTCCACACTTCCCATCATGAGCTATTCTAATATATTATTTTTCACACACATTTTCAACCTCATAGTGCACAGGCCAGAGCTTGACGTATTGGCAATGTATAACCAATGTAGCTGATGCGCCCAAAACCCTAAGAAGCAACTGATGATAGAGGTCTCATAGTCTGAAGCATAGAAGTAGCGTATTGCACTTCTATGTACCAGTATGCATATGCTTACAGCACTGTACTGATGTATTTGTATATTTATGTACAAAAATACTGAAATTTTGTGCTTCCATCTACAGATTAAAGTGAGTATTATGTTCTATTATTAAAGTTTGATACATGTGGTTTTCGCTATATAGAACATAATGGCAATAAGGTATCATTGTATTGCCAAGCTTGTAGCTATGAAAATATCCTAAATATCCCAAGTGTCCTACCGTATGGCGGCGTGTCTATTGCATTCGAATGCCGAATATGCGCCGTTGACAGGGCACACAATTTGATGGAACTGCCACCCCAAGTCCTGGAGCATTAGAAGTATCACTCCATTGATAGCATTAGGGTTCCACCACTGGCGGAGGATTATGACAGAAGTTGGCTGGCGTGATTATAGGACAGACGCATGAATGGACAAATGCACGTATTGCAGCTGTACGGAGGCACGCAATCAAATGTACGAGCGCGCAAAGTACATATGTCAGATGTACGTAGGTGCAGGTGTACGAAAGTGCAAAACTACGCATGACAATTGTACCTATAATACATGTGCATAAGAGCAAATGTACTTATGGCAAAAGTCCTTAACCCGCGCCGTCTCTGGGGGGGGGGGGTCGTTGACGACCCCCATAAGGTTTTGCGCGGATAGTGAAAGAACGGCGCGGGGCAGCGCGCCGACATTTGGCGTACCTTTTCCCACATCAATTTGTCATGTTGTGTCACAATATTTAAGTCCGGTCTTCTAGGGTCGATGAGTTAGTTAAGGTCAAGTGAGGTCACCTCCATGAAAGTTCAACCAGTCGTCACGCTTTAACGGATTAAGATATTTTAATGAAACTTCCAGCGTTTGCTTATATTTATGGATGCAACAAAACGTATGAGTGGAATTTCTCATTTTCCCCCGTTTTTGATTACTTATTCATTTTGCATATTTGCTTATTAGAGTTAAAATCGAAGATTCTGGCCCAAGTAAACATTTTTTGTTGGTGCAAGTTGACTTCGAAGAACGTTTTTCGGTCTGCTCCACCCATTAGGAAAGGAAAATTAAAGAAAACTTGAACTCAAAACTTCGAAATTAAAAGAAAATTGGGGTGGCCAAAAATTGTATGGCCCTGGTCGATTTCGCTTTCCCTTTCTGATTCCAATTTTTTTAAACCTCCCTCAAAATGAACCCCCCAGAGCCACAAACATTATGTAAGTAGAAAACCTCTAGGGCCCCTAGTAACGTCACTTTGGGGAGGGGGGAACATTTTTGGGGCTGGTGTCTGGCCCTACACGTCGAGCACTTTCCGATGACACCTATTTCGTTTTCGTGCAACGCTTAGTTTGGAGATTAGATAGGGGTCTCTATCGCCCCCCCCGAGACGGGGTGTGAGGATCTGACAGGAAAGACGGTGCGGGTTAAGCAAATATATATAACAAGCGCAAATGCAATTTAGTGCAAAAGTATGGGTGCACAAATGTACGTCAGCAAAAATGTATGCATGCGCAAAGTTACGTAAGCGCAAAAGTATGCGAGCGCAAATGTGCGTAAGCGCAAATGTACGTAAGCGCAAAAGTACGTCAGCGCTAAGGTAAGTACACCCAAAAGTATGTCAGCGAAAATGTGCGTATGCATAAATGTAAGTCAACACAAAGTACTTGAGCTCAAATGTACGTATGAGCCAATCTACGCTAGTGTAAATGTACGTACATGGAAAAGTGCGTGCGAGCAAATATGCGTCAATGCAAATGTACGTAAGCTATAATGCGTACGCATAGCGAATGTACATACATGGAAGGGTACGCAAGCACAAATGTGCATATACGCAATAGCACGTAAACTGTAAGCACATATGTGCCTGGGCACAAAAGTGCATAAGACAAATGTACTCATGGTATTTTACGCAAGAGAAGATGTACGTAGGAGTAAATGCATGTATGGCACGTGCATTTAAGCAAATGTGCTTAAACGCAAAGGCACTTATACCTAAATACACGCACATTTGCTCGTGCATTCTTTTACGTTGCTGTACTGTTGCGCTGACGCACTTTTACGCTTACGTACATTTGTGCATTCGTACATTTGTCATACGCTTACTTACATTTACGCTTATTTACATTTGCGCTTACTTACATTTGTCATATGTTATTTGATATTAAGGGCGCATCGACTACGTCGGTCATGCAGCACATTTGCCATATGCACATCTGTGGTTACGTACAATTGTCATACGTACTTGTGTGCTTACGTGCATTTGGTTAAGCATATTTGCGTATGCACATCTGCAATATGTACATCACGTCGTCTGGTGTCCCACCTACGCTGGCGTGCTCTATCAAGCGTCGTGCGGAGGTGTCATCCAGGAGAACTCGGTGCGCAGACACAGGGATGTTGGAGCTCCCGCGAGTTCGCTCCGAACTCGCTAAGCGTAGCTACCCGTTCAGAGCCGTAGCTGCGTGGAACGGCCGTTTGGAGGCGCGTACTATCACTAGGTAAAGCGTTACTTGTGTCTAGATGATTTTTGATTGACTCGAGAAATATGATTGTTTATTGACACGAGAAATAGGATTATGTATATAGTTTTACAGCAATGTATGGACGAGAGGGCTGAAAAGCCATATTATCGTGGAGACCTCAATAAATCTGACTCTGACTCTGAGCTTAATTCCGTTTTTGGACTGTAAAAGAGGATCACAACTATCTGGTGGTAAATTGAAATAGTACAACCTCCCAGGGGGAGGGGGCACCTCCCCCTATGCCACCCTCGGTACGCTACTGATGACGTCCCACACCTACTCAGCTGAGAGCCTTGTCGACTCGGACTGTAGTGAAGAGGACTAAATCACACACGCACACCCACACACCACACACCAGACAATAGAAGTTTAATATAGTGTCGGCGAGATCGCTGGGATCGGTTGACAGGTAACGTGACTAATTCGGTATGGAGATCATGTGTGATTTGCATGTCAACATACACACCTGCGTGCACACACACATACTAATGTTGACATGAGTAATGTTACATAATGTATATGGTAATATAGATGCGGTCTTGCATGCATTGTCTGTTAAATTTAGGTACTATGATGATGTTAGGATAATTCATTTCTACTAAAATGCTGTTGGCCACACTGTATGTATCCGAGCCCAGATAAGTACAGGAATATCCAAGTCATAGCCGCGATGAGCAGCTGCTGGAATCGACATCCGTCCATCAATTCACCAACAGCCCTAATGCGATGAATTAGGCCCCCCCCCCGTCTCTCACGGGCTACCAGTACTCGGTACACCAAATGGATCACATTATCGAACTCAGCGCACATAAGAATCTCAGAAGACACTATATTGTCCCATCCGGCAGCCGCTTCGAATTAAAGGCGATTTTGAAGGCGATCTGGCCCACTGTGCCAATGCATTCATGGTCCCAACATCAAGAACAGTGGAAACCATAGTTGACCACTTATCTCTATAAACACACCTTGGTTCCTTGAAATTATTCGTGCAGAACTACGGGGAGCAGTTGAGATTTGGTGAAGTGGCAGGGGAGGTCAATTAAGGGAGTTGCTAAGCAAATAATAGTTGTTGATTGTAGTTAAAGTCTGTACCGCAAACGTTTGCTCTTGCACATAAAGCGTAGCATGCACATCTTTTATCAACTACGGTTTTAAGCGCTGTCGATATTAATAATTTATGTGTCCTATCAACAGATATTAGTATCATGTATGAACATAAATTAATTTGCATCCTTCACTAAAGTTTTGCTCATGAATAAATGCTGACTTTTAATATTAATGGTACACATGCAACACATCGGCGGAGTAATTTTAACGATGTTGTAATGTCCCTTAGTGGAGACCGAGTCCCATCTGCAAGATATATTTTACGTGAGGAAAAAGTTAGCAAGACGTTCATATTACATCCGGTATCTGGTAAGCAAGATAGAGGTGAGAGACGGCGGCCGGCAGACAAAGTGGTCTACCGAGCAGGCATACAGAGGACATGTACACTAGGGCACAGCGTCCTTGATAAATTTTTGATTCGAGATTCGGCCCTATGATTTTAAGATGTAATCGAGTGTGCTGATTTCACATTCGAAAGTTGTTTTTGGATCAAAGCATTTTCTGGTGCGCAAATTTACACTTTTCTGCAAGCATGTTTCCTAACTTCATGCTAAATATGGGACTATGGACACAAAGACATGTCTGAAAGTCGTGTGACTGTTATATTCGTGATGTTCACACCAAAATACCTGATTACCACTTTTCAGCGCGCTAAAGCGTATATTGGATATATTTCTGACGGTTTCTCTGGTCCGTCCGACACATCTCTCACTAACGCCATCTATAGGTGTTTTTTTCATTAACTCGGAAAATTGACTCATTGAACTAGACATATATCAAAAGCTAACGAAAGCATCAGTATACATCTAAAATTTACACTAACGAACTGAAAACTGATGCCTAAGTTCCCTCAGGAGGGGGTCCAGGGGGAGGCAATAGTAGGTATGTTGAAAAAGGCAAAGGCAGGTTTGTATACAAAAGCAAAAAGTGAACACGTTTCTTGAAAACTTCAAATAACATAAAGCAAGCTTTGAAGTATCATAGTAATCGTTTGTAATGTAGCAAAACATTGCATAACACACAGGACTACCGTTTAGTGATCGGCTGAGAGAAATAATAGAAATACACACAGGAGAACTGCCACTCAGACACATTATCACTTCTCTGGACGGCCCAACAAACGCAAGGGACGGATTTCAAGGCCCTGTTGGAAAGATGCATTCGAAGGTTGAAGACATGAGGTATGATCCAGCGTTTGAACGGCTAGCTGAAGGCGAGGAATATGTGGAGATCCCAGAAGATGTACTTGACAGCATGTCAACAGACCAGAAGGTCTCTTACGAACTGTGACGGGCGGTGAAAGCTGGAAGTCTCCCTGCAAGTATGTAAGAAATGAGGCCTGGCAAGCTGAACCACGCGCGCTGGTTGACAACAGATGAGAGGATAGTGTACTTGTGGACCAGGCAGCACGGGCTCACCGACTCAAACAAGAGAATCCTGAGACGGCTGGCAGAGTTCTGCGTCAACGTATACTTCAAGTGCTACTTTGAGATTAAGACGAAGCCCAAAATCGTGGACGCACCCAAACACATAATAACCCATCTCCGGACCCTTCGTACGCAACCAGAAGAGGTTCAGGCGGCGGTTACCCGCTGTGTTCGGTCTTCCGCCTGGTACGCCCATCCTGCGAGCCTCCTGCTGTCCCTTCTCGCCAGCGAACAACCTAAAGATAGGAAGTTTGCCATCGAAAAGATCACCGGTGTGAGAGGAGGAGCAGAGTACGGGGAGCCAAGGACGAGAAAGCACCCCAAGATCAACATGTCCACCTCATCACTTATACAACTGATCGACTGGGACGACACAGAGATCACGGAACCTGTGTTTACGTGTGGAATCGCCGCAACAGAACTCAGGAGGATCATATCCATGCCGCTGGATGTCCCTCCGTTCCCTGCTAATGCCCAGTCGACGGAGCGGACGGTCCAGCACGTCACGACAGCCGCTGGAAAGGTCAGGAGGCCCGAGATGGCTCTGTCCGCGTCAGCGCCCACCACAGAAAACAGTTGCCAGTGTTCCTCTCTAAGAAGGATATAATGGAAGCTATGAAGTAGGCCAGTGACCGGGAGTGGTAAAAAGGCCACACAAAACTGTACTTTATGCATTCTGTCCTTCAGATATCTATTATTTCCCTCAGCCGATCACTAAACGGTCGTCCTGTGTGTTATGCAATGTTTTCCTACATTACAAACGATTACTATGATACTTCAAAGCTTGTTTTATGTTATTTGGAGTTTTCAAGAAACGTGTTCACTTTTTGTATTTTGTATACGAACCTGCCTTTGTCTTTTTCAACATACCTACTATTGCCTCCCCCTGGATCCGCCCCTGAGGGAACTTAGGCATCAGTTTTCAGTTCGTTAGTGTAAATTTTAGATGCATACTGGACAGGCTTTTGATATATGTCTAGTTCAATGAGTCAATTTTTGAGTTAATGAAAAAAAAACCTATAGATGGCGTTAGTGAGAGATATGTGGGACGGACCAGAAAAACCGTCAGAAATATATCCAATATACGCTTTAGCGCGCTGAAAAGTGGTAATCATAGGTATTTTGGTGTGAACATCACGAATATAACAGTCACACAACTTTCAGACATGTCTTTGTGTCCATAGTCCCATATTTAGCATAAAGTTAGGAAACATGCCTGCAGAAAAGTGTAAATTTGCGCACCAGAAAATGCTTTGATCCAAAAACAACTTTCGAATTTGAAATCAGCACACTCGATTACATCTCAAAATCATAGGGCCGAATCTCGAATCCAAAATTTCTCAAGGACGCTGTGCCCTAAGTACACATCACATGTGGCAGTACATTTGGCCCTTTAATGTTCTGGCCTCCGGACACCACTCGCAACATGAAGGAGAAACGGAGGCCCTGGCGTCCAGGGCGAGCCGCGGGCGTCCCGGCTTCACCTTGTTTGTGTAGGTAAATCGTGAAGCTAAAAGCTTCGAAAAACCAGAGGGAAGAAAAGCCAGGCTGCTTGCAGACCTTGAAGGTGAAAAACAGGAGCGATCCAAAGGGCAGCCATCATTTTTTTCCAACTTCGACTGGTCCCTGTCTACCTATTGTATGCTAACCCATAAGTTTGGGTCAGAGGAAAGCTGAGAGGAAATTGGCGTTTGACTTCACGAAATCCTACTTCAACTGGCAACTTCGTAACTAACGTCGACGTGTCGGCAGCGCGTCGACGAGCAACACGACTGAGGTTAAATGTGGCTCCTCCTGGCCGCTTTCTAGAACTGTTATGGATATGTCACATATCATAAAATCATATCATATCATATCACATATGTCACATGTCTTCATATTCTAACGTTGTTGCAAGGCCTGTTCAACTTAAGGTTCGATGATGACTTACAAACATCGTCAGGTTCCATATGGGGTTAGATTGGTACTTGCATCCAATCTAACCCCAATCTGAAGAGTAGCGACAGGTGAGATCCAATCAGCTCGTTGGGGACGAGTAGCCTAGGGGTAAGTCGCTCGTCTCACAATCGAAAGGTTGTGGGTTCGAATCTCACCTGTCGCTACTCTTCGCCCGCGACCAATCGGCGTGAGAGATTGGCGACGCTATATGACTCAACGGTCGATGTGTCGTAAAAAACAATAGTAAATAACCAATATCAGCTCGTTTTCCGTTCAAGGTATGTACCTATCCGTCGGAGTAAAGCAACATGGGCACACAAATATATCCAATAAGTCTGGTGAATGAAATGTGTAATATAGCTCACTGTAATTAGATTAGACAGACTACAATCCAAGCTTTCTTTTGCCTGTCCAGCCCGCGTTGGTCCCAAAATCTGTTCAAGCCCAGCTGGCGTACGATAACACAAAATATCGGCCTGGGCAGTGCCGGAGTTCATTAAATACATGTTGCATGGCCTATCTGGGGCCGGACTGTGGTTATGATACAATGCCGACTGGGTAGCTCATTCGGTAATGTGCGAGGAAGTTATCCTGTAATACAGTTATATAAAGAGTTGTATTACTTACTGTAAATACGTGTGCTCCCCTCTTGTCATCTTCTTCACATAGGTGAAGTCGTTGCATGTATAAATGCGACTTCCCCGTCTCCTCCCTTCCACAACTTGAAAGTTCATGGTAAGCTCGTAGCGCAAGCGATGAGAGCACTACATCACCGTGAGGTGCCTCCACTCGAACTGGATATGCGTTCTCCAAATGCTGTGACATGACACTCTTCTCCCCCCCCCCCATCCCCAAGTCAGACAGCTGTGTTGTGCGTCTGGTCATAGGCGTGACAAGTTTAGGCGTAGGAACAGGGGGAGCCAGGGCAGGGTTAAAATATTGGTTTTTCGTTAGGTGTGAGATGTCGAAACGGGCACAGAAGGATGTTGAAATTTGCCATGGAAATAGTGTCAATTAAAGTGCTTTTGACGTATTTTCAGACTCAACTTTGAGTCAATGGTGTAGGTACTTATGACTGTGCATTTGTCATTTGCTTTGAGATTCATAATTTAGGAAAAGGGAGATAATTCAGGACAGGGAGAAAATTACCTATGCTATAATTTTGCACCATACGACTTATCACAGTTAATCCCTTTACCCAAAATTACGTTGCGAAACGTCCGTGTGTCACTATTCCTTATTAGGAGCATTGACATGATACGTATAAGCGAGATACTGCTAGAAAGGAGACACGAAGACTTCATAAACACGCATCATGTAGCAAGATGTCGGTACCTCTTGGAGAAGGATGTTGATGGAGTGTCCAGAAAGTGGCATTTTCCACCCTATTTAACGAATAATTTATCGCTGAGCCAGGGGGTCATGGCCCACCCACTTCTCAGAGTGGGTGGCCAACAGTGGTAGCTGGCCCACCCACTTTTGAGGCGTTTAAGCTTCCCAAAAAGCAGCATGCATACATTTGAATATGTGAAGAAAAAAGTCTGCAATCTATATCTAAGTAAAATCTGCACATACCACACACATCGTAGCACTTCATTCTTTTAAAGTCATACACACTCGGACATAACCTTACAACAATGGATCTAATTCGGGAATTGATGTAACACACCAGATGCATGCATATTCACACGTTATATTATGCTATGCAAAGATTACAAAGCAGATAATGTGCCAGCCAGTACCAACATACCTTCATACTATACTTCCACTGTAGTTTTTTTTACTGTTACTTAACATATACTTAACATCGATTTCATTAATATTGCCCACAATATAAAATTATATAGGCTGAAGGCAGTAGCGTAGCACAATCAATGTAAGACATACAATTCGCACATGCAAGTTCCTTGCCTTGTCTTACATAGCGATGAAATATACATGGACTTCGTCCTAGCTGCCATACACTTCAATATGTATGCTGATTTTTGAAACATAGAAATTACCGCCAGATACATCCATTGTGTGACTGTAGCATGGAGAAGAACGCAAAAGTTTGCACATCTCAATGGATTTTCACAGTTTGCCACAGCACAAAGATATCCAACCGTCTCAGGGAGATGTCTGGGTATTATCGGTGCCAGCATCCAACATAGCAAAATACTTACTTCCTTAATTTATTATGTTAGCATATCTGCAATAATGAAGTCCACGTCCTATTATGTCAACTTCAAGTGCGAGAACGCCTCTCAGAATCTCATAATCCACCATAATCCACATAGGGGATTGCGAGGGTAATGCGAGTAATGCGCATATCACTCCTCATGCGACCTGACAAGGTCACCTGAGGAGTGATATGAAGAGTGATGTGACCAGTGACGAGTGATGTTTGTCGTATGGCTTGAGAAGGCACATGACGAGCATGACAACTGACCCGGGTGGATCTTCAGCCGGGTAACTGCGTATTGGCATTGACAATAGGCTAAACATTTAATTCAATTATGTCGTTCAACAGAAATGGTTCGGTCAGATGGTGGACTCGTGGTATATGTAACCAGCTCTGATTAGCAGACTCGGATCACGGAATCTGTTCAATGAAGACATTTGGATTACGAGCATTAAAGCACCGAATTACAACGGAGACTACTATGAGGTTTTTCGTCATCCAGTATGATGTGTACGTCCAGGCTGAAATGAAAAAAAAACCGAAGATGATGTAATGAACTTAGGCCAATTGCAGGGTGCATATTTCTTAACACTAGTGCAAGCAGCTAAATGGGCATAGGAAATTCTATTTTGTGCGATGTACTTAATAAACGTCAATGCTAAGCTATAAAATCATTGGAGCATGCGCAAAGGCGTACCAAAGGGGTCATTGAAGCAGTCCCCCCACCCGAGAGGTTGTCGGCCCCCACTAATCGCGCCTGGGTTTGGAAAATAGCGGCAGGCTTCCTGAAACCTTGCTGGTGTCTCCAACAATCGTTCCGGGGCCCATACAAATTATATCAGGGACCCAAAAAAAAAGCCTGAAAATGGCGGTAGGGGCACACAAAATATCACTGCAAATCACATTTTGGGCATCAAAATCTTTCCAGTGCCCTACAATGAAAATGAAGGTTCCAAAATGTGGGACAGGGACCCTGAAAATACCGATGGGAACCAAAAACGTCGTGCAGAGACCCCGATAAGTCGCACCAGAGCTCTAGAAAATCACGTTAAGGCCTTAAAAGTTTGAGCCCCTGGAAACCACGCTGGGAGCCAAAAAGTCTGGCCGGGACCCCGAAAATGACGCAGGGTCCCAAAAGGTTGAGCCGGTGCACCTGACAATCGCGTTGTGTTCCCTAAAAAGTCGAACGGGGCCTCTCAAAATCGCAATGGGAACATAACAAAGTCGTGCCGTGGTCCTTGAAAATCACGATGGAGGCCACAGAATGACGGGCTGGGCCCCTGAAAACCACGTTGGGGTCCTCCAAGGTTTGCGCTTGGGGCCCGAAAATCACACTGGGAGCCGAAAGAAGTCATGCCGGGGTTCTTGAAAATCACAACGGGGACCCAAAAGGATCGGCAGGGCCTTGAAAATCACGCGGAGCCTGAAGATACCAAAAATTCGCGCCCGGGCCTCTCAAGATCACGCTAGGGGCTCGATAGATGGCACCGATACCCCAGAAATCACATCGGGAACACTCAGTAAATGAAGCCGGCGCAAAAAAAAACAGTCCGGACGTGGAAAATTACTTTGTGTCACAATCGCTCCAAAAGAAACCAACACGTGCTGGGGACCCAAAGACATGTCGAGGCCACTAAAGCTCGCGATAGGCATCCAAACAAATGACGATATGGTCCAAAAATCGCACTTAGACCAAAAAACGTCGCGCCGCTGACCTTTGAAAACACATAGGATCCAAAAATTAAAGCCGGTACCCGACAGATCGCAGCTGGCTTCCAAAAACTTCTAATGCTACTCTGCGGCCACAAAACTTGCGTCAAAGACCCCAAAAAAGCGTCGGGCCCTGAAAAGAAGCACGTTAGAGCACAGAAAAAAAATGCACCAGGAGCCCGAATAATCGTACTTGGGTTCACAAATGTGCCGCAGGAGGCTCACAAAAATAGAGGTCGACCCCAATAAATCGCAAAGGGAGTATATCGAGTCCATCCGAGAACTGGAAAATTTAGAACAGGTTCAGAAATAAAATTATCCTGTGGACCTTCCTACTCTGAAGGATGCCATCGGCTGAAAAAAAAAATAATTGAGAAGCCGCAGTGCCACGCTAAAGAGGCAAATCCCCCTTCATCCTAACGAGATGGGCTCCCAAGAAGCCATGGGCGCTACAGAACCAGTATCAGTTGATGCGCCCCTAAGCCCAAATAATCAATCAATCAATCAGCTCCCAGGAACCCAAAAATCGCGCCGGGGTCCCCAAAAATATTTCTACGGCAAGATATATTTGCGTCGGGGCCTCATAAAAAATATAGATATGAAGACTAGATGACAGCCGTGACCCAGCTCTGTTGTTAACGAACCAATAAGTGACTGAGCCACAGCCGATCTCGGCACCTAGTAATATGCAGCGTGAGTGTGAATGTGTGTGTGTATGTATGTGTGTGTATATATTTGTGTGTATGTGCATTTGTGTGTTTGTGGCTTGATCACTAGAAGTCACTATGATCACTAGCTATCCGCTCTTCGGCGAGGGGTGACGTCGCGAAATACGAGTCTCTGGGACCGCTGCCGGGCGTCCGGCGCTGAAACCAACGCTTGCGAATCCTGCAAAACCATCGTGAATTGCCGATATATATATATATATATATATATATATATATATATATATATATATATATATATATACATTAATATCTATATCCATATATTCCTCTCCCTCACTCTTTTCATCTCCTGATATCTCTGCATCTCTTTTGATCTCTCTGCATATCTCTTGATATTTGTTTCGCTTGATCTCTTGATCTATGCATATTTTTCCTATGTATCTCTTGATCTCCGTATCTCTGTATCTCTGTATCTCTTGATCTCTGTATCTCTTGATCTCTGTATCTCTTGATCTCTGTATCTCTCAATCTCTGTATCTCTGTATCTCTGTATCTCTTATCTCTGTATCTCTTATCTCTGTATCTCTATCCGTATCTCTTATCTCTCTATCTTTATCTCTATCTCTTATCTCTCTATCTATCTTATCTATCTATCTATCTATCTATCTATCTATCTATCTATCTATCTATCTATCTATCTATCTATCTATCTATCTATCTATCTATCTATCTATCTATCTATCTATCTATCTATCTATCTATCTATCTATCTATCTCTATCTATCTATGTATCTATCTATCTATCTATCTATCTATCTATCTATCTATCTATCTATCTATCTATCTATCTATCTATCTATCTATCTCTTATCTCTCTCTCTCTCTATCTCATCTATCTATCTATCTATCTATCTCTCTCTCTCTCTCTCTCTCTCTCTCTCTCTCTCTCTCTCTCTCTCTCTCTCTCTCTTTTTGCATTTTCGATGTGGTGTCCTTCGGACATGGCCGCCGCGTGACAATTTCTGGGTCTGCACCTGGATGAAATAGAATGCAATTCTTAAAAAGTTCATTTCATACTATGTACTATTTCATTCAGTGATTCAATCTTGCTATTCGAGGCAACATCGTGACTAGGGACTATCTAAAGTAGAAGAGCAGCCATCTGAAGTCGAAGAAGTGGTAGGTTATAGAGGGTTCACCTAAGGTCAGAGTGACGACCTAGCGGTGCCAGCGGACGTAAATGAGCCGACTTCATTTGAACAGGTCACCCAGAGGTACCATCGAACGAACTATAAAACACCATGCGAACCTCAACACATCTCCGCATTATATCACCCCGAAGCCAATAGATGGCGCGCTACTACGTATGACTAACCTTGGGTGTAGCCCATAAAATACTTATTTCCATAATGTATTATGGTAGCATAGATACAATAATGAAGTCTACACCTTACTACATCAACTTTAAGTACGAGAATACCACAAAAATTGCGTAAAAGACTCCAAAAAGGCGTCGGGTCATGGAAGGAAGTGCGTTTGAGCACGGAAAAATATGCACCGGGAGCCCGAAGAATCGCACCGGGACTCACAAATATCGCGCAGGAGGCTTACAAAAATAGAAGTCGACCCCAATAAATCACAAAGGGAGTCTATCGAGTTCACCCGAGCACCGGACAATTCAGAAGAGGTCACGAAAGAAAATTATCCTGAGGGCCTTTCTACTCTGAATGGTGCCATCCGCTGAAGAAAAAAAACGTTGAGCAGCCGCAGTGGCATCCGTCCTAACAAGGCGGGCTCCCAAGAACCCAAGGATCGCGCCGGGTCCACAAAAAACGTTCTAGGGCAAGATACATTCGCGTCAGGCCCCCATAATTAGGGGTTATAAATAAATACAGCGGACTCCAAAAAAAACTTGCTTCGGGCTCTAGAATTTGCGCCGGGGAACGCTCAAATTAGTCTGGGCCTGGGGTCAGATTAGCACAACGCGACTGTGAACTGGCGCCAACACCCCCCACCCCCAAATGTCTTGCATGGGACCCAAAATTCCCGTCGGTAGTCGCGTAAATTCTGGTCGAGGAATCAATCATTCCCTCGGGGCTCACAAAAATTGGCGTTGATGTCCCAAAAAAAAAAACAGCGTGGTCCCAAAGTCGCATCGCAACCCGACAAGAATCAAGCCAGTACCCTAAGAAATAAAGGGAGGTTCCGAAAAATAAATGTTCCAGCCAGAAAAACAAACCCTTAGTCCAAACATACCACGAGATCAAGCAAATTCTTGTAAGCTCATCCAGGATATTTTTGGACCCCAGTAGGATCCTTCGGGCTCTCGGTGCGTTGGTTTTTTTTTCTGTGCCCCAAAACATTTTTTTTCGGGGACCGACGTTTTCCTAATTTGTGGATCGTTGATGCAATTTTTGTGTCCGCAGGGTGACATTCTAGGGAGATATTGGCTCTTGGGATGCCAGCTGCGACTCGTGGGGCTCCGGCGCGGTGTTTTGGCCCCCAGTAAGATTTTGAAAGGAAGCGGCGTGAATTTGTCTTGGTTTAATTGCGATTTTTGGCCCCTTGGTCGCTTGTTTGGATCCCTTGCGCGAGTTTTAGTGACTACGACACGTTTTGGGGGCCCAACATGTTTTGTCGGCTTTTGGAGCCATTGTTGGGATCCAAGAGTGAATTTGCGTGTCCGGTCTGCTTTATTTTCCCCGGCTTAATTTTTGGGTGACTCCAACGAGACTTTTAGAGCCCCGGAGCGACTTGTCACGCCTCTAAAGTGATTTATAGGGGCCTGGGCGAGAATTATTGGTATCCTAGGCTCAGTGTGATTTTCAGGGGGTCCGAGCCCTACCGTCTGTGGCCCAGTTGTGATTTTCTTGAACCGGGGCGAGAATTATTGCTATCCCAGGTTCAGCGTGATTTTCAGGGGGTTCCGGTCCGACCGTTTGTGGCCCAGTTGTGATTTTCTGGAACCCAGCACAACTTTCTTGGGGCCACAGCATGATTTTCAGGGGCCCAGATGGAAGCTTTTGAGGCCCCAGCGTTCTTATCAGAGGCCCCTGCGCGACTTTTGGGGACACCCAATGTGATTCTTCTGATACCAAGCGGGATTTTTATGGATCATGTCGCAATTTTTTCCTGAGCTCGGCGGATTAGTTTGTGCCCCACAACCTATCAGGAGGGTGGGGGCAGCTGCCCACAATGCTCTTCCCTCATTCGGTATGCCACTGTGCAATAGGCTGGTCCGGTTTGCGGTTTTTTCTCGAAAATGCACTAGGTCGCCCCCTAGTTTATGCCTTTTTGGGCGCTGAGCGCGATGCGCTCATCAAAATTCCAAATTTCGAAAAACCTTTGACTGCGATGCCCGCTCAAAGGTTTCGGCGATTTCGCAAATTCGCCTTTTTCGGCTCATTATTCCGAAAGATGTGACAAGAAATGGGAAAAGCAGCATTGTCAAGATGAACCAGGTCTATTTCTTCAGATATTCGCACAAACCAGTGGCTTTCACTACATTTACATAACTGCAAAAACACTGTATCCGTACTAGTTCCAAATTCCACGGCCTACTTCAGCACGCCACACACAGATGGCGTTGGTGGCGATTCCATGTGTTCCATCGCAAGGACATTGACAATGGAGTGCATGGGCGAATTTAAGGGGGGACAAGGGGCCAGTGCCCCTAAAGCCATTTGCCCCCCCCAAACGCCCCGAAAAATGGTCAATATGGCTATTTGCAGCTGTTTGCCCCCCTAAAAACTACCGTTTGCCCCCCTCCCCCAAACGCCCGGCTAGATAAGCCAGTGATGGAGTGACGCTGATTTCAAGGAACCATCTCTTGAGAGTGCTGCAACTATTAAACAATTTTAAATAGCACAATCACAATGCATTATAGGTGATAATAAATGAAATAATCGGCTCACCACAACCATCACCATTATAGGTTCATTGGGTCTGATGGAAATTTCATGGCATAGCTACGGTAGCTATCGATCAGTTAAACTGAGGAGAAATGTTAATTTGTCATTATCTTTCACGTCGAATCGTGGAAGAGTATTGAATTTTACGCGAGTAATTATCTACCAAATTACGTTTTATGCTCAATATTAAATATTTGTATCATCCAATGATATTTGTAATACTCACCTGCTGCATTATTGTTTGTTCCAATGATCGTGACCTTAGCCAGTCGAAAAGCTCGCTTTCTGTATCGGGACGTCTTCATTTCGGTTTAAATCGCCTCCGAAACGCGTTGCCAACGATGGAAGGACAAGCATTTAGAAAGAAAATGAAGGAACCTCATCCTCAGTTTGGGATAACGTCTCGTCGCTTGCCTGGAAGCCAGCTTCCCACCATGGCAACGTCATCGAGCGCTTGATGATGGCCAGATTTGAGAAGATGGAGGAGAGGTCCACAGATGAAAAGTACGTACCAATGAAAGAGTGCATACAGCAAGTAAGTGACAGATGAGATATTGCTACTCTGGGACAGGGCTTCACTACCGAAAAGGCCGAGGCCACGTGTTTTGGGAAAGGTGAAGCAGCTGTGGGAAAGAAAAGATGGTGTCCAAAAAACGTCGAAGAAACAGCATTCTGCTCTTACAGCCCGTTTAACAATTGCTGCTGTCTCCGACTTCGGTGAACTCTTCGACATTTTGAACACAGCCCGCCAGCCAGAGTTTGCCAATGACAAAGAGTTCCAACGTGGCCCCAGGAGACGCCACATTGGTGGGGTCGACCAGCAGACGACGGGGCGCTGGCACAGGAGAGATGAGCGGGCCGAGCGACAGGCTCGTCAAGTCAGCAGAGCTGCCACCGTCACTGCCGCCGCCGCCGTCGCCGGACCGTCCGACGAGCCTCGCCACGTCCCAACGGCTGCCCACGCCTCAGGTCCGCGTCACCGATTACTTCATTGGCATTGGCATGCATGAGATTGTCGCTATATTGCTTTAATAAGGGCGACATTACCTCTCCTGGCTACTTCAAACCAACTGATGCTCCCTAACCCACCTCAGGTCGCCTCTCCCGCGTCGCCGCCGCTGCCGCTAATGGGCCATTAGCGGCTCCTCGCGCGGTCCGCGCGCCCATCGCCGTCGCTGTTGGGCCCTCGGCGGCTCATCCCCCGAGCCGTACAGCAGCTTCGACATCTCGTGCCGCCGCCGTTGAAGGCGCTCCTCTTCCCGTCTCCATATCCGCAGCTGCCGGCACCTGCCGGCACCGAGCCAATCGGCCAGATGGTGGCGGGCACGATGTATGAGCTGCCATTGGTGGAGTTCCAGCCCCTGGCCTCCGCCAAGCTACCGCTCCTGCCGGATGATGTAGAGCAGTCGCTGAGCTCCGATCTACGGCTGATCTACCAGTGTGCAAAGTGTGCGGCGTCCGGCGATGGCAGCCTAGTGGCGCACCGCAACCAGGGCCAGCTCAACTTGGCACGATGGTACACGGCGCAGAGCCGGCTGCTGCGGGTATATATGTCCCAGCAGAGACCCAGTGACCAGCTAACGACCCTGACACTGTACATAGTGGCCGTGTACGTCCCCACAATCATGGCCATTATGCTCAGGCCGAACCTGGTGGAAGCGCCCTGCCACCTTTTTGATCAAGTGCCGCCCTGCCGTTGCAGTTTGATCAGCTGCAACGGCAGCAGCGGCACTTGAGCGGCGCCAACCTGGAAACCGTGCAGGAACGCCAGTGCGGGAATGCCCTGATGGCCCACCCAGAGAACGTGGTGCTGTCGATGCTGGGCGACGAGCGCCCGGAGCTCAGGGAGAGGGCCGTGCAGATGGTGCGCGAGGCCCGAGAGCGCCGGCAGCCCGGACTAGTCCGCCAGTTCCGGGTGCAAGGCTCACGGGATCAACGTGACTGCACGCCAGTACAAGGAGCTGGTGAACATCAACCAGTATGTTCGGGAGGCCGACATCGAGCCACCGTGTGTCCGTTCTCTCACTGATGACGAGCTAGCCGGCTCCTGGACGAGCCGCTCCGGACGGGGGTGCCCTGCCACACCCAGTCCACCGAGCGCGTCGTCAAGCTGACGACCGAGGCCGCAGCGGCCGTCGTGGGCGCGGAGACAAGACGGTCACAGACTAAATAAGGTGGCCTTGCGGCGCCGCTTCAGGGGCGAGTAGACCAGCTCGAAGACCAGACGAAGCAGGGCTAGAGCGTCTGTGGTAGGGTCGGTGGCTTCAGACTGATGAATGTGGCGAGTCTGATGAGAAGGCGTCATCTCGGTAGTGGTTGGGTTTTGTTCGATTGGCTTGTGTGTTTGTAATTAGTAATGGACCTCAGACCTGTGGTAATGGTTGCTTGTTGATTAATTAATTAGAAATATGTAGTGTGAACACCGGAATTGTTCTATCAGATGCAGATCTAGGGAAAAGGCAACGGCTGAGGGAGCTGCCCCACTTCACACCCACCCCGATGAAAAGTGGCGACCTTCTGGAGAGGCACCCTCTAGCGATGAAACACACGCGATCGCCACCAACGCCATTTATGGGTGGCGTGCTGAAGTAGGTCGTGAAATTGGGAAATAGTACGGACAGTGTTTTTTGCATTATGCAAATGGAGTGAAAGCCGTTGGTTTGTGCGAATATCTGAAGAAATAGACCTGGTTCAGCTTGTCCATGCTGCTTTTCCTATTTCCTGTCACAAATTGCGGAATAATGAGCCGAAAAAGGCGAATTTGCAAAATCGACGAAACCTTTGAGCGGGCGTCGCGGTCAAAAGTTTTTAGAAATTTGGAATTTTGATGAGCGCATCGCGCTCAGCGCCCAAGAATGCACCAACTAGGGGGCGACCTAGTGCATTTTCGAGAAAAAAACCGCAAACCGGACCAGCCTACCGTGCAATGCAATACTGCAATATAAGAATCCAGGAGTAGTTCATCTGGTTAATCACTCACACGTGATTTCAACTCCCAAGTTCTCCAGACAGTCTGAGGAAAGTCAAACATCTGCTACATGGATCGGCAAGGATGGATGATAAGGCAACATGGATATAATTAATTCAGATCACAGTAGTTATGCTGCAATACATGCCTTCTTCCACAGGCTACTTTGGAGATGGATGCGCTCCTGAAGTTTTGTCAGGGTTGGAGTTCGAGGTGGATGGAGCAGCACTGTGAAGGACAATATATTGTTCAAAGGACTTCTACATTCAAAGGAATACACTTCCTTCATCCACTTCAAACATGATTCAAGAAAGCACTGTCATCGATTTTAAACATGAAAAAGAGTGAACCACTTGCTGTTTTTAATGTTATTGAAATGAACTTCTTGTCTTGTTAGTGAACTGATCACTTATATGATGATATATAATTATTTATATCAGGTTTTTCCGAGTTATGTTAGGCCAGGCTTTTGTTGTAAGTTATCATTTTTTCCTTTAAAAAATGTTCTTTCTTGTTCAAAAACAGTTGAAGCCAGATTAGGTTAGGAAACTTTTTACTTATACTACTTATATCTTATATTACTCAAATCCAAGCCCCTTGTTGGGATTCATGTTGCCTCCCTATTGAAAAGCATGCATGTGCAGAGGAGATGAGTGGTTACATTGTGTTTAGCACGTTAATGAGAGATTACCGTAAACTGAAGGACGTTGGTTAGTTATTTGGGTTTTGGGGCGCTTCGACCATAAAATGCGATCATTTAGCGCCCATAACGGTAAAAAAACTGTAAAAACTGAAGGAAGAAAAAATTACCTAAAAAGGCAGGCATTATTGCAGTTTAAGGTAACCACCAGACAAGTTCTATACACATTTTACCTCCATGAAGCATACAAAGTAGTGACGGTTGGGTAAGTCAGGTCAAATAGGCCCTGCGGCAGGCGGGGACGATCCGGATCCCACAAGACTTGCGGAAAACGCCAGACGATGGTAAGGGCCGAGACACGCTGGCGGGCAAGTACCGCAAAATCCGCCAGATGACAGCCCGTCGCTGTTCACTCTCTGTGAGCTGGCCTGGCAGAGCATGCCCACATCAAATGTGGTGGGAGGCGCCGTCACTTCATACCTGGACGGCCCAATCACAAACAGTGTAGACGGAGAAGGCCGCTCCATGACTGTAGAATGCACAAAAACATAAGCATAGGAATATGTGAACCAGGGAGTCATGATCCTTCACTTTTCAAAAGGGGAACAGGGGCGTCAATTTCTTTCCTTTTGTGGGGGCCATGGCCGCACCAATGTTAATCTTGGCCCCCCCAATAAGCCATGCTGTTTTTATGTTCATAAGAAAGCTAAAGGTAAAAAAGAAAAAAAGAAGAAAACATCATGCTGTATAGAAAACTTAGTTTATGTTAACCAGAGTACTTTGCACTGTAAAGAAACAGATTAGGTTTAGATAGTGGACCAACTCTCAACCTTTTGCTGCAAAATTGAAAATTGTGCAAAAGAAACAACAAAATAACTGGATTTCCCTCCACTGTGGAAGTACAACTTGCATCATATAATGCTGAGATAAGCAGATGCTGATGGATTATAAATCAGATTGCCTTAAAAAATTTGCTATGCCACTAAACAATTCCATTGTCCTACTGATGTTTGTACACATCACAGTCACACTTGTGCTCAACTCAAGTTGAATCAAGAATCAACTATGGATCAATCTGTTTTGGGTCATGAGTTGAATCAATTCTTTTCCCAAAAATATATCTTGAGTTGTGAGTTGAATCTCATCTTACTATAAAAAAATTAGTTCAATCATGATTAAATCATTCAAATCACAATGAGTCACTTGAATCTTGTGACTCAAATGCAAGGTATAAAAAAATTATATAAAGCATGTATCTTTGTGAATGGTATGCCATGACACAAAGTAGGGAGAAAAACACAGCACAATTATCCATGCTTAGCATTACAATTGTCAAATTGTCAGCTGCCAGTGAGTAAAAAATCAGGGGTAGGTAGTAAAGTTACTCACCAAAAACCAATGATGGTAACCACAAATAAGTACCTATGAATGTTAAGCATGGTATTCATGATAAATATCATGCATGAGTCAATCCTAGTGCCAGGGATGCAAAACACATAAATGGGTTGTGATTGTGAAAAATATTATGGAGCCGAAACAGTCCTGCACCGCAATAGGCATCCGCACTGAGTAAAATAGCGTTGATTTGTTCTTTACCATACGCGCCTGTGACGCGCATGTCACAAATAACAAACAAAAGGTACGTTTGCCAGGGGTAGATCAAAGTTTTCCTTCAAGTCTATATGACGTCAGAGGAAGGTTTTTTTCTTAAATATGATATGAACTTGGTTGCGGAAAACTTTTCTGAAATCATACGCTATGGTCACTTTCATTTTCTTTTTTCTGCAACCAAACATATTTATCTTCAGCTTACCAGGTTATTTATAAACGTGTCCCGTTGTTTCGTGAATTTAATGATGGGCCCGTTGTTTTTGACCAACATTTTATTTCGCTTACCAGGTTATTTATAAACGTGTCCCGTTGTTTCCAGTGAGCATTTAAAATGAGATGGCAAAGTTCGACCAGATCGCGACCTTTGGCATCTCATTTTAACATGGGGCTAAGTACTCGTATTCTGCGGACAAACACAAATGTGCATAAGCGGATCAGATGACATTCCAGTTTGAACTGTACAATCATGGCAGGGGCATCGATTTGTATCATTTTGTGGGGACCATGGCCCGACAAATGTTGATCTTTGCCCCCTCAATGTTGATTTGGGCCCCCCAATAACCTATGACATTTTTTTCCTGATAGGAAAGCTAAAGGACAAATTGAAAATGGCATGCTTCTTAGAAAACTTGGTTAACGCCAACCAGCACATTTTGTACAGAAATGAAAGATTTGGATTTGACAGTGGATTGACTCTCCATCTCTTCCTGCAAAATTGAAAATTATGTGAAAAAAAACAAACAAATAGGAGTTGAATTTTCAATACAACGAAGAATAGCTCTTAAGTGCTCCTGGGTTTTAGACATTGCGTGAAAAGAAATGCACGACCTTCAATATAGCAGGTGGTGCTGAGTAGGATCGGGGACCATCCAAAAGTAGGACCTACTTCAAAAGTAGGACCGCCTGTCAGAGGACCGCCGCCACCCTCGTGGATGTGGTCCGCCTCTCAGCACCGGATGGCCTTGTATTACCAGAGAGCGGCGTTGTTTTTCGTTTCGTCTCGTGGGAGTAGTGCGGAGGCGGAATCGATTCCTCGGTCACGGGCATGCTGAGTTTCCAATGTTTGCGGTGTCGTGCAGTACTGAAGTTTACAGCCGTCGCCGCTAGATGGCAGGGAACGTGGGGAGCGGTTTGGCCAACTGTTGGAATGCTGGTTGTGATAACGTCGGCCGGCAAATGGACGGTCTGGGCACACACCCTCTGGGCGACAGATAGAGGCGGTGTTCATCAATCGAACTCAGATAGATCGGCCGTATGTGTGTTATGGGGACACTGAACCGGTCGACGCAGGAAGATGAGAGGGGCTGTAGGCCGTTTCTGCAACACCATATGCGCTGGATGCTGCATTATACTAATGTATCATGCGCTGTAGCATCCAGCGCATGATGTGGCGTACTCACTTTACTTTAGTTTGCGTTAATATGACAAAACGTACGCAAAATTAGCCTGCATTGCCAATGCAATTCACATGTGAAAGATGAAAACCACGACTACCATTGTGCTATAGTGAAACAAGTTACTGGCCTTTATGAACGTAAATACTAAGTAAACATAATACATGTGACATATATGTATCGATTCTACCATGGTTTCATGCTGTTTGGTAACTTAATTGTGCATATCAGAAGTCAAAAACTAAATCCCGTCACGACCCACGTTCTAAAGTATAATTTGAGAAAAACCTGAGCGCCCTTGAATAATTAAATTGCCGTATGGAGATCTATCGTCAAGTCGAGCCAGGTACTCATAGTGACCACGAAACTTGATCACGTGAATAATTATCTTCATTTGCGGTGTGAATGTATATTTGTTTTTGTTAATTCAGTGCACGCCTGTTAACACGCGCCCTGGAGGGCCTCTTAAAATTACGCGCACTGGAGGGGGCGGATTCCATCCCCTAAGACTTCGGCTCCTATTAACACGCCCACGTCCGGGGGCAGATATCTGCCCCCCCTCCGGTTTTTCCTGATTTGCCGCCAAACTAATCGGGTCAGCAAGGCAGAACCTCGCATGGCTGTTCATTGGTCTTTTCCACATAGCCTCATACATTTTTAATTGTGGGTCATCTCAGGTCAGGTCACCAGGTCAAGCGAAGTGACCAGACTACACTCGGAGTTCTAGGTGGCATAACTTCCACAATAATTGAGCGATTTATTTCAAACTTATAACATGTCATGATCTCATCAGGGACCATGATATGTATATCGTTTTTTTGTAGCATTGACTTTAGGTCAGGTCGCGGCCATGGCTTCCCCATTATAGGGCTATGGTAAAATATACAAATGTTTCCTGGTTACATATTTGCGCTCGGAATGATCTTACAACGGTTGTAGCATGTAGATGGAAGCTATGCTCAATGCTACCGCTGACATGTTTGCTCAGTGACCTCACCAAGGTCTCTGAGGTCACCTGAGATCACTACACATTTATGCGCATTATATCGCACTGCATTGAGCTAGAAGGCTGAAATTACCGTCATTGTGCTTGTATCGCCAAGACGTGTCGATTGATACATTACATGACCTCCCTAGGCGACTTCATGGCCTTGACCTGAGTTTCGGTTGATCTGACCTTAAATTACACCGCCTATTGTTGGTAGCGCATTTCAAGGACTGTCGAATGGCGTTCGCCGTTTGTTTCTATCTGTTGCAGGTCCTGAAATATGTGTCAATATCTGGGTCCCACCTGATCTGGTCGAATTTTACCTATTATTGCCCAGTGACCTGAATGTTGACCTGAGCGAAAAATGACCGAAACACTTTCGATAGAACCCGTCACCAGCTATCCAACGTCGTTTTCCGTTTGTCGCTAGCTAGCATAGTTCCAGAGATCTTAGGGGGCAGACATCTGCCCCCCCTGGCCATGCGAAGTTGGCGCGGACCGCCGGACGTGCGAGTGTTAAGGCTAGAGGAACGAAATTTGCAAGATGGATGGGCACGATAGTGAACTCTCGTGTGCACATTTCATGACCTTTGGTCAATATCTTCAAGGTCAAATGAGGTCAAAATAACAAAATTTTCCAGTGTTGCGTGCCTTGGTTTGTCATTGTTATGAATCGCTGTGATTGTGTTTAAATGCTCCAAAATTGGCATTAATGGTGTTTTGGACATTAATAATGATGCAATACAGATGCCAAATCTGCCATTTGACGTCAGATAACCTGTATAGGAGCACTTTATCAGGTTATTACCTTCTCCAGTTACCGGAACCGGGCTGCCCACCCGACTGCTCAGTTGGACGGCTCGGCACAATCGGCTTCGCAAAAGAAGGAGTGAGATACATGAATATAGTACCGAAACACTTAGGCACGCAATGACAAACAGTAGATTTCGGGATGTGTAGGGAGTAACATGCAAAGTGACATCAATCGCATGACAGTCATTTGCATTTATGACAACATTCCAGGTGACCAAGTTTGGTTCAATCAGCCTGTCATAAACTTGACCTGACTTGACCTCGGCGATCTAACATGACTTTTAAATTATACAGCACGACAATATGCATGAAACAAGTCGCTAGTGTTGTCAAGATCACTTACCTTTTGCCAATATACGGGAAGAACATCAGCGCCGACTTTTGTGGTCTGGCGCTGCGAATTGTTTTTACTTTAATGGCCCCTAACTTGAAATATTGTCGGCATATTTTCATTTTTCTTGCTTTAAACAATGCGCCGGTCATTTCTAAGCAGGCACGCAAAACATGGCGTCTATCGGCCGGTACAATATGGAGTTACGTACGAAAAATGGAGGGGTGGGCGCATTTCGCCATCCCCCTTCAGGAGTCTGTTAACCTGTCATAAACTTGACCTGACTTGACCTCAGTGACCTGACATGATATTGAAACAATATAGCAGAACAATGTACATCAAGCAAGTCGCTAGTTTTGCCAAGAACACTTCATTTTTGCCAATATACGGGAAGCGCATCAGGGTCGATATTTGTGGTCTGGCGCTAAATGAGGGATGAGCGGATTTCGCTCCCCCTCCCCCTCCAGGGCGCGTGTTAACCATTGCTTCCTTGGTGTTGGATTTTTTCCTTTGCCGCTGCTCGGTTTCCCCGTCACCGTCTTGTCAGAATGTGAGGTGTGTTTTAATGAAACAAATATTATGCTATGCTGACAGGTTAAACGTCCGTGAAGTTGGCATGAGTTCGAAATTCACATTCAGCAGAAATCGACGACCCCTTGGATTTCGCCCAAACTCGGTGACACGCTCGTCTCCAAAGTCCCTGACCCACAATGAAGACGCATTTCACGGGGCATCGAATGGATTGACCTACAGAGGTCAACATATGCAAACCATCCAATAATGTCAGAATACAAAAGTTATATAGACCATTCGATCTGCAACGACACGCTGATTCCGAAACTGCTTTCCATTACTACGTAGCATAAACGGGTAATGCGTCATGACCAATTATGTAATTACATTGCTTCCCACGCATTATCATGCATTATTCACATTCCCATTCCGAGAATGTGCATGATATACACATAGTTGTAATGCCAATAACTTGTGGAGTCAGAATGCGCATTATAATCATTGACGTCCGATTAATTCCGGAGACATATCAAAATATGTTCCGATAAAATCAGATTTGGACCAAATGGTTAATTTCATATAGGGTTGGCATTACATTCGTTTGTGGCGATTAAAAAAAAACGAAGGGGCCGCGATTTCCAGTCCCGCAGTGTTCCATGGTAAATCCTATAGGAAATTAGCCATTTGGGTTCAAAACTGATTTTATCTGAAGGTATTTTTATATATCTCCGGAATCAGTCGGGCATCAATAATTATAATGACACCGTTGGACTGTCCACGTTATTGGCGTTACAACTATGTATCCTGTATGCACATTTCATCAAGTGAACTGCTTGACCTGACATGACCTCTGACCTAATAAGGTCACATGGCTTCTTGACCGTTGAAATTTCCATTCAGATTTCAAGCGTTATTGATTTTCTTTCTTCCATCACGACTTATGGCAGTTGCATGCTCCATCCTCGCATATAGGTCGAAGTCGAATATCAAACTGGAACTCGTTGACCTCTGTAGGCCACATCTTTCGATGCCCCGGGAAGCGACGTGATTTGTCGACGTGTTTTGGCATTACATACGTGTGTGGCAGTTTTAAGAATATTCGAAGGTGTCGCGATTTCTAGTCCGACAGGGTCCCATGCTATATCCTATATGAAATCCTATAATAAATAGGAAAATAACCATTGGGTACAAGACTGATTGTATCGGAACATATTTTGATATATCTCCGGAATTAATCTGACATCAATGATTATAATGCCACGTTTGTACTACCCACGTTATTGGCGTTACAACTATGTGTATTTCATATACATTCCCGAAATGGGAGTGTGAATAAGGCACGGGAATGTGTGGGAAGCAATGCTGTGGGGAACTAAATTACATAATTGGTTATAACCCATTACCCGTTTAGGCTACGTGGTAATTGAGAGCAGTTTCGGAATCAGCGTGTCCTTGCGGATCGAATGATCTGTATTACTTTGGTTTTCTGGCATTATTGGATAGTTGACCTATGTTCATCTCTGGAGATCAAACCACTCGGTGCCCCGTGACATTCATCTGCATGGCGGGTCAGTGACTTTGGGACGAGCGTGTCACTGAGTTTGGGCGGAATCCAAGGGGTCGTCGATTTCTGCTGAATATGAATGTCGAACCCCTGCCAACTTCACGGACGCACAGATTAAACGGTTGCCATATTTGCTGATGCTTTCGGGAACCAACGTCAGGCCTTCGATTGGACGCGTATGAGCGAGATAGGATGACATTCAGTGTCAGATGGACGGCGCTTCTCGCATCTTGTCTGTATTTGGGTGACGCCATCAGCACTTTGTGTTCTCTTCAGCCAGACCAGGTGGGCATCTTTGTGTCGAACGTTGGTACTCTCCGACCAGGTGAGCATATCTGTGTCTGACGTTCGTACCCTCGGTGTTCTTGGAAGAGCTGGAGAAATAGTGGCCGCTGCTAATCAAAGCACAAGTACTATCACCAGACCCGGTGTGGCTGGCCGGCTCGGGGAGTTCAAGCGACTTGAGGCTATCGTTTTGTTTTTCGTGCTGTGTTGTATCCAGTGTTGTGCCCTGAAGATACCATGTAGCCGTTTCCTTCCTGCTGTCTGGTCGCCCGCGGTGGCTTCTGAAAGCATGCAAATGTATGTTCGGAGCCAGAACCATATGCCGTGGTAACATAGAAATGGGGAGAGTGCCTTAACCCCTGCCGTACGGACAGCAGATCCATCATCATTAAACCGGGGGTTCTTGGAAGATCCCCCCATCCACATCCACTAACTTTAACCCGTCCCGTATCGGGGGGTCTTCAATCGCCCCCCCCCCCTCAGGTTTTTCGCGGATAGCGGACGAACGGCGCGCGGCAGCACACCCAAATTTGCCATGCCTTTTTCCCACATCAATTTGACATGCGGATTCAAAAATTTTAGGTTAGGTCATCTAGGGTCAACGAGTCAAGGTCAAGTAAGGTCACCTCCAAAGAAGTTCAACCAGTCGTCACGCTTTAACGGATACAGATATTTTAATGAAACTTTCAGCGTTTGCTTATCTTTACGGATGCAGCAGAACGTATGAGTGGAATTTTTTTTCTTCGTTTTTGACGACATAAATTTTGCGTATTTGCCAAATTGTAGTTCAAATACAGGATTCTGGCTAAAGCAAGCATTTTTTATTAGGACAAGACAAGTTGACTTCCAGCAACGTTTATCGGTGTGCTCTACCCATTGGAAAAGGAAAATTAAACAAAATTTGAAAAGTCAAAATTTTGAAATTACAAAGAAATAAAAATTATATTTTTGGAGCCAAAACGAAATTTTAGCCCTGGTCGATTTCGCTATCCTTTTCTCATTCCAAATCAATTTTTTTCACATATCCCAAAAATGAACTCCCCAGAGTCAAAAACATAATGTAAGTCGTGAAAAGTCGTGAAAATCTAGCCCCCACTGGTAACGTCACTTTTGGGGAGAAATTAGTTTGGAGGATGGACTCGAACCATACTCGTCGAGCGCTTTCCTATGACATCTCTTTCGTTTTCGTGCGATGCTTAGTTTGGATTTTAGAGGGGCGTCTTCAACCGCCCCCCCCCCCCCCCCGCCCCCCGAGATACATTTCATGTAGTGGTCGGAGATTACTCTACAGGGGTGTGAGGATTTGGCCGGAAAGACGGCGCGGGTTAAACATACATCAGGTATTACAAAATGCGAACCACTGTTAGAACGTTTTGATTATGGAGACCCCTACATTTGATCTGAACTTTGCCGCCCCGGTAGCTCAGTTGGTTAGAGTGCTGGCCTGCACTGGTCTCCCCTGTACTGGCACCTCAGGGTTCGTGTCGCTTCGCGCGCTCGCATTTAGCCCCCGGCCGGAAGTGTTAGTTGGCAGCTGGCCCGATAAGGCCGGGAACCAGCTACCAGGCAGCCGTGTCGGTGCGTTGACGGCACGCTAAACTTTCGATCAAAATTCTGCCGTTGAACTGAAATTCATGGATCGGGTGGTGGGGACGGGGTTCACGCAACAAGCTCTGCTTAGCAATAGAACCCTGGTTCCTAAAGCCACCCCAGCAACAACTCGGATTAATTTTTTGTTATTTAAAAAAAATGCATTTGTCCCAATAACGAGGTAACCAGAGATCACATAAAGTGAGTATACGGACCTTGACTTATATCCATAAAATTGGTTGTAAAGGCACAGCTTGTTTCTTTCCGCATGTTTCCTCACGAAATAACATCACTAAATGTATTTATATCAATCATGATAAAAAGGTCAGAACAGGAGAGTCGGATCAGAATCCGACTTCGGAGTCAGCTTCCGAACTGTACAAAATGAAGACAGGGATGTCACCGTTGGCAGGTTAACGCAGCCTTGAGCTCGCTGTACAGGCTATTTCTTCATTTTTTGGACATGCTAGATCCTTGCAGGCCATATTAGGTCAACTCAATGACATGACTTTGGAGGATGGCCCGGGAAATATGAATGTACATACGCACATATATACACATACATACACACACACACACACACACACACACACACACACACACACACACACACACACACACACACACACACACACACACACACACACACACACACACACACACACACCACTTTTTTTTTAAAATATATATATATATATATATATATATATATATATATATATATATATATATATATATATATATATGTATATATATACATACATCAAGCAATCACTTCAGTCTTCACCTATGTATATGCTGTTCGTAAAGTAAATCCACAGAAATGTCAAATCAGTGGAGATCACACGAAGGCCGATCATCTCAGGTCATTGCTCGGCCATTTAATGTCATATTGCACGACTTAGGTGACGCTGAAACCGAATTCACATGTGATTTCACGACGGACAGCAACATTTTCTGTGAGATGGCATTGTGCAGAATATGCAATATGTTTGACCTGTCTGTGTCTTTAGCCTTTGGCATATTTTAAACTGGAATGATCGTTGCATGCACTTCCACATCTACGGGATGAATAAGTGCCTTGTGCTTACCACGGCAAACCGACCGATGCACTTCACCCATAATTTTTGATTGAGAACAAAATTTGCTCTCAAAGCAGGCCTTTGGCTCTGAATACGGCTGTGGAAATTTCAGCCCAATTCGTACAACGGCTTTTTAGCTACAGCCACTGGTATTATTTTTAGGTCGGATAACATGGGTTGGTTTGACGATGGATATCCTATGAAGAATAAGCGGAAATGGCGGTAAATTATATACATTTCAAAAGAAAAAGGATCACCTGAAACATTCCCGAATTAAAATATCACTTTCCTGCATTCGACCTCACAATCTCGTGACCTCCCGTCACTCCTAGCCCCTGGAAATTAACAAATTTTGACGGCGGAAATAAAAGTGGGCATGATTTTGCTGGCAGAACAATTACAAAAGAAAATGTTTTGTAAAAATAACCGATATGGTCGTCCCCTCTTCATGACTGTTTCCGGTTTTGCGTTTCCGGGCTAGGACGGGTTTCGTGCAAGTTTTCTTCCATTGAGAATCTACATGAAGTAGAACAGTGACATGTAGACATATGGTTTAAGATCCTCTTCTAAGAAAAGAAAAGAAAAACATTTGTACCTTTTTTTCATGTAAATCTTATAGTTTCCCTAAATAACGTCACGAATGTCAAGGTCACTAGTTACCGGTTGGTCACCCATGGGTTTATTTAGGTGTAACGACGCAATTGTACTTCGGAGCAATTGCTATGTATTAAATAACATCAACCATGGGAATAATGCAACCTGACACTATTGAATCACGTTCTATTACCTACATATTGCATCTGGCGCGGTACGTTGGTACTTATAACAAACATGAGGATCACTTTGTGCCATCTTTTTTCTTCTAAATAATCCACAATGTGCCGCACTTTCTCTTCATTACGGAAGAGATATATATCGCCAAAAATGCTCTTGTTGTGGGAATTAAAATGCTGCCGTTCGCTATTGCTTCGAAACCGTCGGTCGAATCGGGCTAAAACTTGTTCAGGCCTATTCAGGGCAATGGCTACCCTTTACACGAAATTTGGTCCAAATCAAGTATCGTTAGTGTAAAATTTGGACGATTTTGGTCGGTCTGTCGTGGAACGCACCACAGCCAACTTAAATTTTACTCACACAGTACAGCAACAACAAAATGCTCAGAAATAACCTGACTTCAGGCCAGCAACCTTAATCGGAAGTTCAGTTTCGAGACAAGGGTTTGTCGGTTTGATGAAAGAGCAGCATGATCTGAATTCGGTGTTGATATGCTACAACTACTCTGAACATGGTACAACTGCTCTGAAGCCCTAATTCTTTATTTGCTGCTTTCGATTACTCTGCAGCCAAACCAGGATTTTATGCTTTCGTCCACATGGATCGACACAAAATGAAAGAAGCGGCATTACCCTTTGGCCTCAAATACTTCTAGAAACAATATCAACAATATCAAATATACCGGGATAAGATTGGCCATATTTAATAATGGACACTCATCTACCTGGTTCTACCTTACTGGAGCAATTAGACAAGGCTGCCCAATTTCGTGACATATATTTGTGATTGCGGTAGAGATATTCGGACGAAAATTTCGACTTGGAAATTGTTTTGAGGTGGTCATATTAAATAGAATAAATGTAAGAATATCGCAGTATGCTGATGATAACATTCTTTTCGCAAAAGATGATCGATCTGCCACACAGGCCCTTGAAATTCTCAACGAATTTGGTGAGGCGCCAGGGTTAACGTTGAACAGGCAAAAATGCGTCAATGGTGTGGCTAGGACGAGATAGGAATAGAAATGATTTAATTTAGATGTTGTACCAATGACACAATTCAAATATATAGGTGTCTATTTCTCGACTAAAGTAGCTTGTATTGAGGAGAATATTCGACCAAGACTGCGGCGAATGAGAACTGCAATGCATTTATGGAAAGGAAGAGACCTGAGCCTGAACGGCAGAATAGTACTTGGTAGATCTTTGCCGGCATCACAGTTCACGTAAGTCGCGGCTGTTATGAGTCTGCCACACTCGCGGAACAGCATTCTCTGAGAATGAGTAGTGTTACTGACTGAAAGTAACTCATGAGGCGTGTCAACAACAGCATCAACAGAGAGAAAAGTGGGCTGACTTTCTCCCGGCGGGCAGGTGACAGCAGTGCAGAGATGTCTTGCCTCTTGCCTGATGCAGTGAAAGGCAGGCCTTGCCGTCTCGGCTGACTACAATTGTGCCGGCCTCTTCGGGTGTCGCGCTTCCGCCGAGCACCCCAAGTCCTAAAGCCGCCTTTGGTTGGCCCGACTCCGCCAGAAGCTCGGTCGTGCCCAAAACAGTTTCATGTCGATGACTCTCCTGCTCGCCACTACTTCGTAATATCTTTCGTAATATCGTAATATCTATAATTCTATATTCAAACAATCCAAGTCAACAACAAACTAGGAGTCACGTAGATGCATATTATCAATGCGCCGGCGTAAGATGATGACTGATGGTACCCGGGGAGAGTTGTCGACGCGCTCATGATGCCTTTCATCTCGGGGTTCTCCGTATTCTCGTCCACCTTCGCTCTTGGGGAGAATGGCCGTTGCATTTCTCCCGGGACAAGCATTCATCAACACCAACTACGCCTGAAGATCAGCGGCGCCGGGCCCCAGTATGGGCACGCTCGCCGGCTCCATGCTCAGATCCACGGGCGTATCTGACATTACCTTCTGCATAAGTTTATACATAAATATAGGAATAGTAGTCCAGCGATCGACTATTCGGACTCGTGGTCGTTGTGATCTCAAACCACTTGCAAATCTCGGCCGTTTATATTATAGTCTTGGCATGCGGACTTGCATGTAGCTGAGCATATTTGTTGGCACCTACGTGCATAGGTGGACATTAATGTGCAATGTGTTATGTCCCCTATTGGCTGGAGCTGAAAATGATTCTAACACAGAGACGGCTGTTGTCTAAACGCTGCGGCTTCCGGGGTTATACCGTGTACACATGGGGACCGAGCCCGCACAATCTTGGGCTACCACATTCGGTGCGAATATGGCAGCACGCCAGAGATCCTCCATCACTACATAGCACCTCCCCCAAGACGCACAATCACTAGACTCCTCTGCGTCTCACAAAAACAAATCACCAAATATTGCCGAAAGCGCAATATGGCACAGGCCAGTCCATTGGTCTCCGGCGACGCGACGTAAGCGAGTCTCCCTATGGTCCACATCACCACCATGTTGAGGAAGCCCAAAATACCGGCCCCGTACTCAGTCAGCATCTACGAAATTAAGTGGAAATCCAAGCACAGCATAAACTGTGATTATCCATGATGTAAGTACATACCACTGTATATTGCTAGGTTTTAGAACTTTAGTGCTTTAAATGGTTCATTTATAAAACGTTTTGCATTGAAGCTGCATGAGACTACGAACGACTTACAGTTTAAATAAGCACCGTCCGAGCGTGGTCTGCCTGCAGGAGACCAAACTGAGGCCCAGTACGGTTTGCAACAGAAAAAGCTACACAGCTTTCCATAAGGACATCCCGGGTGGCGTCTTTACGGAAGCCGCCAGCCAAGATCACACCACGTTTGGCACGGTGGTGTGATCTTGGCAATACATCACTGCATATCCATGTTTATTTATTTATTTATTTATTTAGCAATACATGCCCTCTACGTGCAGTGGCTATTATGGACAGTGTGGGTATAACTCACAGATATTTACAAAGAAAGGGTAGATTTGTGGTCAATAGTGGGAGCAGATGCGCAGCAACACTCGTACACCAACATAGTACAATACCAATATCACTAGCTGCACTACACACACCGTGCATGTAGCACGAGCTAAAAACGAGTAGTTTATAGAAGTGATAGGAAAGCAATGGCCTAAATGTGAGTTCATGGTGTACCCACAACCATTGTGCAAGTTTTTTTTTGTGTGACTAGTGTTGTTCGTGGAGATAAGCTAGTGCATGTTTCTTGAAGTTAAACATCCTCGATGTTTTTGTTTCGGTGGGAAGTTTGTTATGGTGGAAGACAGACGAGTAGAGAAATCTCCTGCGGCTAGCCTCTCTGTGTATGGCTGGCAGGTGCAGGTGGTCATCTGCACGTGTGTGACGGCTTCGCAGGGTAGAGTTTGCAGTGATTTGACCGGCAAGGTGCGTTGGCTCATACGTCATAATGATCTAGTGGAGCAAAGTAAGACTGTGGAATAGATGCAGATCAGCTGCGGTAAGGAGACCCAACTCGTTACGGGCATCAGAAATATGATCAAATGTCCAGACCTGACACGACTTTAGTGATGAAGTTCGTGATCTTGTCTAGTCTGGATGTTTGCTGTCGACCCGTTCCCGTTAACAGATATGCAGTGGCGAGTATTGGATATAACTAGGCTATTGAATATAGTGAAGAGGGTACTGCGGGCAGATGGTGACGCAGATGGCTCAGGGCCAGAAGGAATCCGGTGCACTTGCGGACCACAACAGCTACATGGGAATACCACGACGTATGGCGATCAAATGTCACCCCAAGGTTCTTGCACGAATGGCTCTCATCTAGCACGGTGTCCTTAAAGCACACTCGCATCGTGGTAATATTACTCTACGGAGTAGTGGTAGAGCTGAAAATAGGCGCTAGAAGATAGACGATCACTGTTGTTAGAGACAAGAGTTCCGAGAGGCACCAAGTCGTCAGTCAGATCATTGCCTTCTCCGCTGCAGTGTCGGAAAGAAGACTAGCCACGGACAGTAGCTGATGCTTGATGCAAGGGAAGTCACTTTAGAGAATGGCGCTGTCACTTCTGCACTCACTTAGTTTTTTTCAGGCGTCCAATTACTGCTGTTGAATTACCAGCAATAGCAAAGGAATAACCAGCGGAAAACTCCACTAATGAGTTCAGTCACTTCGCGCACGTTTAGAGTATAGGTGCGCCGGTTTGATTCGATATTTCACTTTCTTTTTGTTTTTTGCTCGTACACTTTTCACTCTTTCTGTTCACTTCTCACTCAGAGTTTCACACACCTTGTATACGGAGGTAACACAGAGGGTGAGGGAAAGGCTGGGCGAGCGCCCGAGACATGTCTGCTCGCGGCGCCGCGCTCAGGCCAATTCAACCATACAGCTGGTCAAGCTGCGAACGAATGCTTAAACAGTAGCAGCACGTGTGTATTTTGGACAACGACCAGCCATTATATGCTCTTCGTACCTTCCCCTGCAACAGGCTCTATCGTCGCCGGAAACATCAGACTGCTGCTGACCCAGCTACCTCTTCTGGCCATTATACCAGGCGGTTTTAACACACATTGCACACTTTTTGGTTGTGCTGATACCAACACACGAGGGTGAGCTTCTGAAGTTTTTTTTTACTTGACGGGTCGCTGTGTATTTTAAACACTGAAACATCGACGCATTATACGCTTCCGTCTGGACATACCTGAGCTCACGACTTGAGAATAGTCAGCCAACAACTGGGCAAACATTTCACCTGGTCGGCATCCGACGACCCGCTGAGCAGTGATCATTTACCGATATGGCTGTCGTACGGCGATGGCGCCATACTCGGTAGGAGTCTACAGCGGTGGAATTTTCGCAGGATTATATGGAATGAATTTCAATCAGGAGTGAAGGCTAGACTTCCAACCGACCCTGAAAATCAATCATTAACCGTTAAGGGTGTTACTTCAATTATAGTTGACTAAACCATAGGTTCCGTACCGAAGACCTCCGGCATTCTCCTCCGTACTCCTGTCCTATGGTGGACCTCGGAGTTCCACCTAGCAATTCGTGCTCGGAGATGCGCCTTCAGAACATTTCATCGTCACAGCACAACAAAGAACCTCATAGTGTTCTGAAAGGTCAAGGCACTGGCTTGGGGGATCATACGTGTTGCGAAGTGTGCATGATGGATATTATATATAGGGCAGCTGGGCCAAACCACACCGACGTCCGAAGTATGTGCGCATTTTAAACGGATTTCTGGGCAATTATTGTCAGTTCCCCTGACCGTTCTCAATATTGGAGACAACATCATAGCTGATCCAGGCGAAGTAGTGAGTCGTATTGCCGATGTTATTGGAAGGCGAAGTGAACACACCGGGCCAACATTCTTACAACACCGTGTCCGTAGTCAGAGAAAGAAGATCAGTTTACCACACATGAACAAATAATTTACCACTTGCCGTTTACCCAAGCTGAACTTGCCTCTGCGATCAGCGATTTGAAAAGAGTGCGTGGGGACCAGATGGAGTGCACACCAAAATGTTGAAGCATTTTCCAACATCTGCACAGCATGCTCTGTTCGCCATCTTCAGCAGATTTTTGGACAAGGAATATTTCCCCACAACTTGATGAAAAGCAATTATCATACCACTAGTAAAGCCTGGCAAAACTGGCGATGGCATAACTCGTTATCTTCCGAAATCGCTCACATCATCATGATGTAAGTTAGTTGAAAAATCGTAAACCTTCGACTCATTTGGTTCTTGGCGACTCAGAATATCTGAATCAGTGATCCGTGAGGCTTTAGGAAAAGTCGCAGTAAGATCGACCACGTTTTAAGTTTACATACTGGGATTCGATTGGCTTCCGCGAGAAAGAAATATGTAGGAGCAATGTTTTTCGACATATAAGGTGTTTTCACACCACCAGCCGACATGGAATTCGGCAGAAGATCCATCACAATGGAATCCGTGAATCTCCGAGTGTGTTTTTGAAGAAAAATACTTGATGGCAGACCGACAATTTTGGATTTGGGTGGCCAATCGACGTCAGATTGGCTCCACCAGGCTCAGGTGTTTCCCAGGGCAGTGTCTTGAGCAATTCCATCTTCCCGTTCATTATAAATGGCAGTGGCAACTCACTTCGCTCACCAATCGGACGATCTCTTTTCTCTGATTATTTTTGGATCTGGCTTTCAACCCGTCAACTCCTCTCATAGAACGACAGCTGCAACTTACGAGTTCTCGACCCGAGAAGTGGGGACATTAGAATGGTTTTGGGTCTCTAGCAAAAGCGCAGCAATTCGTTTTTGCCGGCGTCAGCATAACTGTTCGGACATGACGCTGAAGCTGTACGCACAAGACGTTCCGTTCCGTCTGTGCAAATGGCCCGTTTTCTAGGTGCGCAGTTTGACCACCGTCTTTCATACAGGGAGCATATAAAAATAGTCACGCAACAAAATAGTCGCGACGAAAAAGCTCAGACCCGGCGGAGCGAACGGTACCTTCATCGGCGCCGCTCGGTCTCTTCTTGCAGTGACGCACCTGACTGTGCAGTTCAGTTATCTCCCCTGTATCTCGAGCGGCGAGGACGGCTGCTCGTTCCGTGTGCCCTCCGTCCCGGAAACCCCGTCCCGTGACGTGTCTGGCCGCCATTCTGCCGCAGAAGCCATCTGCGGCCCGCAATAGCCATTTTTCGTTGTCGGCAGAAGCGCCCCTCCCTTCATCCCTGGACAGCGCCGGGTCGCTGCGGACCCTGTCGGATGTCCCTTGTTTGTTTATTGGGTGGTTCACGACCCACTTTATGTATATTCACGGCTAATGGCGCCGCCCACACTGTTTCGCCGGTGGGCAGCGGAATTGGGAAATGTCCCGAGCGGCACTAGTGTCGAACCCGGGACTTGTCGGGTGTCCCTAAGCCGCCGAACGCTATGTCCGTAGGGCGCATAATATCCACTTGTTTACGAAGAATATGCGTAGTACTTGAAGAACGAGCCCGGTGCTACCAGACCCCGCACCGAATGTTGTACACTGTGCCGGTTCGGTGCCCGAAAAATGTGTGCAGTGTTTGCAGTTTGCAACAGGCGTTCCGGAATCCTGCAGTGTCAGCCGGGCCTACCTAACGGCTGGAGAGCCAGTCTATTGTCTGTGAAACGCGTCCAGCGGTCCGGTGGGGCTTATCTAACGTCTGGAGAGACCGTCTGTTGTCTGTGGAACGCTTACCTAGCAGCTGGAGAGACAGTCTGTGGAACGCGTCTAGCGGTCCAGTGCGTTGTTCCGGCGACTTTTCGGTCGAGACCTTGCGAATAGTTAAATCAGTCAGCGGCTGCAGCGGACCGACGGACAGCACGCACCCGAAGACAATATATCGTCGTCGGTCAGCTGGGGAGAAGATGTGGCATTACCAGGGTGTGCCGTCAGCAGGAAGATCCAGGTGATTCATATTGTTGGGACTCTGCTGGCGGAACATATGTTCAGAATGCCTTCCACTGGATATCTGCAGCATATGAACGTTACCTCGACAGCTGCAGCTCAGAACGCCGTGGATTTGACATCTGCGACTTGAGGAAGCTATGAGCTGGATATTTGCGACTCTAGGACGTCGTGGGCTGGGTATCTGACCCTCCAGAACACTGATATCGATAAGTGAGCCACCAGAATGTTATGTTGTAATGCATTTCGGATCCTCCCAAGTAGCGTTCTTCAGTTTCCTTTGCAGTTGTGCGCTAATGTGCAACAAAAGTCATCACGAACATATGCGATAGCGGGTGGTATTTACTCCGGAAAAGAGAATCAAATCAAACTTTTATAAGTACTGTCATGGAAATATGAAGTATAAGGTGTTATTTTGGCCCTTTCACTTGTCTATTTGCCGTGGAATGGGTCACCTATCACAATTCCGAGGTATTTCTGCAGTTCCTGTTTAGATATTGACCTCACAACGCGTTAGAACACTTGTGCGTCACAACATTCAAGATCAGATGACTAACATTATCATCCTCTCATGTGACTTCATCGTCAACAGGCCTGTAATTCAATGATATGCCGTTTTAAACACATCTTAAAAGAGGCCACGATAAACTAGCCTGAAATCACATGCCTAACTTACAACAGATATGCAAGGTGTTAGTGAAACCATATTTTATGTTTTTCAAAAGATAACCTATCGAATGTGATTTTTTTAAAAACAAAATAACGCTATGACCGTCCCGAAGGTTATGATTGACCATGCAACGTTAGGTCACGATGTCACGATTTCAAATTGGACGGAAACAAAAATTCCGAAATGGCGAAGAGATGCAGTCAACTATTGTGAGTTCACTCATGTATACGTTTGCACAATTTGAATTTTTCTTCATTCAGTTAAAGACATCCAAAAGACACCATTCAAATTCCTGATGTTATAATTAATTCATTGTCGGTTTGATCCGTCTAAAAATTATACAGCTGGATTCGGAACATCAGATAACACCACACAATTATTTTGATCAGCATACATAATATTTGATGCTACACGCACGGCATCATGCTGCAACCAAGGCGGCTACCAGTACTTCAGTTTGATTTAACAAAAGTGCATGTGATGGTCGATTGTTGGCTGCCATGCAGCCAGCCATGCGTCCCAATTTCCTGAGATGATAGTCGCTTAACCCATGAACTCCCACTGGTATAAATATGCTAACAAGGATATTCAAGCTTATTGACATGCCTAATGCCATCGTTGTGAAGATATCCTGAAAGTTGTATTCGCCTTCTTCAACTCTAAGTGTATTTTCCAGTCCGTCCTCACTTGACGACGCCGAGTGGAAGTCGGATGTTTCGGCGAGTAAATTGTAACAGGCAGTATTGTGTGTTACAACAGTTTGCGCATCGCTTGTAGCAAAGTTCAACTGCAATAATGATACAAGCACTTATGGAACAAACACTTGCGCTTGGAACAATGAACGAGTATGCACCATTGCATACATGCATGTTTTCATGTATGCATCATTGCATGCGTTTAAATGATACGTTCGGATCGTTACACGCATAAGAAGTAGAGTAACGTTGGTAGTCCTGAAACCCGTTGGATGAATTTAGATTGTAAATGTACATTCTGTGCCATCTGTGGGTGTTTTTTCCGTCGCATAGTGACGCACTGAAGATGTGCCAAGGAAGCCGATGCAGATCAGTTTGGAATCGACGAAGACAGATACGCCCACGACGCGCAACCCACAGCACACACGTGGCAAATGCTGTGGCCCGGGCAGGGTATGGACCCCGGCCGGCCGTCCCTAATCCCCCGCCACGCGGGCCGGGCCGGGCAGGGTATGGACCCCGGCCGGCCGTCCCTAATCCCCCGCCACGCGGGCCGGGCCGGACAGGGTATGGACCCCGGCCGGCCGTCCCTAATCCCCCGCCACGCAGGCCGGGCCGGACAGGGTATGGACCCCGGCCGGCCGTCCCTAATCCCCCGCCACGCGGGCCGGGCCGGGCAGGGTATGGACCCCGGCCGGCCGTCCCTAATCCCCCGCCACGCGGGCCGGGCCGGACAGGGTATGGACCCCGGCCGGCCGTCCCTAATCCCCCGCCACGCGGGTCGGCCGGCTCCCACCCCTTCCGCCTGGTGTACTCATTTGATGGCACCTAATTTTAGAGGGCGCTAGATGGTTAGTGCCAGCAGACTATGGGAAACAAATGTCAGCGTTTGTGCATACAAACAATCTTTTACTAATGCATCTACCGAAAATATGTAAATACTTGACTAGGATCACCACACGGAGTGGCTAACAGTTTAACTTCAGGATGCTGAAAAAACGCTAACTTTAAGGACCAGCTAAGAACTCCTGTGCGAGCAGTTTTGGAATTTGAAGTCACCACGAGATCACCAGACGCTTTATGTTCACTTTTCAAATCGCTTCGGTGGATTGCAACCGACCGGTTTCCCAATATATGCTAAAAATGTTCCTGTCCTCATATGAGA
This sequence comes from Imbricaverruca yamaguchii, assembly GCA_034440575.1. Lineage (NCBI taxonomy): Eukaryota > Metazoa > Arthropoda > Thecostraca > Neoverrucidae > Imbricaverruca > Imbricaverruca yamaguchii. The sequence continues at coordinate 415,626 of JAOTOL010001375.1, forward strand.
AAACTGGGCGTTAATGGGTTAATAAATGGAGCACCAGTTGGCCAACAGCAGATCTTGGCATCAAGCATTTTGATATAAGCGTCGTGTCGAGCGAATGGTAATGACTGTCAGCTGAAGGTGACGCCTGCCAAACGTGACAGGTGCAACAATGTCGTCGTGGCCGCTGAAATCTGTGGGAACTTCTGTGGTCAGGTCAGATCGATTTGTAATGAGATGATCAGAAAACTCCTGGTGTCTCCTTCTCGCCGTGGTGGGTGTATGACGTTGGTTATCAGCTGGTTGAGGGACAGATGGCGGAGCGTACTCAGGTAACCCTAAACACTCGGTTTGTCGGGCTGTAGCACGTCAAAATTGGTGTCACCGATAATAAAAATGGACTTACTTAGGACGTGTGCAGGCTGGTCATGTAGTTCCTCATAGGCCGTTGCCACTGCACTATATGGGGAACGGTAGATAACTCCAATGACAACTGATCTTAGATCAGTCACAGTGATCCACATCGACTCGATGTGCTCAGGGTGGGTACCCACAGTGGCTTAACAGTGAGACGATTACGTGAGATAATAGCAACTCCACACCCATGCGACGATTTCTTCCGTCTGGTGTGGAAGCTAGGAAAGACGGGGATGATGCCGTTCGAATCCACTGAGAGCAGTGTCTCCGTGGCACAGAATGGGTCAAATCCTTCTCTCGATATCAGATGGTTAATGTCGTCAATGTGTTTGCGCAGCGAACTGACATTCCCGTGGCCGATTTTGAGACCATGAAAACGTCTCTGTTTGGGGACGTAACCGGTGTGACGTCACCATTCGATGAAGCTCCAGTCGCGGAGACTGCAGGAGACATCGTCTGATTGTTGGCCGTGGAGGCGGCAGCGCTCTCGCAGTGCGTGGCTCAGCGTCATCAGGACGAGTGGGGTGTTGCTGTGTGCGGTTTATTGTTCGCTCGGCTGTCCACGCCGACGTTACTGCGAGGCGGTCCTGTCTTGCTAGTGTTGCCAGTGCGCGCCCTTGGGACGGCTTGGTCCGTATAGGTCCGTGGGATGACGTGATGGAATAATTGTCGAAATTGCTTGTTGGACATTGTATCGTGCATTAAGGCGATATAAACTATCGGTCGAATATTCTATTGTTTGGTACATCTTCTGGGGCTTAGTTGAGCATCGTTATGTGCTTCAATTGAAATTTTAACATCATCTCTCTGAATTTGCTAGGACAGTCAGGCAATAGTTACTCCGAAAATAGATGCAACTCACAGTTCTGACGTCGATCAAATGAACCTTTCTGCAATATCAACATATATATATATATATATATATATATATATATATATATATATATATATATATATATATATATATATATATATATATATAATCACGCCAATAGCAAGCCAATGCACAGGTTTAAGTTCTGACATAAAACCCTATGGATTGACAAAACGAGATCTTATCGAATCACATGAATAGAGCTACTAAAACAAGACCGCGCATCTCAAATGCAGTTAGTTGACTCCGTCAACTGTTGGATAATTCCTGCCGCAGAACGTTGCTGGTTGGATATTTCCGGCCGCAAAACGTTGCTGGCTGGATATCTGTGGCACAACCACACTGTTAGCTGGGTATAAGCTGCTCCAGAACGTACGCTAGCTGGAAATTCCCCGCTCTAGAAAGCTGTTAGCTGGCTATTAGCCACTGCTGGACGTTTCTGGGCCGATAGGTGCTGGTGCAGTCGCTGCTGGACGTTTCTGGGCTGATGGGTGCTGGTGCAGCCACTGCTGGAGGTTTCTGGGCTGATGGGTGCTGGTGCAGCCACTGCTCATGCGTTGAACAACTGAGAGAGTTCACTTGTGCTATGCTTCTTAATGGACCTTCATCTTGGTGAAGGCTGCAGTCGCCGTCAGCCGAAAAAAAGCAACTCGAGGCGCAACCACGGCCGCCGCCAAGGGCTGGGGGTGTCTCACCAACTTCGTAAAACGTACCATTTCGCATACGCTGTTGAATGCAAATGATCGGCCTAAACCACTCCTGTTTTCCTCCCTGGTAAAATATGTGGCAATGCCGTTGAACACGGTATCACCTACAGCGGGAACTCGCCAGGACGGGCACAATGGAAGTAGAATGGTGTGGTATTATGGTATTATGGTAGTAAGTAATGACGTCACCATTTTCAGTTTCCAAGTGGTGCCCAACCCCAGGGCTTCGGGAGCGTTTTTTGAAGCTCGAGTTGCGAGACCGTGGCTGTAACTTGTGCCCGTCCCTGTGACTCCACTTCAACGAAACAACACAGATTCCAGTAATTTTTGTTCCGGTGCGACAAAATTATTTCTGTTTCGATTTTTCCGGTCCAGATGTTGAGTTCAGTTGCTCGAAAGCGCGGCTTCTGCTCTTGCTATGTTTAGACGTTCCTGCATAACCCAGGCGAAAACAGTCGTCTCTCCTCTCACCTCCATGTTGTAGGAGGACGACGTTTTTCGGCGGCCATAGGGTGGTGGGTAGGCTTGTAGACTTTTACGGGTTGGCGCTGCTGCCGTGCCAATGGCTATCGCTATCGCGTACTATTGCTATACAGAGAACATTTTATTGTCACTGGCAGCCAAAGTCGAATATAATCGTTGCAGCACTAGCATTTTGGGGTACAAATCATGTTTGCCTTTTGTAATACGTCATGCTATGCAACAGGTGCACAACACCTTCAAATACCACACATTCTAAAGGAAAGGTCAGCCGGGCAGACGGACTCACCCGGCGGGCATGCCGCGAACCATGGTAGCATCGACCGCGACGCGGTCCCGCTTGGCGGGCCCGTGGCGGGACCGCCGAGCAAGTCCACCAACCCCACCCAAACATCGCTTATCGATTTTTGTGCGCAATCTCCAGCAGCATTTTCACAGCTAAAACGCTTAAACATAGCAGCGGCTTTAAACAGGCGAAAAGGCTGACAAAACTGTACCGGTCCCCGATAGCTGCCGATAGCAGCACACACGTACCTAATCATCTGTGTCTTAAATGAATTCAGCGAGTTCGCGAATATGTCAGCCCTTAGTGCCATCGCTAACAATGTCTGTCTCTCTTAGTAATCTGCTAAATATGCCATACCAAGTAGCTTCCATACGTGCATATGGTACCCGAAGAAAAACAGGTTGCCTGTTTCTCCTGACTAGGACACATAATCCCAAATTTGCAATAAAATCGATGAGTCGATCATACCGCGTTAAACGTTTCGTAAGAAAATGATGTCGGTTGGTGCTCGACGAGTGGACACAGACGTCATGTTATCAAGGCGAAGAAAGTCCTGCTATTGTAGATGTTCTGGCCTAGGTGCGTTATTACAGTGTGCAGCTAGGAACATTAAAAACGTGTGTTCTACCCTGTCAACAGAGCACATTTCGAAAATTTACTACCAGTTATTCCGACTTGCATAGCTCTAATAATCAGTCGTAGGGCTCGGTTTCCAGTTGATGCAGTTCTCTGCACATCCTGTACGTATGCCAATTTACTGTCCGAATACACACCCAGGTTCCTCATTGCAGTCTCACGTTACAGTGTCGTATTGTGCATCTTGTACTCGACACACACAAGAGTACAACGGAGGATCATTGTAAGCGACCAGCATTTCAGAGGGTTCAAGGATAGCATCCAGTCTGCGGACCACTTGCAGAGGGAGTCAATATCCCTCTGCAGGCGGGTCGCGTCGTCCACAGACGTTACACTACCAACATTTTTGGCGTGATCAGCAAACATGAGACATTCGGAGAAAATTCCGGAGGGTGGATCATGCACAAGCAGGGCAATAACAGAGGAAACAGCAAGCTCCCTTTCAGTACATCGTAAGTGACATCAGCCCAGTTTGAAACCTTTCCGTTGACTATCACTCGCTGTCGGCGACCAGTCAGGTATGAGCGAATCAGATAAAGTTAATTGTGTCTGAAACTTGATATACACTTTCGAACTTGTGTAGCAACAGTTTATGATTGATACTTTGGAAAGCCGAAGAGCAGTCTGTGTGGATTGCATCAGTCTGGTAGCCGGGAACGATCGAATCCCAAGCCTGCCCCAATAAAACTGCTGGGTTTGAAGCACCTGACCTCGTAGGAGTAAAACCGTCCTGAGTGTAAATCAGTGCTGGTAAAACGTGAGCAATCGAAATATTGTTTTTTTTTTTAATAAGAACCATGCCACGCAGGCAGAGAGGTGAAAAGTGAAACAGCTCGGTAGTTTGCCGGAATTTTCAGATTGCTTTTCTTATATATTGGCGTGACGTTTCCCATTTTCCGCGGGATCGGAGGTCTTACCTGCCGGACTGAAAGGCTACAAATGTTGTGCGTTAGAACGCATAATTGGTCAGCACACTCCCGGCCCGGAGAAGTCGGGCACTGATATCTGGTCCACATGCTTTGTGCGGGTCAAGTCAAATGAGAATCGTGTGGATTTGTTCCAGTGAGTGCCGAAAGTATGTAGGATAGAGAAATCCGTAGTACTGTAGCAGTGGGTACATCCCGTGGTATAAGTTTGGTTGAAAAAGGTTCTGTTCGGCAGGTTGGGGCGTCCAACTGATTGCTGACTAGCGTGTTTCCGTCCGCCAGCTGTGGAACGAAACCACACCTCTTAAAACATTTAAAAACTGACTAGTATCGCTCGGGTTCGCTTAAAACTCTCTACTAGTCTCCGTAGCTGTAACTGTAGTAGCTGCATCCGAACAAACGTGTAAAGAAGTGACGCTTCCCCGTAAAATCGCGACGAATGACGATGTCACTCGGGTGCCTTTCATCCGACGATGCGCACATTATTTCGCGACTAGTGCGAGCCTGACCTCACCGTAGAACCAGGGCGGAAGCCTACGACGAGGAGTTACGACCGGCACATGGTCACGAATAGCGACTTCGATTAACCAGTAAAACATTTCCACAGCATCGTCATCATCTAAGCCATTCAGCACATTCCAAAGTAAATGTTCCAGAAAGAGTCTCAGTGAGTCAAAACATTCTCTCTTGTAGTTGGAATCATTCGATCTGGATACAGCTGTAGGTAATAGCTTCGGCAGAAGGAACTTTACCTGGACCTCGTCGTGGTAAGAGTCTGCCCTAACGAAGGACTGCTGTGATACCGATACTAAGCACCAGGTCCAAGATGTTGGCTCTTGTAGCTTGAGTGACGTACTGGCGCATAGCGTGGACGTTGCACGCTTCCAGGAAGCAGTCCGCCCTGACCGTCGGTCTAAGCCGGACCGGGCTGGCCGAACCGGACCCCGGCGGCACCCAGCCACGCTCGGGAATGCTTAAGTTGCCCAGGACTATCGGCAGGCGCCCGGGCCGGAGCTCGCCTGGCTGCAGAAACGTTCGTGTAGTAGCGTTGTCGTCGTCTGATGGCCTGTGGCACACAGCCACCGTCACTGCCGGATTGCCAGCAACAGCTCAGTGTGCGGCGCCGCCGCGGCAAACACCGGGTCGGTAACAGGGCCGCACGAACCGCACAAACCATCTCAAACCGGGACATGTCAGGGTCAAAGGTTTGATTGAGTTCTTCGATGACCTCGCGTTTCGTCGCTATGGCTTCAATTTGCAGAAAATCCGAAGTCATCTGACGTCGCTTGTTGTGCTGATTTAGAAAGTTGATAATCCGATAATCCTCACAGCATGTCATTCGACGCGCTGTGAGGTACTCACAGCACGTCGAATGACAAGGTCAAAGGACAAGGTCCTAGGACAGCAAGTCAAAGGTCGAACCGATTTCCTTGGTCGCGTTTGTTTTTTTCTTTTCCAAAGTTAAGCCATGCTTGATGTCAAGAGATAGCCCTTGGGCAACCCTAGAGTAGCATTTCAACGCAGAACATATCAGATCAAGCCTCAAGGTCAAAGGTTAGCTTAAATTTGCCAAAGTCCTTGCCTTTCGTTGCTATGGGTTCAATTTGCATTATGTGGGTGTCATTCGACGAGGCTTGTCGCACGGTGTAAGAATTTTTAGATATCAAAATAATTTCGAATGTGTCGAAGGTCCGGTGTGTGTACAATGATTAATTGTAATATGAATAGGAGGATGAAATCTCTTTTTGTTTGTAGCGATTGTTATAGCAGGCACTCATATCCTGTATGACTAGGATATCCCCAAGAAATATGTGATGGCCTGCTCTGACAGCGCCCTCATCAGTGGTTTTTAAGTTACACTGCCGCATTGCTGTTCCGGACATATAAAATATAAATATTTTCCCCCCATAATTTTTGTTTAAAATAAATATTTTGATTGTTCATTTTCATCTTAATGGTTCAATGAAAGTTAACGAATTTTTTTCAAGGAAACCACACGTGAATGCGCACGATTTTATAACCAGCCGGAGTTCATAACCGCGAGAGAGCAATGCTGTAATCAGGGATGGATCTGATAATCGTCATGAGGGCACTTGTCTGGAGGGGCGCCATTTTTTTGGGAGCGGCGCCACTGCGAAAGCACCTGTATGGGCGCCTCTCCTTCCAAGGTGGGGTCGTTTTTCATAGAAGCCCCTAGCTGACGCAAATCGAGCGGGTAGACTGGAACCTTTTCAGAGGGGCGCATTTTCCTAGCCGGACGGACGCAACCTTCATGTGGGGGCACATTCCCTCAGTGCCACACTCTTTGTCCGCCCTGGTTGTCATTGCATGGAAATGTGTCCATGCATAACAGGAAATCATAGGAAAGGTTATTGTATGTTCGTATTTATCGCAATAAAACCAGCGTAAAATATTGTGTTTTTCCTCCTGCAAGAGGGCAACATTTAACGTGCCTACGGCACTGATCTCTGGTGATCGCAAAATCTAGTTCAGCACATACGACATACAGCTAGATGTTCATAGGCGTAACTTTATGTGCCCAAAATATAATTTCTAGCAATGGTAAATCTGAATACCAGGCATTGAACATGAAGTGACTGAAATTCAAGGATTTTTATTTGGTGGGGGAGGCAGGGCTACTCCTCTATCCTGCCTAGATTCGCCACGTCCCTGGTTTGTCCCCTCCAATTTCGAAACCGTGGATACAGCAATACCTGCACCCTCAAGAGTACAGCAAGTTACGTCTTTGCTGCAGCTGACCGCCACCAGCTGCCTACAACCGTCCACGCAGCTGCACAACGTGTCGGCAGCTGTACCAGGCGCGGATAAGCAGCTGCACGGAGGGCAGCACACACCGCCGCGGACCGCTTGCCTGCCTCAATACGGGGCCTACAGATTAAGCCGCTCTGCACTGGCACGCGGCACGCGCCAAAACAGAAGGTCGCCGCCGCCGCCGGACACGCCGGCCGCCATTGGTCAGACAGCAGCTGACGTCACCGGGTCGTATCCAATCACGATGGTTCGTCAACCACCGTGGCCTCGGGTCGACAATGACGCTCTGCGGGCGAGACGCGTCTTTGAGTCTCGTGACGTTATGCTGCACTGGACTCAATGGCAATAACTGGTCAGAAGTGGCCTACCTATGATTTGCGCTATGGACGGGGGAGGGGGCTGGGGGTTGGAGGGGCCCATATACCCCCATTTTTATATTTCTCTGGATTTCGACGTTTTTCTTTAAACGTGGTAAACAATTGTCCTGTGGAGATGCTCAAGAAATACATATACTCCCTGGGCATTCACCCGCGCCGTCTTTCCGGTCAAATCCTCACACCCCATCTCGGGGGGGGGGGGCGGTTGAAGACCCCCCTCTAAAATCCAAACTAAGTATCGCACGAAAACGAAAGAGGTGTCATCGGAAAGCGCTCGACAAGTAGGGTCCGAGTCCACCCTCCAAAACAATTTCCACCAAAAAGTGACGTCACCAGGGGGGCTAGATTTTCACGACTTTCCACGACTTACATTATTTTTTTTTCACTCTGAGAAGTTCATTTTGGGGATATATGAAAAAACAAAATTTATTTCGAATGAGAAAATGAGAATGGCCCCAAAAAATAAAGTTTAATTTTTTGAAATTTCAAAATTTTGAAGTTTCAAGTTCTCTTAAATTTTACTTTTCCAATGGGTAGAGCAGACCGAGAAACGTTGCTGGAAGTCAACTTGTCCTAAAAAAAATGTTTACTTTAGCCAGAATCCTGTATTTGAAATGCAATTTGACAAATACGCCAAATTTATGTGCAGTCAAAAAGGAAAAAAAGAGAAAAATTCGACGTATGCGTTTTGTTGCATCCCTAAAGATAAGCAAACGCTGAAAGTTTCATTCAAATATCTGTACCCGTTAAAGCGTGACGACTGGTTGAACTTTTTTGGAGGTGACCTCACTTGAGCTTGACTAACTCGTTCACCCTAAATGACCTGACCTAAACATTTTGAATCACCATGTCAAATTGATGTGGGAAAGGGTATGCGAAATTTGGGTGCGATGCCACGCGCCGTTCGTCCGCCATTCGCCAAAAAACCTGAGGTGGCGGTTGAAGACCCCCCACCCCCCCTGAGACGGGTCCGGTTAATGGACCTCACTTCTTAGGTTAAATGCGCATTTGGAGCTGCGACGCATATTTTATGGCCCTCTCGCTTTTTGCGAGACTCGGTTACTGCATTAGAGTACCCAGTGCATTTCCCGCTTCCCTTTGTGCTCTTAATGTCCTGCCGTGTTCGTTTCGGGCTCCTGACGCACATTTGTGGAACCCAGCACGATTTTGGGGGCACCGATGTAATTTATCGGGGTGCTGGCGTGACTTTTCTAGCCCAGGCGTGTGCTTCCGGGGACCCGACGCCAGTTTTCTGGGCTCGACGCAACTTTTAGTGGCTTCTGAATGTATTGGCTTCTGTAGTGTAGTGGCTTCTGACCGGGTCCCGGTCTGATTTTTTTGGGCACCCAGCGCCATATTTTTGTGTTTCCCCGATATTGTTAAGCTTTGGTGCGTTTTTGCCGGCCGTATGCGATTTTTTAAAAGGCATCTGGTGGAATGTTTAGGGCTCCGGAACGATTTGTATGGCCCAACATACATTATTTTTCGGAACCTCTCCTTGTTTTGGAGGGCTCCGGCGTAATTTTTGTCGGGGCCCGATGCGATTTGTTTGGCCACGCTTTGCCTATTTAGGGCCAACCACGCCATATTTTAGTCCCGAGACAAGTTTTGGATACCCAGACTCTAATCTTTGGGACTACCGACGGAATTTTGGATTTCAGGCGCGAGTTCGCGGAGGGTGTTGTACTTGGCATTGCCAACGTCACCTACATGTCGACCGAGGCAGCTCAGCTCAGCTCTGACTTCAGCTCAGACCTGAAAATCATCTACTCCCTAGCTGTCGGCGTCCAACGAGGCGCACAGTTCCACTGGAGGTCGCAAAACGGACAATTGAACCTCTCAACTACGCAAAACAAAGTTACATAGTAATTCATACTTCGTTCATGTACGCTGTCCAGCAAATAATTCCCGTCAAGCACAACACGAACGTGAATTTGACATCATTAATATAAACCAACATCATTGATACGAATATTTGCAAACATTTCCATAACTATGCTCCCACTTTCTGGCAGATCATGTCTACCACCTTCCTGCTTACAACGGGAAGGTATGTGGACCGATGCATTCCTTCATTTAATCTTCATAAATGGTGATACAACTTTGCAAGTTCCAGGTGGCTGAATGGCTGCTCGTTTGCTTCGCAGTATATGTTTACAGAACAGCCCAGTCATCTCAGGGACTTGGCTCAATGTCTGATGACCCATTACGTACCGATGTGGTTACGTCAAACAGAACAGTGGATGCGCGGAAGGTCTTCAACATGTTCCACAGGCTGGAGATCCTGAGGTCTCTTCCCGTCCACGTGCCGGAGATTATCAATCCTGTGGTACAATGTAACAGCTACTGGCGACACCCAGAGACTCTGCTGCCGAAGCTGGTATTCAACGACTACCAGGACGTGAGAGATGAGGCCGTGCAGCGCGTCGCACAATGTCGCCTGCAACCGCAGGCCGTCGTTCGGCCTCGCCAACTACTCACCGCAAACCATAGGCCCAAGTTCGGCTGTACCACATACCGACCGTAAATTGTTCAGTCCTTCGCTGTCACTAGCTCTTGACTGTGCCAAATGGCTGGAAACAGGGCCACCCACGACGGTTCGTCTAAGTGACCCTGATTTGAACGGTATTGTAGGAGTGGCGGCTCTGCCGTCGGTGGGGTGTGAGGGTGTGGGGGTGGGGTGGGGGCTGTGGGGCTGCTGTGGTTTGTGAATGTTATGAGGTCGTTGCTTCGGGTTGTTTGAAAGAAGATCTTAATGACTTAACTTGGCTGAACCTCTTTTTTTTGCTGCCATGCCTGGGTGTGTGGTGTGTTGTTTTGTTTGGATCCCCACCACCTCCACCACCAATTTCCCCTCAACCCAAGCTAGCTTGGTGTTGTTTGAGCTACTGGGCTGCGCTCACTCGATCGTATAACCTACTTTATCGTGAAATATTGCGACCAGTACGGCAACAGTTGTAAAACTCTTCACAATTTTTCGCACCAAAATCTTGAGTTCGTGCACAGTGGATCCTAGGTCAGTGCCCTTCCTGTTCTGTCAAACGGACTACATTCTCATCACGTCAGACCATCTCGGTCACTGACCTAGGATGCCAGAGGTGCAAAAATGTGCCAATCTAATGCCCTCCTTTGATACCGAAGGCCACTTTTGCTACCTATCATGTGCCACCCTACCTGCATACAGTGCATTTATATCTTCCAACGTACATTCCACCGTACAGTAACACCACTGAAGATGCAGATCGCTACTTCATCACTCCCGCTTTGATACCTTTTGAGTAATTGGTGACAAGAAATGTTAACAACAGTCAACAGTTTATCGTTATGCAACCTGGTACTTCCAATGGAACATTGGAGGTTCTCATAGCAGCGTCTGCACACTGCACGTACTATATCTGACCCAGCACTATGTTCGTGCTATGCATAAGCGCATGCTGCAAACGTGTGCTCAAGTGACGGCTCGTGTACCTGTCCGACCTGACAAAAATCGAGTGCTACAATGTCCTGCCACTTTCCACTCTCGTATCCTTAGAAGCAAAATATCTGTAATATCGGCAACTCAGGGAAAACAACGCAGGTAGACCATTAGCAGCAGCACCGAGAGTAAAACGAGTAATATTAGGCATGTCTAACATACGCGAACGACACGCACAGCGCACGTTAAAGACATAAAGACATAAAGACATAAAAGGTTAGTGCAACTATGAGCCACAAGGGCCCTTCTTGGTTGCACTCTGTACATTGAACTAGTTGCCCACCAAACCTGTCAATCAGCCCTCCCTGTAATACTGAAAAGCAAGCCCTCTATTCTTATAATGATTGTCTATGCTGTTTTTAAAGATGTTCAATGTGCTACTACTGACAGTGTTTTCTGGCAGCTGGTTCCAGTGTTCTACTACCCAGTTGGTGAAGAAAGTCTCCTTAATCTTGTTCTGCTGTGGTTAACTTTAATTTTGAATTTATGACCTCTAATTGCATCATTTCTGGTAAATTCAAACATTTCCCCAAGATATACCCTCTCCAGACGATGGACAAATTTAAAGACCTGCATGAGACCTCCTCTCAGCCTTCTTTATCTAAGGAAAACATATTAAATTTCTTCAATCTTTCCTCATATGCCAGGTTGCTTATACCACTAACCATTTTTGTAGCCCTCTTTTGTACTCTCTCTAAAAACCAACGTTACGAGAGATGGAACCTCAATATCTAATGGGTTTGACAAATTATTGTGGATAAACGCAACAACTAGATCAACCATCATTTCTGCATCTATAACCTCTTACTGCCATCTATGAATGTGGATTGATACTAGACACGCTCATGCGGTACTGAAAAATGACGAGATGAAGTACCTTGTGGTAATGTGACCATGGTAACACAGAGTATTGTTTATTTGTTTATTGGGCGGTTCGCGACGCACTTTATGCACATTCATGGCGAATGGCGCCGCTCACACTGTTTCGCCGGTGGGAAGCGGGATTAGGAAGTGTTTCGAGCGGCGAACCCGGACCTTTGGTACCCAGAGCCCAATACCTTAACCACTCGGCCACCCCCGCTCCCAAAACAGAGTAGAAAGTGGATATAAGACCTGGACTAGAAGTAGAAAGGTCACCTGGCTGGACATAATCATAGGCGTAGGAACAGGGGTGTGGGGGGCATGGGGGCTATGGCCTTTCCACTTTTCAAAGTGGAGGGCCAACAATGGTAGGCCCTCTTACCTTTGAGACATTTACATTTTCCAAACAGCAGCATGCACCAGTGTTAAAATAATGGTTTTTCGTTAGGTGTGGGACGTCAAACGAGCACAGCAGGATGTCGAAATTTGTCATGGAAGCAGGCCAATTAAAGATAGTTTCAGTCAGTCAAACTCAATTTCCAGCCAATGGGGCATGTTAGGGACAAACTCCGCCGATGGTGGCGCTGTCACCGTAGCGGTTATCGTGAGTTTGCCGCGCCACCGTATTATAAGCGCCAGATTTGACTAAATGCTGAGTGGAATGGTGCCAACGTTCAAAAATTGTCCACCCGTTGCGTCATATTATCAAAACAATATATTGTGGAACAATGAAAGAGAAATTCAACAACTAAATCACAAACGTGAATTAGGTTGTTATTCCACAGTAACATTGGAATCTACTAACATAATGTATTGAAGTTAGTGCCGAAATAATTACAGTGACGTCATCAAAGCGTGTTGAATATTTTCGTTCGGACATCTCTGCCATCAAGGCGATGTCTGCCATCGCTTATTCACAGACTGGACCAACTTCTATTTTATGGGTGTATTTTGGTTTTTATCCTCGGATTTTCGTTGTATTTCATTGAGAACGAGCGGATTTTTCAGATTAATAAGTGTGCTGAGTGAAAAAGAAGATGCCAACATTATGTTGTGTACCATTTTGTAGGACTGCTGGCGGTCATAAGTTCCCTAAGAACAATAGTTCCCGACTGATCTGGATATCAAGAGTGAGAAGAGTAGCGCCCAACAGGAAGAACTGGTGCCATACCAAGCACTCAGTAGTATGTGCCGACCATTTTCTTCCCTCCGACTATTCAAATGTCAGATTTCATGGTAAGTGTATTTGATAGGTACTGCATACATTTCTGCTATCTGTTTGAAAAGTGGATGAACCATAGCTAGATTATGACATGCATATTTTGCTTTCCAATGAAACATTTTTACAGCATCTTAGTTATGATGAGCAATTAACATCCTGAACACCTACCATGGAGTGCAAACCGAGTACTGCTCAAGCACTTATCTGGAATAAGTGTATGATGTGGGTAAAAAGTATTTCGCATATTATGCACCCAGTCAGGTGACGATCCAGTCAGGATGCGGCTGAAGTCTGGTGCAATGCCCTCAGTTTTTAAATGGTCAGCAGCAAAAACTGAGAGTGAAGAGAGACGAGAAGCCGGGGCAGCAGGGCGGCAAGCACGGAACAGTAAGAGAATGATGGATGAAGAGCGTGTGACTGTAGGTGGAGAGGTAAATACATCGGCATTGTCTACTGAGACTGGAGAAGATGCACACATCTTTCTGCCAGTGTGTGATGTTGTAAATGTGGAGACTGAGTATGCTGCATCAGCCTGTGACTCAGATGGAGGTGGTGATGAAGCAGGTATGGTGATGTTTGGTAACCAGGCTGTTGATTGTGCTTCACAAACTAAGCTATCAGGTGAACTGCTGAATGTTCAGGCAAAGCAGAGAGAGGCCTTGGATATTCAAACCATGAAGAATGATCCCAACAATATCAAGGCTATGACTGGTCACAGTGACTACGATTTTTTTCAAGCTGGTACTTACCATCATTAACCCCAGCGAGGAACTTGTCAAAGGCAGTCGGTTGACAACTGAAAATCAGCTTTTCATGGTGCTCATCAAGCTGAGGCTTAACCTCCCAGATAATGCCATGGCCGCACTTTTTCAGGTCAGCCGCCAGGTGGTAGGCATAATTTTTAACAAGTGGATTGTGTTTATGTCAAATTTGTTCAAACAGATCGATATCTGGCCTCCCAAGGAATCGGTTCCTCATGGGGAGGCCATCGTTACAATAGACTGTACTGAGTGCAGCATTCAGGTGATGCTCAACCCGGAACAGCAACAGGCAACATATTCCACGTGCAAAAAAGCTAACACCTTCAAAGTGCTCATTGGAATATCTTGGAGTGGTGCTATAACTTTCTGTTCTGAAGCCTATGGTGGTTCCACAAATGATAGAGAGGTATTTGAGAGATGTGGCATCATGGATAGGTTAAAGCCAGGCGATGCAGTGCTTGCTGATAGAGGGTTCCAAATTCAGGACATATTGGCACTAAAAGATGTCAAGCTAGCGACACCTGCATTTGTCAAGGGCAAAACACAACTCTCTAGCAGTGTTGTGCTGGCTTCAAGGTTGATCACTAAGAAGCGCATTCATGTAGAGCGCCTGATAGGTCTGGCAAAAACCTTCAAAATTATAAGAGAACCCCTTCACAGGCAACGCGTGTATTTGGCTTTGAGATTGTTTATATTTGTGCATTCATGTGCAACCTGAAGCCTGCCATCGTTTGAGATGGCAAGTTAACAGTGTCACCGGCTGGACATGCATTCTGGCCAAGGCTTCCGGAATTTGGAATATTGCATCAACAATTAGTGCCATGTGGCATCCATGTCCATTCAACCTCTCTGTCATTCAGAGATTGCTCCATATTAGTGGCAACTGAATATTGTAATGACAGCCTCCCCATCAGAAAGGAATTACTTGGGCAGCCAGATGTGTATCCGTCCATCCTGATTTGCACCGAGCTCTGAAAGCTGTGGAATATTGTTGTGCATAAAAACATGCATTGTGAGAAGTGTGTGAGGCTGCATCTTTTGTATCTTGCACAAGGATAATACACTGTCCTGGATTGTCCCCGGGTGCTGAAAATGGTAGAATATTGTTTCCAAATAAACTGGCACTGTATGCAGTGCACAAGGCTGTGTCCTTTGTAATCTGCAGAATGGCAATCAAATACATTGTGCAAGTAACAGTTGGTGTATTTAAATGCGATGGGCAGAGGACGAATGTGGAATGAATGGAAACTGCGAGCACCATCCTCATATGTTCAGCCAATTATTTGCAATGTTATTTCCTATATCGTATGTTCTGTTTCAGTCCTATGCTGTACCAGTGAGTTCATATTCCATTCATTCAGTTGTTGAATCCAGCACCATTCCAATATTGAAAATATTTCCATTCCTTTATTTCTCTTTATTTCAGGTTTGAAGTGTACATCTGGCACACTCAATGTATGTCTGCAACAGAACCCTGTACATCGCACGAGGTCCCAGAAAATATAGCACAACTTCCTCAATAACATAGGTCAGACAATATGATCCAGCTGGCATTTTGAACAGTAAAATACAATCTTCGCTGTATGTTCCTCAAAAGTACAAACAAAACTACCCACAATGGTGAGAAAGCTGGCAGAAAGGAGTCACCTGCCGGCCATCTGGAATGGGAAGGACAGCAGTGTGTCAGCACAACATTTCTGTGACTCATTGACATATTTGTCTGTGGGAAAACCAAGCAGCACACAAGGTCCAAGATCATGTAACATGACTTGATCAAAGGCACATAGGCTGTCCAAAATGCCAAAGCTGGCATGCTCAGCGTGACAGTAGAATGTCCACTGCATGCTGCTCATAAAACTTGCGCAGCTTTGGCACCTGACATCCAGATACAGTCCGGGCACTTTCCTTATTACCAGCCATTCCAGGTGCCCGGGATGTGGCTTCTGCTGGGAAAATATCGCCAGATAACACCTGCTGTCTCCAGTAATGCCCAACTGCCCCTGGATCTGGTAGTAGTAGTTCGAGGTTTTCTTAAGCTCCCAACTACCATCCTCCCGCATTCTTAGGTAGGGCAGCTTAGCTTCTTCCAGGCTCTTGTTCCGTTCAGACTAGGACATTTTATTTCAAGAATTGTCCTTCCATCGATCCTTCCATCAGGACTGCATGCCAGCATGGTGTTCGTAGTGTCTATGACTTGACCACACCTCTCGACATTGTGGTCAGTCACACTCTCAAAGAGCTTCCTGACATATGGCTCTTTTGCCTTTCCATACTGGATGGCTGGAAGGTAAGCCAGGGACTTTGTCTGGAGGAAAATCCTTTCTGCCAGTTTTCTTCCATTGCCATTATCAGTAAGCCGCATCACGGGCCTAAAGTTTGATGATGTCAGGCGGATGCTGCGCTCTTTCAACCACAGGTGGCTCGATGACTGGGATACTGTCTTTCGTTCAATAACTTCAGCCTGTTTCACTGAAACATTGTGCAGCTTTGAGACCATGACCTCTCTTGGATCCTCTTTAAGGTAGTGATGATCCTTGGCAATGTCAAGCTGCTTGCCTTTGTTGATAAATATCACTGTCGCTCCCAACCTCACTTCTTTTGAGCACTCAAAGTTGGTTATAAGACTCCAAAATCTGGCAGTTTGCTCCACACTAACTGTGCATGTTTTCACAGGATTACTTACTTTAGTACTTTCAGTACCATCTCCTGCATATTTGCTCACCTTGAACGACACCTTCCGACATTTCATTGGTGAATGCACAAGCTTCCTTTTGACTGGCTTATTCCACTCTTTTTCTTTTTCCGTACATGTCTTCTCCAGCAGAACCTCACCCGTTCGGACAAAATTTTCCAGCATAAACAGCAGCACAGCAACATGTTTGCATTGTGCGTGCATGCCGCTCCCAGCAGTGTACTCACAGAAGCCATGCTGCACAGATGCAGACATGTCAATAGCAACAGACACATGGTAAGCAACGTACTTCCGCATTTCCTCCTTAACTGTTGCTTTGAAGTAGAAGAACTCATCACTCATTCCGAACAGCACAGTCTGAACAAACTTCGCTTTGAACATCGAAAATGCACATTTAGGCATCGTTATCACAGACGTAGTCCTGAATGGAACCATAATCCAACCTGGGCATCTGACTATGATGTTTTGAGCTGATTGTCACCATTTTAATGTCCTTCGAAATAAAAAAATGCTCCTCTTCGTTCACACAGAGGATGGGTTCTTGACCGAAGTTGTCATTCCTGTCGCAGGCCTCCAGACGCTCGATAAGATCCCTTTTCTTCCCAGAAACTCTAGCTCCCCTCTGCCGAAACAGATCCTTCAGCTGCCCAGTTTGAAGACCTCCGTATTTATCCATATCAATATTCAGAAGCAATAACTGCAACGCAAAACGTAGCAAATAATGACTAAAGCCCTCCAAAAAAACACTTGACACCGACCCACCAAACGCCCGAAACACAAGGGAAATACACGATGAACGCTATTTGGCGTGCAGTATGCGCAATGAATGCCGCGCGTTCTATAACCGCTACGGTGACACTGCCACCTAGCGGGAACTGAGCGGGCGTAGTTTGGTCATGCCCCATTGTGCACTCATGAGTCTTCGTTTCATTTGAAGGACATCTAAAATAGGAATGCGAATGCTAATGATTGCAATGCCACGCTATCAACAGATGACATTGCTTAACAAACCACATGGCAGGTAATCTCCGTAACTGGAACTGTGTTATGAGATGCTTGTCTATAATAATCCATTATGGTGAACTATTGCATGCTATTTTACACGAAATACTCTTTGAAACGATTCGCGAAGGCTTCATAAGCACACAAGTGCGATGTGAATACTTGCTGGGAAAGAATGTCTCTTCTATGCTCAGAAAGTGGTATATTTCATCCCATTTCGCGAATAAATTTACCACTGGATTTAATATAGCACTTAATTTTTATATATGAGATAAAAATATGAAAGAGAAGGACCAATCGATTTTCATGGCCACCACACACAATGAGAGAAAACAAGGTTTACAACAACACAAATCACTCGGGTATATTGAAGGTCACGAAGCGACTAAAAAATTGGATATCCGGCATTAATCGCCACGAGCTGAAAAACGTCCGATATAAAATTCTGATCGCCAGGGCTAAAAAATCGTATCGTTCTGTCGTCGTGGACGACAACCACGAACGGGGACTTTTGGCAACCACATTTCCATATCATTATAAATATTATATGTGAAATCACATAAATGGTACCTACTATACATAAAATTGACTACGTCACGATATCAGTGTCAAGGTACGCAGGAGTGAAACGAATCGGGTTGGACCGGGACTGGAAATGTCACTCCGTGCAGACCTCTAGAAATGTTATACCGTGCAGACCTCTACCACCCACCTCCACGCTACCATTTCTTCATTCCTATCGTACGCTTTTGGGTTTCTAGTATCTAGTATCTAGTACGCTCAGCGGCAAAAAAAAAATGACTCAACGGCAACAAAGTATCGTCGAGACAACCATTCCATCGTTCAGACGACCGCCGACGATAAAATTGTCTCCCGTTCAGCACAGAGCCAATGGCATGCCTTCTGGTCGCCGGTGGTTGTCTTCGTCCTGGTACCACTCGATGGCAGCGTTACGAAAGTACCCAACTATGGTATATTCAGCGGCTTTGGAGGCAAGCGACTAGACCACGGGTACTAAAACAACACTACACCTAAGTTAAGCAATTAATAATTTATAACATTAGCTGATTTTTTTAAACAATTTCAATTTTAATCCTTTTTTCATATGGGATGTACGATAATATTTTTAATTTCATTAACATCGTTGGAAAGAATCTAGAAGAATATCATTATTTTACGCGCATTCCCTCGCTTTCAAATCCGTCCATTTACCTTTTAAACGCGACGATGTGCGTGGAAGAGTTAAATAGGGAATTGATCACTGTTCTTTATAATTGAGTGGTGAAGGAGTGCGGCACGATAAAACTACCAAGTTCGAATTATCTGGAGTGTTAATCAAACGATTTTTTCTTCATTTTCTGACTTATATGAGGCCAAATGAAGTGGTTCGGTCTTAAACAGACTCCAGAATCAAACTATTCAGGGCCAGGGCGTAAGGGTGACAAAGATAGTAAGGTCATCCTGTAGATGTGGACATTGCGATTGGAAAGGTACTGCACAGAGCATTTACAAACATTCAAAAGTAAAGCACCCAGGTCTACCAGTGTTAAGAGTACTGCAAGATAGCCATTTTGGCCCTGGCAGGCGATTTGACTGGACTTGCAAGCCAGCACTGGATCATCAACCATCAAGCTCAGGTGAAAATCTTGATATATGAATTACATTTGAGTAAAATATAGCCACCTAAATGTAATTAGAAGATATATTTTGGTGTATAGGTACCTACTCAGCAGCCATTGCACTGCAGTTGGTGGCAATGCATACAATATAGGGATGGCGAATTTCAGCCACCTGGTGGTTTAAACCATGGTTTAAACTGGTTGGCATAAATTAATTTAAGCCACTCTGGCTTAAATTATATTTCTGGTATGGCTGGAGGGCAGTGATGGACATTAGTTAGGGAAACATCAATTATATTTCCAAAATGTGCTACACTCCATTTTATTTGCCAAAAAAACACTCCCTAGAATTCCCCAAAACTCTGTCTGGGTTCTGGGTATGCACTCCACAAGCCAGATGTTTACCCATTAGGTACAGTCGGTCTAACATGTAGCCCCCTGGATGCTGGTAGTTAGAAATGGTATTTGTAAATGCCAGGATTTTGACATCCAACTACTGGCATTGAGGGAGATAAGACATAAAGACGTAAAAGATCAGTGCAACTATGAAGCACAAGGGCCCTTCTTGGTTGCACTCTGTACACTGAACCAGTTGTCCACCAAATGTGTTGATCAACTCTCCCTGGAATACAGAAAAACAAGCCCACTATTCTTGTAATGATTGTCTATGCTGTTCTTCAAGATGTTCAGTGTGTTGCTACTGACAATGGTTTTGGCAGCTGGTTCCAGTGTTCTACTACCCTGTTGGTGAAGAAGGACTGTCTTAACCTTGTCCTGCTGTGATTAACTTTAATTTTGAATTGATGACCTCTAATTCCATCATTTCTGTTAAATTCAAACAGTTCCCTGAGATAACCCTGTTCCTGACCATGTACAAATTGAAAAACCTCGATGAGATCTCTCAGCCTTCTATATCTAAGTGAAAACATATTCAATTTCTTCAATCTTTCCTCATATGCCAGGTTGCCCATACCATTCACCATTTTTGTTGCCCTCTTTTGTACTCTCTCTAAAAGCCAACAATCTTTTTCATAAAGACATAAAGACATAAAGACATAAAAGATTAGTGCAACTATGAGCCACAAGGGCCCTTCTTGGTTGCACTCTGTACACTGAACCAGTTGCCCACCAAAACTGTCAATCAGCCCTCCCTGTAATACTGAAAAGCAAGCCCTATCTTCTTATAATGATTGTCTATGCTGTTTTTAAAGATGTTCAATGTGCTGCTACTGACGATGTTTTATGGCAGCTGGTTCCAGTGTTCCACTACCCTGTTGGTGAAGAAAGTTTGCCTTAACCTTGTTCTGCTGTGGTTAACTTTAATTTTTAATTTATGACCTCTAATTGCATCATTTCTGTTAAATTCAAACATTTCCCCAAGGTATCCCCTCTCCAGACCATTGACAAATTTAAAGATCTCGATGAGATCTCCTCTCAGCCTTCTATATCTAAGTGAAAACATATTCAATTTCTTCAATCTTTCCTCATATGCCAGGTTGCTTATGCCATTAACCATTTTTGTAGCCCTCTTTGTACTCTCTCCAAAGCCAACAATCTTTTTCATAGCTAGGAGACCAAGCTTGGATGCAGTATTCCAAATGTGGCCTGACGTATGCACAGTAAAGCTTGCTGATCACTTCCTACTTCTGTATGATACATTCTATTTATTGCCCCGAGCATTCTCAGTGCCTTCTTCCTGGCTTCCTTGGTCTGTTCTGATGCCCCCAGTTTTGTGTTTAGAATAACACCTAAATCCTTCTCCTGTTGAGTCACTGATAGCACTTGGCCACCCATCAAGTATGGAGCCTTCATATGCTGCTTACCTACATGCATGATTTTGCACTTATCAAGTTAAATTTCATTTGCCATTTCTCGGACCACTTCACAAGTTCGTCTAAGTCTTTTGCAGCAGATATGCTCGTCCTGACCTGTTATTGCCCTAAAGACCTTCAAATCTCCGCAAATTTCAAAACTTTACTGCTTAGGCCACTTTCAATGTTATTTACAAATATAATGAACAGTAATGGCCTAGTACTGACCCCTGGGGACTCCACTAAGAACATTTTGCCATGATGACTTTGTACCATTTAGCATCACTCTTTGCTGTCTATCTGAAAGCCATAACTCTATCCATTTTAAGATGCTACCTGCAATACCATGGGACTGAAGCTGTATCATTAACCGTTTATGGGGTACCTTGTCAAAGGCCTTACTAAAGTCAAGATATGCTACATCAACCTGATTTCCTGATCAAATTGTTCTGTGGCGAAGTTCGAAAAGTCCAAGAGGTTTGTGAGACACGATCGTCCTTTTCTAAACCCATGTTGAGTATTTTAAATCAATCTGCTACCTTCCAGATAACTAACTATTCTATCCTTGATAATTGATTCAGTACCTTGCATACTAGGGATGTGAGACTTTTGGCCTATAGTTTTCAACTTTCCTCTTTCTCCTTTCTTGAAATTAGGAACTACATTTGCCCTTTTCAATCGGTTGGAATTTCATTATGTGAAACTGATCTACAAAATGTTATACTAAGTGGAAATGCCAGTTCCTTTTCAGTTTCCCGCAACACCCTAGCATAAATTTCATCAGGTCCTGCTCCTTATTTTGCTTTATTTTCCTGATATGATTGGAAACAACATCACTATCAATGAAATCAACATCATTTGTCAGATCCCATGTCACTGAACTATGGTGTGTGGTCGGCAGATTGGTCATATCTTCCAATGTAAACACTGATTTGAACTGCTTGCTCAGCTCCTCAACCATCTCACTATCCTCACCCAATGTAGTCCCGTTTACTTCGAGTGGACCAATTGTGCTAGAAACTTTACTCAGCTTGTAGAACTAAAGAACTTTTACTGTCCCCATTACAGTTTCTAGCTAAATCCAGTTCTTTTGCTCGCTTTGCTGCTCTGGTTTTTGCTTCACAGTGTCTCTAGCTTTTCGATACGCCTTTAGATTAACGACATTTGAGGCTTCTTTAAAACTCTAAATGCGTTTTCTTAGCCTTAATTGCTTTTATCGTCTGGTGTAAGCCATGCTGGCTTTCCTACCCTTCTTTGGTCTATGCTTTTGGGGGACATGTCTAATCTGAGTTTCCTTCAAGTATGATTTGAACTTTTCCCGCATTTCCAGGCATTTATGTTGGGAATTCTTCTTCCCATCTGATTGCACTTAAAGCCGCTCTCATGCCGTTAAAGTCTGCTCTGTTGAAATTTGGAACCTTTACAATTATCCTTGATAATTTCCCTACAGTCCCCTCATGTGCCCCATGTGCCTATGTTATGGTCCTTTTTCCCAGAGTTTCGCCACGTCAGTCTTGACCAAGTCCTTAAATCCGAGAATACAGGTCCAGAATGAACCATGCCTGGTGGTTCCGATACAAACTGGTGTAGAACGGTCCTCTTCAAGGCATTTCCTAAACATTTTGCATGATGGGGTGCCAACACCAGCATATTCATACCTTTTAGATTAAAGTCACCGAGAATAAGGCCTTCCTCTTAAGTTTCTACTGATTTCTCACAAATCACCTTGTAGCTCCAGTTGCTGAGAATGTGGCGGGTTCCTGATCGGTGAAGCTCCTTCCTAGGTATTGCGTTGTTTTTCCACAGTGACATCAGCCAATGGACTCCACAGACACATTTTTATCCCCACCTGCTACTTTTTGAGAACTGAATAAGCTATTCATATAGGCATTACACCCCCTTTCATTGCTGGCCCCTATTGCCGAAAACATATTGTTCCCTGGGT
The DNA here is from genome assembly GCA_034440575.1 of Imbricaverruca yamaguchii. Lineage (NCBI taxonomy): Eukaryota > Metazoa > Arthropoda > Thecostraca > Neoverrucidae > Imbricaverruca > Imbricaverruca yamaguchii. Next base: position 438,465 of record JAOTOL010001375.1, read on the forward strand.
CTCTAGTCCTGTAAGTTATCTCAAAATACCCTTCACGACCCATGCCTCCGTAATGCAAACAAAATCGGTTCCTCCTGCAACATAACACTTGACTCATCAAATTTGGAACGGATACTCTGGCATTAAACATCATACGCTTAATGAATGCTCCATAACCACCTTTGGTTTTTCTATTGGGAGTTCTTTATCACTGGTGCTTAACTCTGCCCCTTGGTTGCTGCTGTCCTATTTGGACTTTGAGGTTCTATTTCTTGGCTGCACTATTGGAATATTCCTGAGTTGGGATGCATCTCTCCCTCCCCCATTTCCTAGTTTCCTGAAGGCATGCTCGTATACTTTGCCTAACACATGGACCCCCTTCTCGAAAATGCAGGCCATCCCTCTGATAGAGGTCCCCGATGCTAAAACCTGCTCCACTCGTCTACAATGTAAACGTAGCTCATGGCAGGCTTTCCTACCTGGCGTTGGCTGCCAGTGCCCTAGAGCTCCACTCGGGAGGCTCTGCCTAGGCAAATTCCTGTTATAATGACTCTATTGGTCCCTTGAGGGTGGCCGAAGGGCCCTGTGCTCCCGCGAAGCTCCTCACTCCTAGTCTGACCTATGTTATTTACCCTACATGCACTTGACTGTGTTAAACTGGTGTCACTGGTGACCTGTGCCACCGCAGGTCCAGGTCCTTCCCTTGGCACCAGGCCTGGTGATGCACCTCCTGTCCCTCCTACCTTTAAAATACCCGCTCTAAATATCGCCCGGTCTCCTATGACCAGCACTGACTCCTTACTACTGTTATCCTGGGGCAGTTCCAATGCCTGGAACATATTTGTTGTTACTATGCCTGCCCGCTGGGCCGGTTGGCTGACTTCCTCCCGCTCCTCCACCTGCCCCTGCCACCTACCTTTCCTTAGGTTCGGTTCCAAATCCTCCACCCCTGACCTCATGCCACTTCCTCCTGTGACCTACCAGAACTACCTCTGTTCACTATTAAAACTCCCTCCTGAGAGATCCCGCCACCTCCACAGTGGGGAGCCTCGCTACCTGGTGGCCTGCGACCACCTGGGCATATGATGTCCCTGCTCGGGTGACCCCTTGTTGCTTTATCTTGCCTACCCTGTGCAACAAGGGTAGCCTTGAGATTGGAAACCTCTGCCTTAAGGGTCCTATTTCTTCCTCTAGTGCCTGCATCCTGGTCGAAACCATCCTAAACGCTGCAGCTTATGCCTAGATTTAGATTCAAATTAACTCGCTAAACAAACGACAAAAAGCTAACTATCTTCACTATAAATCGCTACCTCCTTACTGTCGTTATTATCTGGTGCCTCAGAAAGCGAAACTATTAAAATTGTTTTTTGTTTTTTGTTTGTTTTTTGTTTTGTTTTTTTTTAAATTAAATAAATACACAGATGTCTAATCTATTTTCTTCAACACAGTATGACTTATGGCTAGACATAAAATGAACAGTCACAGCACTTATGATACCCCCAACTTACGCTAATTAAATTATCTTAAACTTCAACACCAACACACTATGCACACCAAAAATAAATATAGTATGTTAGGATAGTATGATGTTGTCTAATGTATTATGAATATACACACTTGTAATATCTCCTACTACGAAATCGAATCGTCGAGACACGCCGAAAGCCGCGGGCCTCGCTTTGGCGCACACAAGATGGCGCCCTGCGGCGTCGCTAGGTTAATATAGTATAGTTTGCGTGCTACGAAAATGCTTATAAGATAAAACTATGAAATATAATCACGAAGTAATTGCTAACCCTCGTTGACTGTCGCCCTGTTCTGGGACTTCTGAACCTGGGTGCGGGCGTTCCGCACCGGCCAACGATTTGAGTTTTTCATAACTAGGGGACCAAGCTTGGACACAATATTCCAGATGTGGCCTGACATATGCACAATAAAGCTTCCTGATGACTTCCTCACTTTTGTATGATACATTCCTATTTATTGCCCCGAGCATTCTTAGTGCCTTCCTGATGCCCCCAATTTTGTGTTCAAAATAACACCTAAGTCCTTCTGCTGAGTCACAGATATTACTTGCCCAACCATCAAGTATGGAGCCTTGATATGCTACCTACCTACATGCATGATTTTGCACTTGTCAAAATTAAATCTCATTTGCCATTTTTCGGACCACTTCACAAGCTCGTCTAAGTCTTTCTGCAGCAAGATTCTGCAGATAATATCTAGCCCAAAGTATGGACACTAGGTTGATTCACCTATCATATAATGCTTTGAAGCTCATCTAATGCTCATCTAATGGATCTAATGCTCCACTTCCACAAGTGTTAGTGCCAACAGGAAATAATGTGCTACCATCCAATGTCATGAAAGGTGTGCAATAGTTGACAATGTGTGCAAAATGTGCAATAGGTGGACAGATTGCTGACTGTAGCAAACAATAAACAAACGGATTGCTTACTGTTATCTATGAATATGGGTAGGTAGATACCTACCTACATATACTATTATCAGTAAGACAATGGGAAAGCTATGTCAAAAACATCACAAATTGGTCTGGCTCATATAGTTACTTTTAAGCTAACATAAAATAGGTACCTAGCTATACAATGGCTAGGTACCCAATGGGTAAAAATCTGACTTGTGGAGTGCATGCCTAGAACCCAGCCAGAGCTTTGGGAAATTCTAGGGAGTGTTTGTTTATAAATAAAATGGAGTGTAGCACATTTTGGAATAATTGATGCTTCCCTAACTTTTGTTTGTCACTGCACTCCAGCCATATCCGAAACATAATTTTAGCCAGGGTGGCTTAAATTAATTTATGCCGGCTGGTTTAAACTGGCTTAAACCACCAGGTGGCTTAAATTTGCCATCCCTATATGTAGGTAGGTACCAACCTACCTATATTTAGGGATGGAAAAAAGCTGGCTTCAATTGAATTTATGCCAGCCAGTGGCTTATATTAATTTAAGCCAGTTTAAACTGGCTTTTATTATTTAAGCCGGCTTAAATTCACGACACTTATAAGCCCTTGCATTATTAAGGCTCACAAACCATGGGTGCATTGACAGTGTTGCAAACCATGGGTGCATTGACGACGCCGAATTGCCGAAAAGGAAATTGGCGGCAAGATATTCTGTATAAAGGTAATCGACGCAATTTGTTATAGGTCCTGGAAATCACAACCTTTTCAAGCTTTCATTACCCCCTTTGGGTTAGGCCAACCTCGTGATTACCCCGTATCAAATTCAGAATGCCTCATAACCAAAGTTCATTTTCAAGGTTGAGAACATGTAATATTTCCTGCCTATATATGTGCACAGGTTTTTGGCAAATGTACACAGTACTCTCCATACTCGAGGTTTGACGAAACCCCGCTATAACCCCACCCCCACCCCTCCACAAGCCAGCGCATTACCCCAAGTTGGGAACCCCTGTTCCGGGCCATGTAGCATAATGTTATCGTTTGCACAAAAGGTGACAACCATGAAGCCTATTCCAGATTTGGACGACAACCACGAAACCATTTTTTTAGCCCTGCTGATCGCCATCGCATGTGGCTCTCCTCCTCCACCTGGGAATGCTCTTGGGGTAACACCGCTATGTTCACACGAAAGTGGGAGAAGTCGTTTACGGGTGAAGGTTAACCGGTTCAGGACATTCGGTTTCAACATTTCAAACTACAAAATTTCCAAATTTCGTTAACATTTTGTTCCACTTTCGGTAAAGATCGTCATGTCAGGCTTGTGATCTGCAACGATTCTTCCGGAGTCTATTGCGGTGGATTTATCAGATTTCGCACTTTTCAGGTTTGGATTCAAGTAGATTGCAAACCGTACCTGTTACCCTAAGAATAAGAGTTCACGTTGCAATCGTTTCCACCCTGCAGCTCAGTTGCTTAAAGAACTGGCCTGCATTGGTCTCCCCTGTCTTAGCGAAATCGGGTTCGGGACCGTTTACTAGTCCGCGTTTAGCAATCTTGGAGGATCAGTCAGGAATTGTTCCAACGGACTGGGAACTAGTTACCGGGGCGGTCGTGTTTTTATTATGCATATACAGCACGCAAAGTTTTCGGCCAATATTATGCCGTTAAACTGGAACTAACGAGCTGGCTGGTGGGGCCAAGGTGCATGCAACAAGCTCTGTTTAGCAGTAGGGTCCTGGTCCAAAAAGCCACCCTAACGAAAATTCCGATTACATTTATGCAAAAAGATATTTTAAGGAACGCTCGTCTCAGGTTGGTGACGAGATCTGGGAGCAAGATTGATGCGAAAAGTTCTGCAATTAATGCTCACAGATCTGCGAAGAGCTTCATTGCATTTTATCTAGCTATTTCTGTAATATGCTGCATGAAAAACGCAAATTTACGTATGCCACCATACATGCGGATGTCAAACTCTTCAGGGTAAACTTGAACGGTTCCCTGGTTCCTTAACACCACAACTAGAACACTGCAATAGTCAAATACAAAAATTGATTTCAAACGACGTACAATCAGAGGCACAGCCAAGTGGAGGACCCCACCCCACCTCCACCCCCAAAACATTACGTTAGATCGACGAAATTTTCGAATTCTCACCGCACTAAGCCAGGGAGCGGGGTTGCAACCCGTGATTTTTCGCGGGTTAATACTAACATTAAGACGAACATTTGTGGTGCGGCCAGCAGCAACAGTCATAATTTGTGTGATCACACGAACCGCAAAGGCAGTCGAAAGCGTACAAATTGCTACAACAAGGTTTTCCACATTTCCACATTCCACATTGTCGTCCCATCGCAAGCAGGCAAGCTCGTCACGAATGCTTCAACCCTGTTCTAGCGCCAGCTTGTCTTTGAAACCGTAGCGACTGACGTGGTCATTCTATTTGAGACTGACATGCGACCGTAGCGAGCTAACCGTAGTCAGACCGTAGCGACTGACGTGCTTGGCCTTTCCTAGCCTGACCGCTGGTACGAAGTGTTGAAGTGGAATGCGTGCGTGCGTGTGTGCTGTGTGCCGTGCGAATTAGGTGGCGTTTGCTGGTCCCAATCGGGTCCCAGGCAGATCCCAACTCGGTCCCAGGCCGCTAAGGTCAGGGGTGACCGATCGATGCCCCTGGGCGGGAGTCGCTATCGGCAGCTGGCGCGGCCCATCACCGCCCGGTCCCAGCCACATCCCGGCCGACACAACCACTGACCATTTTCACTTGGCAGACTGAGAAACTCGTTAGCGTTAAATAGTCGTTAGCTAGGTCGTTAACGAGCCTGTTAAAACTAGCCTGATGGTTTCAGTCATCTGATGACTTTGAAGTTAGCCATCTCTACTCTTGCATTATCTCATCTGCAGTGTTCTCATGTTACCACGTATTTGTAGAAATTGGCACCTAACATAGCTTTTCTTACACCGCTTCGGATATCTTTTCGGCAACGTTATTATTCATCATATTACCTATTACTCGTATATTACCTTCGCTACTCGTCACGTGTGCAAACGCCAAAATGTTTCACTATTGAAGATAACTACTATAAATGTCGATAGAAAATGCATACGGAAATTTCTTGCACACGTCCACACTAAACACATACGAAATATGGCCATAACACTTTCCATTCACGTCTCAAACCGCCCTGAGAGCTGTTCCAGTGCCAAAGACTGCTATACACCGAAAACAAACGGTTTGGGAACATGTTCGTTATGTTGCTCACGAGAGGACAGTTTTCGGACTCAATGTCTTGAGTGAGTGCAGTTTTAGGCCTATGCTAAACCTATGCTTTTCTGGTTTATGTCATGGGCAAGGGCGGTCCGCCCACTAAGGCACTAAGGCACTCCTCATAACTCCTTCAATTACTATTTGAATATCTTTACGCCACAAAACTAGCACTGTAGACACCCCACGACCAACAATCACTTCAACATACAATACTTATGCCCGCGATACACTCGTAGGAAACACGTAAATAGCCGTCCACGAAAGGTGTCGGACCGACATGAGCCGGCTTATTTTCCAATTATAAATATATGGTCACCTAGAAGTGGCGTCGGACGTAAAGGTGCCGACTTGCTATAGGAAAACAAAACAAAAAACTAGAATAACGCAAAGCGACTACACAGAGGAACCGTCGAACGTAGATGAGCCGGTTTACCTTGCAACTCATAAGGCAAAGCAGCTACCCAGAGATACAGCTGACGTAGATGAACATAATTGCAAAACACGTACCAACCCAACTGATGACCCTACACTGCATGCTTAGACTAACAAGCTACTAACAACTAGCACGCGGCGGCCGGCGTGATAGGCAGTATGGACAATTGCCCACTTGTACGCACGGTAAAGACCTATCGGTGCTCTTCGACAAGAGCAGGCCGGCATCCTGGCAAAATCAACTTTCTCGTCGTTATCAATCACCCCCACTCCCACCCCTCCACCCGAGCTACAGATTATCTTGCGGAGGTGTAAAGTAAAACTAAAGCCACTTAGACATCCGGGAAATTTACTCCACCCTGCCCCGCATTCAGCACCTAAAAGCACACATCAAACACACTATGTCAAAACTCTTCCTGCGTAAATGTAGACTAGTCTGAGATTTGCTTGCAAATCAAAATCGCTATCAAGGCGGCGTAAATGACCTTTGTGGTCAGGCAAGCTTCCAATATAGAAAACCACTCCACCCCCACCCCCACATGAGTACTTCTTTCCTGCAGGTGTCATTGGAGTCGATGAATTTCCAGACGTGTTTTATTTATTGAGGGCAGTACTTTGTCGCCACAAAAATACTTTTATATTATCCGCGCCCATCTTTCGTTGAGTAAGTTAAAGGTGCCTCGCATTCTACTTGACAGCACGTGCGTCTGTGATAGATCGTCACGAACTGCAGCTTGTCACCGACCGCCAGTCATCGTTGCCCATCAGTCCCATCGTCGGTCATCGTCATCGACAGTCCCATCGAGTTGTAATCGTGCCGGATGAGGTCAAAGCGCGGCAGAACAATTTAGACCAATTCCAATCCGGCCCCGAGAAGCCGAAATGAAGATCGTGCTGCAGTTTTCGTCGAAATCCGAGAGTTAGTGGGTGAGGGTCGTGCTGCAGTTACCGGGTAAATGTGAGAGGTAGCGATCAAGGTGTTGCTGTAAGTCTCGCCAAGATATAAGGGATGGCAGTCGAGTTGGTGCTGCGCTGAGTGAGGGAATGACGCTGGGCTATGTCTCTGAACACCAATCTCTGTCGTCTGGCCGGCGGGTCTTGCGTGTCGGTCGCGTCTCTGGGCGAACGGCGTGGCGGCGTGCAATTGAAGAAAAAGAAGAAGAAGAAGAATCTTGGGTTATTTTACGACGCATTCAACCGCTAGGTCATATAGCGTCGCCAACCTCTCACGCCGATTAGTCGCGGGTGGACTCGGTAAATGCCGCCGGCTGTGAGATTCGAACCCACAATCTTGCAATCAAGAACCCGACGCTCTTCCAACTAAGCTACCGCGGCCCCTGACGTGCAATGGAATTCCCTATCGTATGCAGCCAGCAGCAACTCACTCTCCTTATCAATCCTCTTTTGACTGACGACTTCGCCATCCGGTCGTGCAGCTCGTCAACCCCTCTAATGGAGCGACAGCTGCATCTTACAATTTCTGACCCAGAAAAGTGGGAACACCTGAATGGTTTCAGATTTTCTGTTACAAAGACAAGACAAGACGTTCTCTCAGGCAAGACGTTCTCTCAGTACCAACACCTCGCTTTCTGGGTCTGCAATTTGGCAATAGCCTGGCAAAGAAGAATATAAGATATATGTATACAGAGAACACATAAAAACGCTCGGGGACAAGTGCGTGTTTCACGAACGTCACATGGGGCTGATATTCCTGGGATGGACTTTGCACCAACTCTACCGCAGTCTTATTCGCTCCAAACTCGACTACGAATGTTTTATATGCTACGATGGTGCGTGCGCTCCCACGAAAATGATTCTGGACCCAATACACCAAGCTGCGTTGCGAATAATTACCGGAACATTTCGCACCTATCCCACGCTCAGCATACTGGCAGATGTCAGTGAGCCACAATTGAACATGAAAGAAAAATGCTGCGACTTCGCTACTCCTGCAAAATGCGTCAGTTTCCGGCGCACCAATCATACACGGTTGTTTTTCTCGTGATATACATGCAGTACTTCGTAGCACGTGAGGAGGGGAACAGCTTATTGTGTGAAAATGATGACGCTCATGAAACAGACGAGAATTAGACTGCAAGGTATTGGACAGTATGAAAGAATAACTACTTTCCCGCAGGATCTGATTTTCCCTTTATCGACATGGTACTCACCACCGAGAGAAGAAGGATATTACCAGAGGAGATACTATCGTGTTCACTAGAACGCATTTCCTCAGGAAATCATGGTTAAATTGTCACATACACGTATGACTCGAAGATTGACACCGGCGTGGGTAGCGTTTTCGTGAAAGGATCCATCACAAGATCCTTCCCCTGCAATCGCACGCTACGGTTTCCACAGCCTAGTTGATGACCATTAGCAAAGCCCTTACATGCGTCCAGGTTGACGACGAGGTCCCATATCTCATCCTGCCTAATGCCTTGAGGAGCCGTTTGACATTTCGGAGCTTTATCCAAAGCCGCGCTATTGTACGAGACATTTTATTGCAATTTACTTCACTCCAGCGTATGGGAAAACCGGCAGCACTTTGCTGGATTCTAACGCATGTCGGAATCCGTGGTAATGAGTTGGCCAATCATGCTGCAAGGCATGCGGTACGGGCACTGCATAGTTGCGTGCTCCCTCTTCCTGCCATTGACCACTACCCAATTATAACAACATTTATTTCAGGCAGTGGCAGGACAGATGGGTCGAAAGTGGAGTCGAACAAATTGAAACAAATTAATCCACACTTAGCGCTGTGGCCCTCATCCAGACTAGAAGGGACAGGGTGGCCCTCTGTCGTCCTAGAATTGTACACACTCTAGCTGCACATAGGCATATATTGTGCGGGCATGAAAAGAGTACATGTGTGAGCTGTGATGTCGCACTGACTGAGCACCATGTGTTGGTATCTTGCCCGGACAATGCGGAAGAAAGCAAGCGCCATTTCGAACATGGCCCCAACACTCTGACTTATTTTGTAATAATTCTCGATTTTTCCAAAATAGAGCAATTCTTTGCATCCTTGCGGAGGTAGGATTCCAAACAATATACAGACCTGGGAAGCTCATGAGTTACTGCCCCAGATTTCCCTTCCCTTCCGATGTGAAAAGCTGGAGTAATCTTGTTGTAGGTGCAATATAACCCAATTGGGGATGGCTCACACTAAACACCAATAATCAATAAATCGTGTGTAGCCAGGGGCGCAGCCAAGGGGTGAGGGTTGGTCCCCTGAAGAAACGAAACCACGCAAGATCAAACAAATATTTCTGGGGTTCGCATCACGATAAATCAGAAGCGTGCGCCCGCAGCGCGACGGTCGCGATCTCGTTAACATGACATTTGTATGTGTGTGGGAGGAGGGGGGTCGATCCCCTTAACTGGACATTGACCGGGCTCCCAACCCTCACACCATTGCATTGACCGGGGGCAAATATGGCGCACCATGCTTATCTCAAGAGCGCCTGTGTCCATTAATACAAATTCAAACTCCAAACGATAGTGTCCTGACGTGTGGTCTCCGAACATAAGAAGTTTGTGTTTTAGGTGTGCATTCTCGCGGCCGGCCAGCTGTGGGAACATCAGAATATCAGATGTGTCTTAACACGCGCCCTGGAGGGCCTCTGAAAATTACGCGCACTAAAGGGGGGCGGATTCCGCCCCTCCCCTAAGGCATTAATGATGTTTTAGACATTACTAATGATGCAATACAGATGTGAGATTGGCCATTTGATCTCAGGTCACCTATATAGGAGCACTTTATCAGGTCATTACCTGCTCCACTTACCGGAACCGGGTTGCCCACCTGGCTGCTCCGTTGGGCGGCTCGGCACAATCGACTACGTAAAGAAAGGAGTGAAATACATGAATAAAGCATGGAAACGCTTGGGCACACAATGATAAACAGTAGATTTCCGGATGTGTAGGCAGTAACATGTAAAGTGACATCAATCGCATGACAGTCATTTGCATTTATGACAACATTCTAGTTGACCAAGTTTGGTTCAATTAGCCTGTCATGAACTTGACCTGACTTGACCTCGGAGATCTAACATGACTTAAGTTATATAGCATAACAATATGCATCAAACAAGTCGCTAGTGTTGTCAAAAACACTTCCCTATTGCCAATATACGGGAAGCGCATCAGCGCTGATTTTTGTGGTCTGGTGCAGCGAAATGTTTTTACTTTAGCGGCCCCTAACATGACAAATGTTCGGCCGATTTACATGTTTCTTGCTTTTCACAATGAGCCGGTCACTTCTAAGTAAGTACGCAAAAAAATGGCGTATATCGGCCGGTACAATATTGAGTTATGTACGAAAAATCGGAGGGGTGGGCGGATTTCGCCCTCCCCCTCCAAGGCGCGTGTCAACCTGTCATGAACTTGACCTGACTTGGCCTCGGTGACCTGACACGACTTTGAAACAACATAGCATAACAATATACATCAAACAAATCGCTAGTGCTGCCAAGAACACTTCCTTTTTGCCAATGTACGGGAAGTGCATCAGCGCCGACGTTTGTGGTCTGGCGCCAATAAAAGTTTTTTGTTTTAACTACCCCTAACTCGAGAGGAAAAATTGGTCAATTTTCGTTTTTCTTACTTTAAACAACGCGCCGGTCATTTCTAAGCAGGTACGCAAATAATGGCGTATATCAGCCGGTACAATCTGGAGTTATCTACAAAAAACCGGGCGGGTGGGCGGATTTCGCCCCCCCCCCCCTCCAGGGCGGACGCGTATTAAGTGCGTGTTAAGCCGCTCCGCGGGTGCCTACTCGCCCCGCAGCCTCGGCGGCGCGGCGGTTTTTGCCACGCCTCTCCAACATGGTATGCACTGCCGTGCATTTCAAGCCATTCGTCATTCATTTTTAGAAATCATTGCTTAAATTTGGCAAATACAATCTTCATAGCCATTTCTTGGTTCCTATGTTGCCCCTTTCCACGTAATTTGGAATTGAAGGATCAAAATGTTAATACATTTCTAGGAATACTTTATACCTCAACATGCCTACCTTACAAAATAAAATATGCAGTGGAAGTAGCAGTATAACACGCTAATCACCTCCTGATTTTCTGTCTTTTTCCGTTTGCAGATATATATTTTTTCATTCGTTTGGTTTCTACCTCAGCTTGTGTGGAACGATGCATTTTCTGTCAAAAATAGGCAAGCATGACGTGACTGACGTTGCATGTCCTATCATGACCCTATAGTTTCATGACCCTATAGTTTCATGACCCTATAGTTTCATCACCTTTGCAGTTATTTGTTTGGCGCGCTTCTGGGACGGATATTTATCATTTGCAGTGGTGCAGATATCCTACATGTTTTGTTTGATCCAGTTACATTTTATTGCTATAATTTGTATAGTACTTCTCTCTAGTAAGAGGCGCAGGATTATTCGTGATTACGTGAAAATGTCATGGAGATATCCCTATGCGTTTTCAAATTATTGCGAATATTCGACAGGGGGAGGGGGGATTTGACCCTGCCCCGGTCAGTGTCGGGCTAAGACAGTTCTTGCGCCGCCCCTCTGAAGGTTCTACTCGCTGGCCGTCCGTGGTCGCCCCGGCTCACCTGAACCGGAACGCAGACTCAGATGGCGCAGATCGCCTGCTGCGCGGTGCCCGGAGCTGTGTGCCGTGCCGTATGTCCGGCGCAGAACCCTCGGGTGTGTGCCGACCACTCAGGTGTGTGCTTACCACTCAGGTATGTGCCGACCCCTCAGGTGTGTGCCGACCCATCAGGTGTGTGTCGACCCCTCAGGTGTGTGTCGACCCGTCAGGTGTGTACCGACCCATCAGGTGTGTGTCGACCCCTCAGGTGTGTGTCGACCCCTCAGGTGTGTGCCGACCCCTCAGGTGTGTGTCGACCCGTCAGGTGTGTACCGACCCCTCATGTGTGTACCGACCCATCAGGTGTGTGTTGACCCCTCAGGTGTGTACCGACCCCTCATGTGTGTACCGACCCATCAGGTGTGTGTCGACCCCTCAGGTGTGTGTCGACCCCTCAGGTGTGTACCGACCCCTCAGGTGTGTGTCGACCCCTCAGGTGTGTACCGACCCCTCATGTGTGTACCGACCCATCAGGTGTGTGTCGACCCCTCAGGTGTGTGTCGACCCCTCAGGTGTGTACCGATCCCACAGGTGTGTGTCGACCCCTCAGGTGTGTGTCGACCCCTCAGGTGTGTACCGATCCCACAGGTGTGTGTCGACCCCTCAGGTGTGTGCCGACCCCTCAGGTGTGTGTCGACCCGTCAGGTGTGTACCGACCCCTCATGTGTGTACCGACCCATCAGGTGTGTGTCGACCCCTCAGGTGTGTGTCGACCCGTCAGGTGTGTGTCGACCCCTCAGGTGTGTGTCGACCCGTCAGGTGTGTACCGACCCCTCAGGTGTGTACCGACCCCTCATGTGTGTACCGACCCATCAGGTGTGTGTCGACCCCTCAGGTGTGTGTCGACCCCTCAGGTGTGTGTCGACCCCTCAGGTGTGTACCGACCCATCAGGTGTGTACCGACCCCTCAGGTGTGTACCGACCCCTCAGGTGTGTACCGACCCATCAGGTGTGTGTACCGATCCCTCAGTGTGTGTACCGACCCCTCAGGTGTGTACCGACCCATCAGGTGTGTACCGACCCATCAGGTGTGTGTCGACCCCTCAGGTGTGTACCGATCCCACAGGTGTGTGCCCAGTTGGACGGTGACATCCCATCAGCGTCTGATGTCATGCTTAGGTCGGGTTACGTGACGAGGTTAAGCCGCGGATCACCACAATGCTGCGCTGAGTGAGGAAATGACACGATCGTTGTTTCGTAGAGCAGTGGCTCACACGATCGGAGTACTACAATCCCATAACTTGACGCAACCGGTGCAAAGTAATTATTGGCCGGCTCGGGTCAGGCCGCCGGTGCGTAGTGTGGTAACTCAGGGGCAAAACTGTCCAGAAATGCATTTCTCGACTATTTTTCATGCCAAATTTGTGGCGTCATTACATCACATCAACAAATGCAGCAAGCAAACAAGGTCACAGTTTTTAATAAACAAATCACAAGATTTGATATAGTAATAAGGCCATGAACTGGACAACATTGCGTGCGAAAAAAGAACGACGCACATGTACACAAGTGTTATCGGAGTTTGACGACTGGTAAAACCAAGATGCATTCTAAAAACCTGGGCAAGTGAGATATGATATGATAGCTGATAACATTCTGAATGCGATGAGCAATTCAAGAAGGCCTAGCATGGTTCATAATTTGCTATTTTGTATCAAACAATGAGTCATTGCAAAAGTCGTTCAGCTTTTTAGTACCTCCAAATTCGAATAAGGTTTTAAAACGCACAAAAGCGCACAACCAGAGACCAATCTCAATGCAATCAGGGATCCTTTGACTATATGTACTGTAAGCTTCAGCTGCACCTAGCTGCTCTAACACCGGCAGTGATTAATTGTATCCCGGCAGGCCTCGGTGCGGTGCGTTAGCCAGCCCGGCCGGCGGGGAGTTCGGACTGGGTAACCTGATCCAGCGGTCGCTATGCAAAAAAAACTTCCCTGACTGATTGAGTCGAGACAGATCAGGTACTACGTTTTCCATGGCGGGGAAGTTGTCCTTGCCTGTAAGGATCGGGCCAGTGTGGTTGGATCTTGCGTACAGTGAGCATAGATGTGCGCGTCGGCAGGGGTTTAAACGCGTCATAGGTGGACTTGTTAACCAATGCAAAAGCGTTTGGACGTGAGCCTATTATGCTCATGTGTTTGATTATAGTTTGCAGTTGGTTGTGGAGAAAATCCCTGAGGGTTCCATAGTGAGTCCAAAATCCCTTCAGAATGAGTCCTCGATTGTTCACATGAAACAGGCGACCAACTTGATCGCCAAGAACTTAAAGAAATTCGGTTAACTATAAACGTGTCCAGGATAAATTCAGAAGTCAAGTTTGCGATTTATCATTCGGGAAACGAAATGTTCTCCGTGTCCCTGAACCGTGACGACCACGTCGTGAACGATGTTGAGGCCAAAACCCGCTTTGATGACGATATCGTGGAGGGAGCGTGAGGGCGACCAGCTAGAGTCTATGATCAGCTCAGCGCGTCGGGCGTCCTCAAGAGTTGCGCAGCAGCACAGTTATCTGCAGCTCGTGGAGGTTGCCGGGCAAAGTGCTCGTACTGAGGGCATGGAGGAGGTGGCTTTCGTGCTGCAACAGATGGTGGCATCACCGAATCGGTCCAGCAAAATTCGCCGGGCTCTCAGAAGCTCTGAAGTGAGTCATCCCGAGTATGTTTCAGAAAACCGGGCGCTGGCAATGTGTGTGTCAGCTGGCTTGTCTGTGCACGGCTACCGTATGGTCCGCCGAGTGACGAATGATGCGGCGAAGACAGACATCCTGCACGCCTATGGAAAAGTGCACGAGGCCAAGGTATAGTGCTATCCGGCATCCAACAGCATGCAATTAACTGAGATATTAGCTTAGGTGACTCAGCTGGCTCTCCTGGATCACATGACGCAGCGGCTGGTGGCATGCCTGCCGTCTGGCATCCGTACCGACTCAGCTTCAGCTGCTGACCAGCTGTCGACGTAATCCAGCACCTACACTTCGCCGGTGCTTCACGTCAAATGGGGATTTGACAGGGCCACAAACCAATCCGTATATAAACAGATGTGAGACGCGATAAAGCGGCAGAACAAAACACGTTCTGTGCCACTCTGGTGCCTTTGCAACTGACGGTCGATGGCACTTGCATCTGGACCAACACAGCAACCCGCTTCTGCCGTCTTCAACCCGCTTCTGCCGCCCGTTGTGGATCCAGTACAGGCGCGAGACAGCAGCGGCCTCCCGGAAAGAACGAGACAGAATTGAATCCAATATACGTCTACTGAGACCGACTTCGTCCGACGACACCAATTTCAGAGTGGCGCACAATCTTCAACTCGCCATGATTGACGGCAAGGTGCCGAACGCTCTGAACAACACCGGCAGCAGCATGACATGCACCATCTGCTGGTGCACACCTCGGCAGAAGAGTGACTTGTCTGCTGTCGCGGCCAGACCTGCCCACGAGGGTTCATGCAAGCTCCGTCTCTCAATTATGCATGCCTGGATTCGATGATTTGGGTACCTTCTCATAGCATACCGTCTGGAGGTCAAAGTGTGGGTGGTGTCTGGCAAAGAAAACAAGATATGTGTGAAAGAAAGGAAGAAGAAATTACAGCGGCAGTTCCGGAAGAGACTGGGTCTTGTGGATCAGCCACGTGCTGCTATGTGGTTCGGGTACGTCTAACGACGAGAGCACGGCTAGACGTGCCTTCATTCTTCAAAGACCCGTATTCTATCTGTGTTGTAATATCATGGATATGCTTTGGCATAATTTCAGCCACTTAGGACAAGGAGATCGTGGATCTGTTCTGCGTAGCTATTATTTAATCATACTTACAGTGTAGAATGCTCACATAGCAAACGCTAACTAATAATTATCCGATATATGAGTGCCCATGGACTTCGCTCATTACGTCATTATGCTACCACCATACATGGCCGGACGTCGATCTTTTGGAACACTGTACAGCATGTACTCGTGTAGGTGTGTGTACAATTTCAGCTGTCTACCTCAATTGGTTTCCGAGATATTTCCCGGAAACAAAATGAGGGTAGCGGAATGCTCCTTTCCTTCTAGCAGGTGTGGCATGTGACATTCCTGGATTAAGCAATCTTTAACCCGTCCCGTCTCTGGAGGGGGGGGTCTTCAACCGCCCCCTCAGGTTTTTCGCGGATAGTGGACGACCGACGGGGGACAGCGCGCCCAAATTTGGCATACCTTTTCCCACATCAGTTGTGCACGACGTTTCAAAATTTTGAAGTCACGTCATCTAGGGTCAAGGGGTTAGTCAAAGTCAAGTGAGGTCACCTCCAAAAAAGTTCAACCAGTCGTCACGCTTTAGCGGATACAGATACTTTAATGAAACTTTCAGCGTTTGCTTATCTTTACGGATGGAACAAAACGTACAAGTGGAATTTTTCATTTGTTTTTTTCGTTTTTGACTACATATAAATTTTGCATATTTCCCAACTTGAAGTTCAAAGAGAGGATTCTGGCTGAAGTAAGCATTTTTATTAGGGCAAGTTGACTTCCAGCAACGTTTCTCGGCCTGCTCTACCCATTGGAAAGGGAAAATTAAAGAAACTTGAAAACTAAAAATTTCCAAATTTCAAAAATAATTGGGGGGGGGGGAGGGGTATAAAAATTAAAACCCTGTTCGATTTCGCTGTCCTTTTCTCATTCCAAATACATTTTGTTTTGTTTTTCACATATCCCCAAAATGAATCTCCCAGAACGAAAAACATAATGTAAGTCGTGAAAAGTGAAAATCTAGCCCCCTGGTGCCGTCACTTGTGGGGGAAATTATTTTGTGGGTGGACCCGGACCCTACTCGTCGAGGGCTTTCCGATGACAGCTCTTTCGTTTTCGTGCGATGCTTAGTTTATATTTTAGAGGGGGTTACTAACCGCCCCCCCCCCCGAGACGGGGTGTGAGGATCTGACCGGAAAGACGGCGCGGGTTGAGGCAATAGAGCTCCCCATATGTTCTAAATTTGAAGCTCTTTCGATTGAGACAGAAATCGCCCCCGTAACTAGCATACTTTGTCCGCAGTAATTTCTGGCCAGTTTTTCCCTCGGATAACACATTGTGCGGTAGTGTGGATCAACCGGCAGCCCAGATCAGGCCACGTGTCGACTGGGTCAGAACACTGGGGTCTCGAGTCAGATCACATGTCTTTCGAGCCAGCCGCCGTCGCGGGTCACGTCACGTGCCGACCGGTTCAACCGGTGGTTCAGATCAGGTAACTTGTCGGCTGAGTTAGGAGACTGGTGACTCGAGTCAGGTCACCCGTCGGTCGGATCAGCCGGTGGTCCAGGTCAGGTCACCTGTCGGCCGAGTTAGGAGACTGGTGACTCGAGTCAGGTCACCCGTCGGTCGGATCAGCCGGTGGTCCAGGTCAGGTCACCTGTCGGCCGAGTTAGGAGACTGGTGACTCGAGTCAGGTCACCCGTCGGTCGGATCAGCCGGTGGTCCAGGTCAGGTCACCTGTCGGCCGAGTTAGGAGACTGGTGACTCGAGTCAGGTCACCGGCGACCCGGAGAGCAACTGTGCTGCGTCGAAGCGCGCCAGCCATTGATTGGCGTTGGCCGGTGATGACGTCAGCGCGGGAGGGGGTGGGCGATTCCTCCCACGCGGGCGGGCGGCCGGCAGCCGCGCCAGTATTGTGGCCACCGACGGCGCGCGTGCGACGCTGCGCCGACGGCTGAGCGGCGCGCCTCTGCCCACCGGCAGCGCGGATCGATCTGCCTCGGCCCCCTCGCTGCCCCTCCCCTGCGGCGCCCCCCGCGGCTGGGCTGCGCCGACGGTCGCGCCGCGGCCGCCGTGCCATATGGTGGGGTTATCGGGCCCGACCAGCGGCGCCATTCAACAGGTGCGGCGTGGTGCTGGCGCGCCACTGACGCCGTCCGCGCGACATGGCCACCAAGACGCGTCTCAAGCAGCGCCAGCGCTCGTCGTCTCCGCAGCAATGCGTGCACCGCGAGATCAAGCGCACGCTCGACCGCTGTCTGGAGCCGAGCGGCGTGTACCTGTGCACCGCGCTGTCGCCGCGCTGTCTGATCCTGCACCAGGTGAGTGGCGCCGCCGCCGGCCATCCGCCGCTGCCCAGCCGCCGGCTCAGGTCAGGCTGGGTCGCGGGTTGGCCACCGCTGCCCATCCGCCGGGTCGGGTCAGCCAGCGTTGCCGCGCCATATGACTGGTGGACGTGACAGCCGTGGCGCCGACTATCTGGCCGGCTGTGCTGAGCGATAACTGCCGGTACAGGCGACCGGCGCAGACCACCTGCTCCTGCCCCACGTCAGTCTCCAGCAGCTGCTGCTGTCCCACGTCAGTCTCCAGCATCTGCTGCTGTCCCACATCAGTCTCCAACAGCTGTTGCTGTCCTACGTCAGTCTCCGACGGCTGCTGCTGTCAGGGCAGTGTAGGGAGGCTGCTGCTGTCCCGCGTTAGTCTCGAGCAGCTGCTGCTGTCGAGGCATTGTAGGACAGCTGCTACTGTCTCGCCTCAGTATCGAGCAGTTGCAGCTATCGAGGAAGTGTAGGGCAGCTGCTGCTGCCCCGCGTTAGTCTCGAGGAGCTGCAGCTGTCCCGCCTCAGTCTCCAGCAGCTGTTGCTGTCTAGGTGGTCTATGGCAGCTGCTACTGTCCCGCGTCAGTCTCGGATAGCGGCTGCTGTCCCATGTCAATTTCGGGCAGCTGTTGTTGTCCAGGGAGTGTAGAGCTGCTGCTACCGCTCCGTGTCAGTCACGAGCAGCTGCAGGTGTTGAGGAAGTGTAGGACAGCTGCTGCTGCTGCCTCGCGTCAATCTCAAGCAGCTGCTGCTGTCGAGGAAGTGTAGGGTAGCTGCTACATTCATATGTCAGTCACAAGCAGTTGCTGCTGCCGAGGAATTGTGGGGCAGCTACTACTGTCCGGCGTCAGTCCTGGGCAGCTGCTGCTGTTGAGGAAGTGTAGAGAAGCTGTTACTGTCCAGCATTAGTCTCGGGCAGTTGCTGCTACCGAGGCAGTGTAGAGCAGCTGCTACTGTCCCGTATCACTATCGGGCAGCTGCTGCTGTCGTGGCAGTATAGGACAGCTGTTACTGTCCCGGATCAGTATCGGTCAGCTGTTGCTGTCGAGGCAGTATAGGACAGCTGCCACTTTACCGCATCAGTCTCAGGCAGCTGCTGCTATCGAGGCAGTGTAAGGCAGCCGATGTATGTAGGGCAGTTAAGATAGCTGGTGTTGTCGGAGCAGTGTAGGGCAGCTGGACACTGTAGACCAGTTGGCACTGATGAGAAAGTGCACCTGGTGTAAAGGCAGTGTGGGGAAGCTGATGTCGAGGAACAGTGTAGAACAGCTAGTATTATAAATAAACCTCATGGAAGTTGTGCAAGGAACTTGAGTAGAGATGAGATTAGAAGAATTCGTCCTGGAAGACGAATTGGTGCATAACACACTAGTAAACCATTCTATTTCTGGGATAACTTCCTTCCGTTTCCTTACCATGAAACATCCGCAAGTGCACAATTTTCCTCCGGTCACGTAGTAGGCCAGCACGCCAACCCAGCCCCGCAAAGGCGCCAGCTTCGTTTGTCCTCTTTCCATCCCTGTAACAACAACTGCTCCCATGTCACGAGCAGGTAGGCCAGCTTCCCTTGGTCTACCCGTCCGCTCAGTTTTATCGGGGTGAGTGTGCCCTCCGGCCCGTTCCCCGGGGTTGAGATGCCCCCGTCGCACGGTGCTAATTATTACTGGGAAGTAACATTCCGGTGCCGATATCCAGGAGGGACGGGTGGGTCCGTAGGGTCCCATTTGGGCCAAGTGACAAGTCGCCTCGGGCTGAGGGCCTCGGTCTCTTCCCAGTGTCTGCTGGCCCGGCCGGCTAGGGTCAAGCGGTGGGCGGCCCTGCTAGTGAGGTCATGGTGGTGAGTCCCCCTTTCCTGACCGTGCGAAGGCGCCGCCTGCCCCGTGTAGCTCCTCGGGCGCCAGGTGTCCTCCCGTCCGCGGGATTCGACGTCCACCCAGCGAGGGCCAGACCATTTCCAGAGTCAACACCAATATGTTTTCCCCTATCCCCGAGTCCTGATTCTTTACGATAAAAATATCGGTTTATTGTCCCCCTTTTAAAAACCAGATGAGTGCTACCGGTTTTAGGAAAATTAGACGCAAGAAGTTGAGGGACGGTGGATAGGAGGTGGAATTTGCGGTAGCGGAGGAGGCGCGATGAGCGTTGTTGGTAGCTGACTTTGTTTAAAGGGTATGGAAGGGTGGGGAGAAGGTAGACGAAATTATTCAATTTATGTAGATCCCCATAACACCTGGAACCCATCGCGAGGTATCAACTGTTTTGATTTGAGAGAGGTACCGGAAGAGGTTGTCGATGGACTAACAGTGACTGGAGCGAGACATATGAAGGTGAAGATAGGCACATAGATGGTCGCAACAAAAAACATCATATTAATATTCAACACCACAGATCTTCCCCGTGTGATTCGCGTGCGCTACGTGCGGGTTAAGGTTCGTGCATTCTTTCCTAACCCGATGAGATACTTTGAATGCCAGAAATTCGGACATACAAACCAGTACTGCCGCAGTCGCTCTACAGCAGGCACGGCGCGCTTCTCACGAACACGGAAGGCGAAAATTGCACCTCTGAGGCCCCCTTTTGTGCAAACTGTGGCACAGGGCAGGGCCCCACGCCTCTTATGACAGGATTTCCCCAATGCACATCAAGGTTAAATAAATTATTTAAATCAACCACACAAAAGTAATGTTCCGGGGGGCTAAACGACTTTATCAACACCATCACCTCTGAATCTCATACGCATCGCAAGAAAAAACTACATTGAATCAAAAATGTACTTATCCCAACAAGGTACCTGAGCTCATCTCCCAAATGATAACCCATCTTCACTCCTTTGCAGTACCCATTGCGCTGCCAGGAAGGCACGGACAGCCAACCCCAAAACTACGCCGAAACCACCGAATCCCTACCCACCATGAATAGACAAAACAAACTATAGGTAACACCTCCTAGGCGGTAGTGCGCGTTGCTCCCTCGCCAACGCCCCTGAAGTAGCGGTGCCACCGCCCGGCACAGAACGAGCTCCACAGGAATGACATCGTGCCCGACCGACCAAGAGACCAAGACCTCTGCCATCATCCTCGAATCCTTTACCCACCGACCCCACACCCATCCAGCGTATCAATGTTCCACCTGAAACCACGCCAATACCCCAACCCCACCAACCCTCTGAGATACAAAGACCGGACGTGTGTTGCGGGTCAAGTGCGCCCTGGATCCCCGGATTTAGGAGCTCGGAACCGCACATATCCCAACCTCCTCCAGCTCTAAGCTTGAGGGCCAGCGCCCAGTGGCCACGCCTCACTCCTCTTCACTATGGCCGGCGGCGTCTATGAGGGACGTAAATACCTCTCGTCGAGCCGGATAACCTCCAATATCCTCCTCATCCCCGAGTCTCGGTACGAAGCGAGCTCTTCCCGGTGCTGCGTCGCTAAGGAGTTCAGGAGCCGGTGCTCGCGCCCGCGAAGCCATGCTTCCCCAACGACAAGACCGCGGCCAGACAATCCTAACCCTTCGCCTACCGGAGGGTGTAAATCGAGTAACTTTCTGCCAAACCCTAGCTTGTGGAAATCGTGTAACTTACTGTAAATGCTTCCAGCCGTAGAGCGAGTGCAGCTGGGTTAGTCGCCTGATCAGGGGCCCGTGATCGATAGGTTGGCGGCACGATTCTTGGCGGGCCGCATTGGCGCGGTCAGATATCATCTCGTCCTTTGGGCGGTGTATATATAGTTATACTCGTGTTCAGGCATGTTTCTCGTTGCAAAATGACGCTTGTTTTTCGTTCATGCTTGTGAAAAATGCGTCCAGTTCATTAAGATATGATATTTTATTTAGCACATGATGTCAAAAACCCGGTGTACGCATACATATTCTCCACGTTGTGTACTTGCTTTTCGACTTACTTATGTGATGTTTGGGTATTCAATGATAGGTCATGATAAGAAAAGTCCAAAGCACCCGTACTTGATAATAATTCGTTCACTGTGAACAAGTTACTAATTGCAGCATTACCATTTAACCTCCTAATGAATGATCCATGGTTTCGAGTTGTACACACTCACTTTGATATTGTAGCGGTCCAGTTTGTTCGGACTGAATATATATTTTTTTTTTTATATATATATATATATATATATATATATATATATATATATATATATATATATATATATATATATTATAGATATGTATATATAGGCATATACATGCATATGCATATGCATGTGTATATGCATATCTATATGCGAATCTACATGTACATGTATCTGGATGTGCCACGATAATCACGCTAGGGTAAAAAGGGTCGGACCGGGCCATATGAAAATCACGCTGGGAGCCTAAAAACGTAGTGCCGGGGTCCATGAAGAGCACGCCGGTGGTCCCAAAATGTTTGACCAGGGTTCCTAAAAATCACGCTGGGTGTCTCAAAAGTTCGCGCTTGTGCCGCTGGAAATAACGCTTGGAGCCAAAAAACCGTGCCAGGGTTTTTGAAAATGACGGTGAGCATCCAAAAAGGTGGTGCAAGGGCCTTGAAAATCACGTTGAGTCTGGGTACCACAAAATCGCGCCCGGCCCTCTGAAGACCACGCTATGGGCCCGACAGGTCGCATTTTGGCCAAAAAAAGTTTTATCGGGACCACCAAAAATAGTAAGCCGGGGAAAATGAATGAATGCAGTACGGACATGGAAAATCGCTCTAAGGCCCCAACAATCGCTCCAAAAGCCCCCAAAATATGTTGGACCCCAAAACGTGTCGAGGCCACTAAACCTCGCTATAGGGATTCAACAACTGACGACGTGCCCCACAAATCACAATGAGACACAGCAAATCGAATCGCTGCCCTTGAAAGCCACACTGGGGGACCAACAATTCTCATCGGAGCCCCAAGTCGCAGCCGGTTTCCTAAAAATAAATTCCTACACTGCATGTCACTGCAGCCATACAAATTGAGCCCAAAACCCCAAAGCACTCGTCGGGCATCGGAAAACAAGCCTGTGCACGGGAGAAATGTACCGGGAACACGAATGATCGTACTGGGCCCCCAAAAAAAACGCGCAGGGGGCTTTCAAAAATAGAACTCGACTACAAACAAATCACAAAGGGACTCCACGAATCAACCCAGCCCGGGAAAATTCAGCATAAGTTCGAACGAAAGATGTCCGAAGGATCTTTCTACTATGAAGGTGCAATGAGCTCGAGAAAAAAGAACTCGTTGAGCAGCCGCAATGACGTAAGAAAGAGGAAAATCCCTGTCCATCCTGAATGGGTGGGCCGCCAAGTATCGCACCGATGTCCCCAAAAATCGTTCTCGTGAACCATAAATTGGCATCGAGGTGCTAGGATTCGCGCAGGGTGCTGTACATAAATAGAGTTGGCACCAAAAAACCTGCACCGAGACTACAAATTTCCGCTGGAGCCCAGCTAAGCACAACGCTCCCCTCGAACTCGTGCCAAGCCCTCCAAATGTCGCACTCTGGACCAAAAATTACCGTCGGCAGCCGAAAGAAACTCAGGTGGGGACAATACAAAATTTATCTGGGAGTTTCTAATAATTGGCGTCGATGACCCCAAGTAAGCACAGCGTAACCCCAAAAGTCGCATCGGGACCGGGAAAAATGAAGCCGGAGCCCTACAAAATAAGGCGAGATTCACGCACACACAAGCACACGCACACGCACACGTACACAAATTCACATCCATGAATCAAAACAAAACAAGAGGCATTATTTCCTTTGTGTAAAGTAGTTACTCTGTGTTGATGTCATCGGGTGGCCTCAGAATATTTCGACTTCAGAATGTTGTCTGTGATAGGCGGGGGTGCAAGAGGTCCATTATCATTAACGAGGAAATACAACTCCCATCTCCATCTGAGTGACAGCCAAAGCTCAGCCAGCGTGAGGATCAGCTGTGTGTGTGTTTTGGAGATGAAAGGGAGGGAAGTATGTGTGCGTGTGTGCGTGTGCCAGCGCGCGCGTGTGTGTGTGCGGGCGCGAGTGCATGTGTGTGTGTGTGTGTGTGCGTGTGTGTGTGTGTGCGCGTGCGCGTGTGCGCTTCAGCGCGAGGGGAAGGGATCACGTGATCGCCGACGGCCACCCTCGGGAAGTGCCGAGCGGTAGCCAGGCGGGCTCTCTTGACTGCGGGTCGGTGACGCACGTGGTTCCTGGAGCCGGCGTCCCAGTACTCACCATGGCGCTGCTGCCCACGGCCAAGGTATGCATGTGTGCTCAGGAGACGGGGTGAGGCAGTGTGCGAAGGGAAGTGGAAGTGGGAAAGTACGTGTGAGGGAAGTCAGAGTGGTGTGAGACCAAGCGGTAGGAAATAGGCTGAGTTGCGTGCGAGTGAGCTGTGGCTGGTAGTGGTGGTGCATGCACTATAGTGGTGACCATGCTTGCTTGTGGATAATAATTTAATTCGGAACCGCGACATACTTAGTTAAAAGTGAGGAAACGAAGAAACGACACTGGATGTGAAGATATATGGAAGTGGACACTGGATACCAAGTGTTGAAAATGAAAAGTTGTGTTACTGGTGTGGACGACTGCACCTCCGATGCTTGCGTTGTGGAAGTGCGCGCCCGGATGAAAGCGTGACGGTCGCGCTTGAGCCAATTGAGAGGGGAGGAGTATTCATTTCTGGGGGCCACTTTCACGACACGAACGTCTGGCACGCCGGGCGGCGCTTCGATTTGACGGAGCGGCGTGCACGTGGCTGCGCGGCAGGGCGGCCGGGCGGGCCGACTGCAGCAGACCATCTGGCAGCCGGCGCTCTGTGACCGGCGCACGCACAGGCGGCCAAGGTCAGCTGATGAGACGGCGGCACGTGACGTGACGCCGCGCCGGCCGGCAACTGTTGCCGTGCCGGCTGGTGGGAAGTGGGAGGTGGGTGGGGGCGGCTGCCGCGCCGGGTGGTGGCAGGTGGGTGGGGGACAACTCCGCGCCGGCTGGTGGGAGGTGGGTGGGGGGACAGTTGCCGCGCCGGCTGGTGGGAGGTGGGTGGGGGACAGTTGCCGTGCCAGCTTGTGGGAAGTGGGAGGTGGGTGTGGGCGGCTGCCGCGCCGGGTGGTGGCAGGTGGGTGGGGGACAACTGCCGCGCCGGCTGGTGGGAGGTGGGTGGGGGACAGCTGCCGCCCCGGCTGATGGGTGGGGGACAGCTGCCGCGCCGGCTGGTGGGAGGTGGGTGGGGGACAGCTGCCGCCCCGGCTGGTGGGTGGGGGACAGCTGCCGCGCCGAGTGGTGGCAGGTGGGTGGGGGACAGCTGCCGCGCCGGCTGGTGGCGGGTGGGTGGCGGACAGCTATCGCCGAGCTGTCGCTCTTTTGTAGGTGGTGGAACCCCCCCCCCAGCACTGAGATGGTCAGGACCACGGACGGCTCTTCTAGATTAGGTGAGCGCTGTAAGGCCGAAGCCGTCGATGCGCCCCTAAGCCCAAATAACGAACTTATTACCTAGGCAGCCAGGTCCGCAACAGCTGATTGTGGCTGCAGTTGATTATCACGTTGTGAGCACTACTCAACGCTAAAGTTAAAGGTCCATAATGGTCTTGATACCAAATTGATGTTCTTATGTATTAGCCATCTATTAAAGATTTTAGTGAAGATGCTTTTTCCTCAGAAACATTTCAAGCTAATTGCTTGATAAATGTAATAAATGGCGCTTCTGCGGTTAATGTTGTTGGTTGGTTATTGGTTTTTACGACACATCGACCGTTGAGTCATGCATCGTCGCCAATCTCTCACGCCGATTGGTCGCGGGCGAGGAGTAGCGACGGGTGAGATTCGAATCCACAACCTTTCGATTGTGAGACGAGTGATTTACCCCTATGATACTCGTCCCCTCTGCGACTAATGTCTGCTATAAGTCCTCAGTGTTATGGAAACAGCGCTCATATAGTTTTGTCTCAAGACCGTCTCTGCAAAGTGAAAGGAAGCAACGTTCCATTGTTGTATTCTTAAGTCTTGGTGATGTAATATCATTGGTGAAATACGATAACCTCAACCCGATGTAGCAATATCATATTAATGGAGTATTCATTTAATTACCATTGAGTCAAACCCAATACGCGCTTGGGCCTCCAGACAAGGAGTGATAATTAGTCAATTTGGAAGACGTTGAACTACTTAATGCATTGACGATTAGCTACATTATCGATGTTCTCTTCATTGTTCACTGATAACTAAACAAATGCGAGAATAGATCAACAATGTGAAAGTGGGGGCACGTAAGCGGCAGTAGTAACTGTACATTAACATAAGCTAATACGATTGATTTGAACTTACGCGAGCCCATTGTGGTGGTAATGTTAGCTTCAAAATGAAATTAAAAGTTCATGTAGATTCACATATCAGTAAGAATAGGGCAGCCGCTGAAACATAGAGGAAAATAAACTTCTTCCCTGGAGCTTCACATCTTTGAGGTCACAAAC
Organism: Imbricaverruca yamaguchii; assembly: GCA_034440575.1. Taxonomy (NCBI): domain Eukaryota; kingdom Metazoa; phylum Arthropoda; class Thecostraca; family Neoverrucidae; genus Imbricaverruca; species Imbricaverruca yamaguchii. Next base: position 464,645 of record JAOTOL010001375.1, read on the forward strand.
ATTGACACGAGTACACAAACGCGAAAGCGCAACAATTCCTCAAGGGGGCTATAGCGAGGCGGATTCAGACATTTTGATCAGGGGAGGGTCTAGAGGGGTACCACTTAGTTTGACGCACTTTTTCTTTCCTGGGGGCGGGGAGGTGTACTTGATCATTATCTTCGGGTAAAGACGCGTGCTGGGGTACCGAAAAATGTACCGGGATCCCGAAGAGTCTTACCGGGGCACCAAAATATCCCAAGAGGGATGCAAAAAAGTAGAGCTTGACACTAAAAATAAACGAACACAAAAGGACTCCATCGAATCGACCCGAGCGCCGGAAAATTAAAGTCCTTGCTGAGCAGCCACAATGACGTACCAAAGAAGCAAATGAACCACTTGTCTCCTGAACGGGTGGGCTCCCAAAGATGGCACCGTTGTCCACAAAAATCACCATGGGGCTCCACAAACATGCGACGAGCTCTCCAGAATTCGCGTAATGGGCTCTGAATATATACAGTGGGCACCAAAAAAAAAAAATAGAGAAAAAACTCTGGCCGGGCCCGAATATTTGCGTCGGAGACCGCAAAAATCGCTCTGGGGCCCAGCTAGGTACTGCGCGCCCCGCCAACTCACGCTGAGTCCACCAAATATCGCGCTCGAGGCACACTTCCCGCTAGTAGTCGCCAACATTTTGGTCGGTGCATCAAAAATTTCGACAAAAATGGCGTCGATGACCCCAACTAAGGACAGCGTGACCACAAAAATCGCATCGGGTACTGACGCAAGTCAAGCCGGATCCGTCCAAAATAAGACGAGATTCCAAAGAAATATATGTCCGCGACAGAAATTGTTCTCGAGCCTCAAACATGCCGCCATATTCCGTCAAAAATCACGTACAGCTCCGAAAATCGTATCAAAGCTTCAAAAAAGATTCAGGCCGGGATTCAGACCTTAAGAAAAGTTCAGAAGAAGTCACCAAAAATTGCGTTCAGCGAAGAAAGCTGGCGTCCGGTCTCCCGCAATAACGCACCTGGGCCTGAGAAGTCGCGCCGGGACCCGAGATATGATACCGCAGCCCCCAGACTCGTGCTAGGGACCCACAAATTGACCTTAAGAACCCCAAATAAATATAACAGGGCCCTAACCCTAAAGCCCTAATAACTAACTAACAACAGGGCCCTAAGAGCAAAGCAGAAGCCAAAAAATACCATGAACACTAAGAAAATGCACTCTCCAAAGCGCACCAAGTTTTGAAAAAAAGCGGCAGGACCTTAAAACATACATTACACCTGAAAATATACACATAGTGAGCTCCAAAAGAGCACGAGGGAGGCCCTCAAAGCACACCGTGGCTATGAGACCTCATGGAGCCTCGAAAACTGGCTGGGACCCTAAAAAAGCGACATGGTCCTGAAAACGAACAAGCAGACCGGACACTAAACAAACGCAATCGGGTTTTTAAAAGTGCGCCGGTGCCTCAGAAATACCGTCGGCCCACAAGAAGAGCCGGGGTCTTAAAAAAATATGCTGAGCCCATAACATAAATTGGCTGGAGCCATGGAACAAATCCGCTCGTGAAGAAAAGCGCAGCGAGTCCAAAAATATATTGCTTATCTAGGGCCTCGGTTCGGTAGCCAATTTGGGCACGTATCCAACCGAAGAGCTCATCGGGTATCCGGATTTCTTAATCACCAGGAAATGTGGGATGAAGAGAATCGTCGAATTGAGCTAATCGAATTTCCCCAGCGAACCTCCATACGAAGCATTCCGCACGGCAAATATGACACAAGGCTATCATGTGGCAGGAATTCGCAAAACGTACGAAGCCTAACAGAAACCGGAGAACAAAATGTGGCGAATGCGCCGAATGCGCAAGGCGGGTGTAAACGTGTGCGAACGCTGGAGTGTTGGCGACCGGGCGTTATTAGCTGGAATGCCTAAAATTGGGGATTAAAAAAAAATTAATTTGTATGGGTGTATCTTCGGCAGAGTGAGATGATCTATCAAGGGATATTAAAAGAAAAACCTTCAAACAGAATGAAAATTAGGGCTGAAATACCGTGACAACGAAACGATTGTGGTACATTTGCCACCGCACAAGGCAATTAAGTTGATCGCTAATTAGCTTAGTTTTTTGGGGTCCCTATGAAGAAAGTGATCGAAATCTAGGGGTCTTTTAAAAATGGGGCAGACGGTCCCCTCCAAATCCGTTTGCCCTCACTCTCTAGAGCAAATCCTAGACATGCCACTGAGTGCATCTCGCCATTTTTTTCCAGATGCTCACTGTGATGTCTGTTTTCTTTGCGTTGCTTCTGAGTAAACCTAGCCGATTTAACACCAACCATCTGATGTGGCTCAGCTGCTTGTTTTATTCTTGCCCTTTGAACCAATCATTGGCAGTGCTGATTGTGCCATCAACTGAATTGTTTACTTGGTCAGCAATCACTATGCAAATTGCCATAAGCATTGTTTCAGTGTGCTGTTTCGCTCGTCCATTTTGCAGACTGAACAGCAGTGTCATTGGGTTTCAAGAATGTAAGGAGACACTAACATCAAGCAAGAACTTGTTTTTAGTTCATGAAATTGCAGTCTGTCTTCCTAGCAGCATAGGACTTCCATTTTTCATTTTTGGAGTTGGAGTATATAATATTTGAGTTCATGCAACTACGGAGTGCATAATGCCTGGTAAGCATGGGTGCATCCATCTTACTGAGACTAAGAAATAAAAACTCTTGTATTTACATTCAAGGAGCATACATTACAGGTGTCTCAAAGTTTAATCATGCCATCCTACCCACCTTGAGTAGAAATATCGCAAATAGTCGGGGTACTGCCACTCTATAATTTCTGCTCATGATATACCATGGTGTCGGGTTCTACTACTGCAGAATTACCGCTCACTTTAAGTTAATGTTTCAGGTCTTGCTACCCTGGAAATTGGAATTTCCCTTCAGGCTACACGACGCTCTAAATTACTGGTGTACGGTGACACCTTTTTTCTCTGGTTACCCCACACCGTTTTTAATAGGTTTTGCTTGATCCAGAGAAGAGTGTAATGAATAGTACGAAATTGACATAATTGTGCGGGCACTATGTGGTGAATTTGGTTGCCCACTGGTGGATGGATTTAGTGGGCTAATTCGCAACGATAATTGGGTTTTTGAGCCTCAAAGTTTCGGATGCAAAAAAACTCGATGGGTGCCCACAAGGGCGCCAGCTGGGGCTGGTGACGTGTTGGGTCAGCACGTGGACCCTAGCCCCGCTGGGGCGCCAGCTGGGACCGGTGACGTGTTGGGTCAGCACGTGGACCCTAGTCCCGCTGGGGCGCCAGCTGGGGTCGGTGACGTGTTGGGTCAGCACGTGGACCCTAGTCCCGCTGGGGCGCCAGCTGGGGTCGGTGACGTGTTGGGTCAGCACGTGGACCCTCGTCCCGCTGGGGCGCCAGCTGGGACCGGTGACGTGTTGGGTCAGCACGTGGACCCTAGTCCCGCTGGGGCGCCAGCTGGGGCCGGTGACGTGTTGGGTCAGCACGTGGACCCTAGTCCCGCTGGGGCGCCAGCTGGGGTCGGTGACGTGTTGGGTCAGCACGTGGACCCTCGTCCCGCTGGGGCGCCAGCTGGGACCGATGACGTGTTGGGTCAGCACGTGGACCCTAGTCCCGCTGGGGCGCCAGCTGGGGTCGGTGACGTGTTGGGTCAGCACGTGGACCCTAGTCCCGCTGGGGCGCCAGCTGGGGTCGGTGACGTGTTGGGTCAGCACGTGGACCCTCGTCCCGCTAGGGTGCCGGCTGGGGTCGGTGACGTGTTGGGTCAGCACGTGGACCCTAGCCCCGCAAGGGCGCCAGCTTCCGGTGGTGACGTGTTCGGTCAGCACGTGGACCCTAGCCCCCTGGGGCGCCAGCTTCCGGTGGTGACGTGTTCGGTCAGAACGTGGACCCTTGTCCCGCTGGGGCGCCAGCTGTGACTGGTGACGTGTTGGGTCAGCACGTGGACCCTAGCCCCGCTGGGGCGCCAGCTGTGACTGGTGGCGTGTTGGGTCAGCACGTGGACCCTAGTCCCGCTAGGGTGCCGGCTGGGGTCGGTGACGTGTTGGGTCAGCACGTGGACCCTAGCCCCGCTGGGGCGCCAGCTGGGACCGGTGACGTGTTGGGTCAGCACGTGGACCCTAGTCCCTCTGGGGCGCCAGCTGGGGTCGGTGACGTGTTGGGTCAGCACGTGAACCCTAGCCCCGCTGGGGCGCCAGCTGGGACCGGTGACGTGTTGGGTCAGCACGTGGACCCTAGCCCCGCTGGGGCGCCAGCTGGGACCGGTGACGTGTTGGGTCAGCACGTGGACCCTAGCCCCGCTGGGGCGCCAGCTGGGACCGGTGACGTGTTGGGTCAGCACGTGGACCCTAGCCCCGCTGGGGCGCCAGCTGGGACCGGTGACGTGTTGGGTCAGCACGTGGACCCTAGCCCCGCTGGGGCGCCAGCGGGGACCGGTGACGTGTTGGGTCAGCACGTGGACCCTAGCCCCGCTGGGGCGCCAGCTGTGACTGGTGGCGTGTTGGGTCAGCACGTGGACCCTAGCCTCGCTGGGGCGCCAGCGGGGACCGGTGACGTGTTGGGTCAGCACGTGGACCCTAGCCCCGCTGGGGCGCCAGCGGGGACCGGTGACGTGTTGGGTCAGCACGTGGACCCTAGCCCCGCTGGGGCGCCAGCGGGGACCGGTGACGTGCTCGGCGAGCACGCGGACCTTAGCTGTACATCCTTCCCCTCCCCATTCCATTGTCCATTCACTGTCAACATGCTTGCTTATGTCCTCCCATCCCTGCAACAACAACCCCTCCGATGTCACGAGCAGGTAGGTCAGCTTTTCCTGGTCTACCCATCCGCTCAGTTTTATCGGGGTCGTCGCGCCCCCTCGACCCGTCCCATAGGGTTGCCGGAGTCGTGGAGGGTGAGGTCCCCCATCGCACTGTGTCAGTTGTGACGGGGGAGCAACACGCCCCTTTGGTCCCGATATCGCGGAGGGGCGGGCGTCACAAGTCGCCTCAAACTGGCGGCCTGGGTTGCTTCCCAGTGTCTGCCGGCCTGGCCGGCTGGGGTCAAGGGGTGGGCGGCGCTGGAACCCGGTCGAGGTGGTGAGCCTCTCTCTCGGACGAGTGATGGTGTCGCCCGCCCCGCATAAGCTCCGCGGACGTCTGGCGTTCTCCCGTTCTTGGGGCGCAGACGTACCCCCAGTAGTGCCCCAGTGTGGTGGGACGTCCGCGAGGTCGAACACGAAGAACAAACATATGACATCGTAAATCCGTAAAACCCATCCTGTCCACGTGACAGTGGCCTGAATACGAACCCGATCATTCCCGAACTAATGTTCCGATTTGTGACCGGTGGAGCCACTAGGGTTCCCTCCCCTCGCATTTCATTTTCTTCAATGCACTATAGGGACAAAGCAACTGGCCTCCATTTCCCAATTCCAATGACGAGGCGACTGCGACCGCTTTGAACGCATCAGGCGATGTGAAAAACTTAGAGATAATGGTTTGGAGGTGTTGGAACGCACGGAGGAGGCCAAACGAGCGCTGATGGTAAACGAATGTGTGTACTCGGCTAGAGACCAGCAGGCAGAACTATGGTGACAATGCCCATAGCTGTGAAAACACTCAACGAAAAACCAATCGAAACGAGTAATTAACTGTTTTGATCTAAGGCGTGTTAGTGACGTCGAAATTACTGATGGTCAAGCAGACGGTGGAGTTATTCACGCGCGGTGACTGACTGCGACGATTAACCAGGAGGTGCAGCCCACAGACGATATAATTTTGAATTTCAGCTCCATGGATTTACCTGAATCGGTCGGGGTCGGGTGCATCACTGTAAAAGTCAGAAGGTATATCCCCAACCCAAAACTGTCTTTCCGATGCCAGAAGTATGGGCAGCCAACCCAATTCTGCCGTAGCTGTCGCGCATGTGGAAGATGCGGATCATCAGAACAAGCCACGGACCAGCGCAATGCTGAGTCACTCTGGTGCTTACGTTACGGTGAGGGACAAGGTGCACATAGCACAATTGATAGGAATGATCTGCATGCAAGACAAGAGAAAGAAACAATTTCGGTCACATGTATCCACAATGTTTCGTTTCGAAAGGCTCGAGGCTTGTATGATAAGATGCATCCTAAGGTTGTTACCTTTGCAGCTAAGGTGGCTGTTCGCCAAACTAAAACTATTCTGCTAGACACACAACACACACAGCCCAACTACGCCTCTGATCCGATTGCATAACTTACGACTCTTCTTTGATATTTCCGAGTGCCCTTTGCTTCGTTCCCGAGACCAGGACAGCCAATCCAACACAACGAGGAGACTGAGGTCCCACCCTCTACAAGCGGAAACCCAATCCACCCATCTGAGGCCCCCTCACTTTCAGTCCCTGAGGGAGAAGAACGGACTCCTTGACTCCTACCATCCGACCCGAGCCCTCTCCATTTTCTTTGTCACATATCTCGAAATCCCCACCTCCTACTACCCGTTCACCCTCTAACCTTCTCTCGCCTTCCACACACCCCACCACCACCTCCAAATTCATCCTCAACACCTCCTTCCTACCTGAACATTCTCCCCTTCAATTTAGCCAGACATCACCCTGCCATCAACTGTTTCTGCAGCTGCATCACCGTCCCGAAATACGCATCGACCCATCCAAATCCCTGATATCAGCTTTTACTACCAAGAAGCTGAGAGGTGCACCCGCGATGCGAAGCGGGCGCGGCTCGCTCAGACGGAGAGGGCACGGGCGAAGGTTCGTCAAGTCCCTGACAGTGCTACTCCCCCGGGGGAGGCCACACCGTCGCCGCGAAGGCAAGTTGAGGGACCGGCAGGAGACTATCAATGAGGTGGGCCTTCCCCTGCCTCCCCCGGGCTGGGCCCCCGGGAACGAGACCTGTCGTCCTCTGGCTCTTTGCTGGGCCAAGGATTGCCGATATATCACCCTAGAACTCAGTTCCTTGGACCGAGTGGCGGTGAGCTCTCTGAGTCAGCGGCAATCCCCTCTCTCGGGGGAGAACGGAGATAAGGTTATACGCGTTGTTATATACGCGTGTTATCTATCATAGCAATTGCTACTCTGACTATTTCATCCATATTCTATACTTGGACGTGTTTTTACTTTCATACTTTACTGTTAATAACCTAACTGAACCCTGGTCAACGAGCGAAATACCCTCTTTATTTTCATAGTGGAATATGCGTGATTGGTAGGTAGAATTTTACTGACCTACAAATCATTTCATCTTGTCGCAACTCCATTGCTGCATGTCACCATGAAATCAAGCTGGCTGCAAGCGTCCAATGCATCATTAAATGCTACTCTCTCTATTTCGGCAGGATGTTCTGTCTGCTGACACAATTGCACATAGTGGCGTTATTTTAGTTGTCCACTTGCCTATATTTTCGATACAAAGAGTGCATTAGCAAAATATGTAGAAATAAATTGTACATCCAAATATGGGAACCAGAAATAATTCATTTTGAAACTTTTTGCAATAATTGCATATAGATTTAGATAAGACATAAAGACATAAAAGGTTAGTGCAACTATGAGCCACAAGGGCCCTTCTTGGTTGCACTCTGTACACTCAACCAGTTGCCCACCAAATCCGTCGATCAGCCCTCCCTGTAATACTGAAAAGCAATCCCTCTATCCTTATGATTGTCTATGCTGTTTTTAAAGACGTTAAATGTGCTGCTACTTCCAATGGTTTCTGGCAGCTGGTTCCAGTGTTCTACCACCCTGTTGGTGAAGAAAGACTGTCTTAACCTTGTTCTGCTGTGGTTAACTTTAATTTTGAATTGATGACCTCTAATGGCATCATTTCTGTTAAATTCAAACATTTCCCCAAGATATCCCCTCTCCAGACCATGGACAAATTCAAAGACCTCGATGAGATCTCTCAGCCTTCTGTATCTAGGTGAAAACATATTCAACTTTTTCAATCTTTCCTCATATGCCAGGTTACTTATACCATTAACCATTTTTGTAGCCCTCTTTTGTACTGTCTCTAAAAGCCAAGAATCTTTTTCATAGCTAGGAGATCAAGCTTGGATGCAGTATTACAAATGTGACCTGACATATGCACAGTAAAGCTTCCTGATGACTTACTCACTTCTGTATGAAACATTCCTATTTATTGCCCCAAGCATTGTCAGTGCTTTCGTCCTGGCTTCCTTGGTCTGTTCTGATGCCCCCAATTTTGTGTTTAGAATAACACCTAAATCCTTCTCCTGTTGAGTCACTGATAGCACTTGGCCACCCATCAAGTATGGAGTCTTCATATGCTGCTTATATACCTGCATGATTTTGCACTTATCGAAATTAAATTTCATTTGCCATTCTTCTGACCACTTCACAAGTTCGTCTAAGTCTCTTTATAGCGAGATATGATCATTTTGACCTGTTATTGCCCTAAAGACTTTCAAATCATCCGCAAATTTCAAAACCTTACTGCTTAGGCCACTTCAATGTTATTTACAAATATAATGAACAGTAATGGCCCCAGTACTGACCCCTGGGGGACTCCACTAAGAACATTTTGCCATGATGACTTTGTACCATTTAGCGTCACTCTTTGTTGTCTATCTGAAAGCTACAACTCTATCCATTTTAAGATGCCACCTGCAATACCATGGGCTTGAAGCTATATCATAAACCGTGCATGGTGTACCTTGTCAAAGGCCTCATTGCAGTCAAGATATGCTACATCATCCTGATTTCCCTGATCAAATTGTTCTGTGGCGAAGTTAAAAAAGTCCAAGAGATTTGTGAGGCATGATCGCCCTTTCCTAAACCCATGTTGAGTTTCTTCAATCAATCTGTTTCCTTCCGGATAACTAACTATTCTATCCTTGATAATTGATTCGACTATCTTGCAGACTAGGGATGTAAGACTTACTGGCCTATTGTTTTCAACTTTCCCCTTTCTCATTTCTCGAAAATAGGAACTACATTTGCCCTTTTCCAATCGGTTGGAATTTCATTTTGTGAAACTGATCTACAAAATATGATACTAATTGGAAATGCCAGTTCCTTTTCAGCTTCCCTCAATACCCTAGCATACATTTCATCAGGTCCTGCTGCCTTGTTTAGCTTTATTTTCCTGATCTGATTGGGAACAACATCACTATCAATGAAATCAACATCATTTATCCGATCATATGTCACTGAACTATGGTGTATGGTCGGCAGATTGGTCATATCTTCCAGTGTAAACACTGATTTAAGCTGCTTGCTCAGCTCCTCAACCATCTCAATATCATCACCCAATATAGTCACATTTACTTCCAGTGGACCAATTGTGCTAGAAACTTTATTCAGCTTGTAGAAAATTAAAAAAAAACTTTTTGCTGTCCCCATTACAGTTCCTAGCTAAATCCAGTTCTTTTGCTCGTTTTGCACCTCTGGTTTTTTTGCTTCACAGTGTCCCTAGCTTTTCAATACGCCTTTAGATTTACGATATTTGAAGCTTCCTTAGGCACTCTAAATGCAGCTTTCTTAGCCCTAATTACTTTTATTAAGTCTGTTGTAAGCTATGCTGGCTTTCCTATCCTTCTTTTGCGTCTGCTTTTGGGGAGCATGTCTAATCTGAATTTCCTTCAAGTAAGATTGGAACTTTTCCACACACTTCACAGGCATTTAAATTGGAGATTTCTTCTTCCTATCTTATGGAACTTAAAGCCGCTCTCATGCAGTCAAAGTCTGCTCTGTTTAAATTTGAAACCTTTACCAAATTATCCTTAATAATTTCCACTACATGTGCCTTGAACCATGTTATGGTTACTTCTTCCCAGAGTTTCTCCTCCAGTCAAGTCTTGAACCAAGTCACTTAAATCCGAGAATACAAGGTCCAAGAATGAGCCATGCCTGGTAGGTTCCGATACAAATTGGTATAAGGACAGGTCCTCTTTGAGGAATTTCCTAAACATTTTGCATGATGTGGAGCCAAATGGATCCAACAGACACATTTTTATCCCCACCTGCTACTTTTTGAGAACAGAATAAGCTATTCACATAGAGCATTACACCACCCCCTTTCACTGCTGGACCCCTATTGCATGAAAACATTTTGTATCCCTGGATCTCATAGTCCTGCAAGTTATCTCCAAAATACCCCTCACTGACCCATGCCTCCGTAATGCAAACAAAATATGGTTCCTCCTTAGCAACGTAACACTTGAACTCATCAAACTTGGATCGGATACTCTGAGCATTAAGCATCAAACACTTAACATATGCTTCATAACCACCTTTGGCTTTTTCACGCTGAGTTCTTTTATAACTGGATGAACTACCACTCTGCCTCCTTGAACTACTGCTGTCTCTATTTGCTGACTTTGAGGCTCTATTGCCTTGGCTGACACTATTGGAATATCCCTGAGATGGCAATGCAATTTCATCCCTGCCCACCCCATTTCCTAGTTTCCCTGAAGGACATGCTCGTACACTTTGCCTAACACATGGGCCCCCTTCTTGGAGAAGTGCAGGCCATCCCTCTGATAGAGGTCCCAGGATCCATAAAACCTGCAACATTCATCAACAAATGTGAAACCTAATTCATGGCAGAGCTTACCTACTCTGGCATTGGCTGCCAGTGCCCTAAAGCTCCACTCAGGGGAGGCTCCAGCCCTAGGCAAAATCGCAGTTACAATGACTCTCTTATTGCTATCCTTCAGGGTGGCCCGAATGGCCCTATAATCCTGCACCAACTCCTCACTCCTAGCAGGACCTATGTTATTCCCCCTACTTGTACTATAACTGTACTAAACTGGTGATCACTGGTGACATGTGCCACCACAGGTACCAGGTACCAGGTCCCACAGGTACCAGGTCCTCTAGAGAAATCCCAGCCACCTCCACAGTAGGGGAAGCCTCAGCTACCTGGTAGCCTGCGACCACCTGGGCATATCATGTCCCTGCTGTGTAGTGACCCCTTGTTGCCTTATCTTGCCTACCCTGTGCAGCAAGGGCAGCCTTAAGCTTAGATAGCTCTGCCCTAAGGGCCCTAATCTCTTCCTCTAGTGCCTGTATCCTGGTAGAAACCATTATAGATTTAGATTGAAATTAACTCGTTAAACAACCAACAAAAATTAATTTATAAAATAGCGAACTATTATTCACTATAAATCGGTACTTCCTATACTGTCAGATATTGATCTAAGTACCTCAAGAATACCAACACACTAAGCAGAAACTATTAAACAACTGTGTGTTTTTTTTTCTTGAAATTAAATGAAATTAAATTGTCTTCTTGACAAGTAGACGACTATATGAATATCACTTTTGATATCTCTTCTGGCTAGACAGGAAAATGAACAATCACACAGCACTTATGAATACCATCAACTTAGTATTAAACTCTATCTTAAACTTAAATACAAAAGAGTCTATGCACCTCAAAGCTAAATAAAGTATGTTAGGAAAGTATTAGTGTTTTCTAATGTACTTATAATATCTACACACTTGTAATATCTCCAACTGAACAAAACGAAATACTAAAATACTCCAAAAATGAAGAAGCCTATATACCTCTACAATTACCCGGTATATGGAGATATACCCAGTGTAATTGAAGCTAACTACTTAAATCCTAAACTCTATCCTAAACTTTACCACCAAAAAGACCAAAACTTATTCCTCTACACTACAGAAATATAAGCCACGAGGTCGCGCCTAAAGAAAAGATGACGCTGGGCAGCCTCGCTAGGTTGATGTAGTATAATTTGCGTGTTAGATACGCTGTTTATATAAACCAAGAAACTGATTTCGGAAATTGAGCTCAGCACATAGCCAATGACGAGGTGCACCCGAAAATATATCATTTTTAGCACACAATATATATTGAATGCTGTACGTGCCCTGCAGTGTGCAGAATGCACAAAATGGACACCGTCGGAATTCAATAATTCGTAACTTGAAAAGTTACCATTCGATTACATTTCTGATGGCACATTCGTGTTTCACATGGTATTCTAGGTGTGGAAAAAATCAGAAAAATAATTGATAGAAAAGAATAGCTAAATGTTTGGGAGATTTTTGGGGATTTTAATTTTTCAAAATTTACCTTCACACAATGGGTGCCTCAGTTAATTCTGAACAAAATAATACTCGTCCTATTGCGGTAACTCTTAGTTCTCCCACAAACGTTGATCTAATAAGACTTGTTTCGTACATCCTATTCATAGGGAAAATTAGTTATTTTGCTGTCTCACCGCGAATAACTCCCACAGTTCTTGACATATCGCTTACGTAAAACGTGTTTTTGGGATCCGCAGGAGAAGCGTCTAATATACAGCTTACTTCAAATGCTTATAATTTTTTGGGGGTTAATTTTTAACCCAAAATTTCCAAATATGTTTTAGATGTATCGTACACTGTATTGTATTTACTGCAGACACATCCATATACCATGGTGGCTATTATCGTGCCCGTCGAAATGAGTGAGATCAACAGGAATTGATATATGATAGGCGGTAGGATATTGGGAAGGATGTAAGGCTTGGTGTTGAGACTGGGTAAGGTAAAGACACTGCAACATGGGGCGAGTCGGCCAGTAACGGCGCCTCGCCTGAACAAACAGCAGGTAGGAGGACACAGGGATAGGGGACAAGTAAGCAAATAAATATAATCCAATGGAGAAATGATGACCTTGTGAACTCGAGATTCTGTTTATGAGGCAGAGAAGCGCGTATTCTTGTCACGTGTCGGTCCAACGCGAAAGTTTCGTCCAATTCGAACTGTATCCTAACGAGTAATTTTTTAAAATCACTAAATTATGGTTCTGGAAGTATCACTGGCTTACAAAATCCTAGTGTGGAAAGTACTAAGGTACATAACAAGTAAGGTCATATTCAAGATCGCCGTTTGGTTTTGCACCCAAATTCGTCATCTCCGTTGCTTTTTTTTCCATATGCTTTTTTTTCTTCAAAAAGAGTTTTTAGTTTTCTTGGCGAATTTTGTGGCATTCGACGATGCAGAAAAAACGCTTCGTCGGAGGAAATTTTGATCAGACGAATATTCGGCCATCAGCGGCTCTTAAACCAAATTATAAATAGGAAGGTAAAATGATGGCGGGAATCAACTAGCAGATAGGTTTCAACATCAAATTTCAATAATAACGATTCGCAACAAAGACAGACATGTTGCCACGAGAGACGTGCACCTGCCCATACCGAAAATATCGAATGTATGTAATACTGAATGCTCTACACTTGTCCAAGCTTACAAAAATTAAGTTAATATAATTATTAATTTCAAAAAACATTTTCAACTAAAATTTACAAAAGCTACCAAAACGATGCACGTTGACGAGCTCTTTCCGGCAATGTTTTTGTTTCTTGTGTAGCTCAATATTTACTATGCCAAAATCGTGTTTCCGCCGCAAGTAACACTGAATTGCTCACTTGTATTAGCTGTCTTGGCGTTAGAAAATACCACGTCCTCTTTCTGAATCGTCCAAGTTGCCAAAATGAAGCGACCCTGCTTCACCGACTCCGCTTAAATACAAATTTTGAAAAATCCCCGCAAAAATTCCAAATTTTCCAAACATTTTGACAATTCCTAAGTGACCCACTGCCACTTATTCATAAAAAATATCGACATCTTGGATGACATTCGTGACATCAACGTACTGCACCAGCCAAAGTAACGACTGGAAATAATATCAGGACTGAACCCCACCTTCGAACAGGCCGCAAACCACAGATCAACTTCCTAGATGTAGCCATCGACGTCACGCACTACACCCGCATCACCAGCGCCCACCACAAACCAACCGACTCAGGGCAGTGCCTCAATGGGACCAGTGACAGCCATGATCGGTACAAGGTACTCATCGGTATTGATCGGTACGCGTCATCAGATCATACATACACCGTGCACTCAAACGCAGCTCACATGGCATAATATGCAGCACGAATTAACACAAGCCAAACAAACACTAGCAAATAACTAACCGATATATCGCATAGACCAACCAATATCGATTACAATCACAAAGCACATCGGCACAAGACGCACCAACACGACAGACGGTCACACCAACCACTTGTACCGTAGCACAACGACACCAGGATACAAACAAAATGGAACGGCACTAACAAACATCATTCGGTGATATTGCAAAACCATTCAACCAGAAGATATGATAATACTGAACATATACTTAAACAGCCCAGCTACAGTGTCACTATTGGTGAAGAATAATGCATTGCATTGCACTACCATTGCACCTTGTTTGACCACGCACTCCTACCTCACAGTGGATGCATAGGGAGCACAACCATTACACGTCGTGAAAGATTCACATTGCACCTAGAAAACGGCTACCCACTCTTTCACACACAAACACCATAGCAGAATGCTAGGAGGGAAATTACTAGTCGAGAGCACTAAAGTACTCGCAAGCACTCGCAAGGAACGACGTCTTATTTCCTTGGAGACAGTGTACATCCCCCCCACACACACACCGATGCAGCCACCAACAAACAAGTCACCGCGCGTTGGGCACTTCAACTTTACAAGGGCTTCAACTTCAGTGACTCAATTTTTTAAGTGCAATACTGGAAATTTACATTTCAAGTCCTTTCAGTGTCCCCTCGCATAACGCAAGCGAGTTCGTTTTCGAAACATAAATATCAAGCTTATATATTTCACAAAAGTACTTTTCGCTCCACCCACATTGTGTTGAAAATGTATTAGATTAAGACGAAACGTCGACATTGTTATTACATAATTAGAGAGATGCGCTATGTGTTACTTGCATACTTATGCTCAACTCAAATTGTTTACGTCGACTAACATATGACTCATAGATCTTAATATCTGATTCGATTCGCGACTCAAACAGACTCACAATTTTGAATCGATTCAGATCAGACTCATGAGCCATATGATTCTGTGTGCACTGCCCACACATGATATTTGATTGATTGACTTGACGCATTTTTTAAAGAAAGATGTCATTCAACTCACGACTCAAGATACATTTTGGGGAAAAGAATTGATTCAACTCGGGACTCATCTAGAAACGATTAATTCATGAGTCGATTCTTGATTCAACTCGTGTCGAGCGCGAGTCTGGTTACTTGCAATCATTACCACGAAAAGCTATGGCGATATACTTTAGAAGCGCGACGAAGAAACAAGGAAATATTACAATCGATTGAAGTGACAAACAGAAAGATCGCCAACGCTGAACTCGCAGCGATTTTCAACGTATCATGCATGACAAATAGCCTGGTACCAAACTACTCACACGCACGCACGCACGCACGCACGCACGCACGCACGCACGCAAGCACGCACGCAAGCACGCAAGCACACACACACGCACACACACACACACACACACCTACACACGCACACGCACACACATAGACACATGGACATACGCAGATATATATGTACATATATATGTGCAGTCTGCCACCGTGCCATCTCAGTTTTAATAATGAGCTTGCTATAATACGGTAGTAACTTGCTATAATATCTTCGTCTTACCTTGATCCATGACTGGCAAAATAATATCGGAAATGGGCGCAAAGTTAGTATGCATATTCAATCGTTTCCATATTTTTCTGGTACGGTTAACATAGTCCGCATTGGATAATATTTATCATTAATTGGTATGTACACACTGCGGGGAAATCGGCGACTATGGGAGAAAATGTCCAGCGAAAATGAGAGAAAAGTTAGCATGCTAAAGTAGGTCCTGGCGTATGTCTTAGTGAGAAATGAATGCATATATTTCTCATGATGTTGTGCATGCATATGACAACCATGCATCCATGCCGCTTGAAGTCTCGTATAATTCATCCAACGGTGTATTTTTCTAAAATGTTGGAACAGAGCATAGTATAGTACAACCGATTGACTGAGCGAATCATCCGTTACGTAAGTTCAAATACCAGAAAACGGCCCAGGGGTGAGGATTACAAAATGCCTCGTTGCAGTTGACAACCTAAGTAATGCCTTTACATACCAGCGTATGGAAAACAATTATGAGCATGCAGTGTCCTATCCCACAAGCAAGGTTGCAGAAGCTCCTTACTTACCCTGGGTAGACTAGCTACAATTCTTCCTAAATATTCCCCCGCCCATCACCTAATCAAAGGGATGGGGCGGAGCCCTTGGCAACAGACACCACCTCCAACCATTACTTATGCCGACGGTAGTGCATGGGACGTGGTTTAAAGGCTTCACGTCGGCTACCACTGGCCACTTGTGTTTATTTAGACAAGGTTGACGTTTCCATCAGTCATTCAGGAATCCGCGGGCATTCCCCCGTCACGGGCTACCGCTGCATGCCGTGTGCCACGCATGCCACGTCGTCTGTACGCTGTGTGCCACATATTCCGTGTCGTTGGCACGCTGTGTGCCACGCATTCCGCGTCGTCTGTACGCTGTGTGCTACTCATTCCGCGTCGTCTGTACGCTGTGTGTCACGCATTCCGCGTCGTCTGTACGTTGTGTGCCACGCATTCCGCGTCGTCTGTACGTTGTGTGCCACGCATTCCGCGTCGTCTGTACGTTGTGTGCCACGCATTCCGCGTCGTCTGTACGCTGTGTGTCACGCATTCCGCGTCGTCTGTACGTTGTGTGCCACGCATTCCGCGTCGTCTGTCACGCATTCCGCGTCGTCTGTACGTTGTGTGCCACGCATTCCACGTCGTCTGTACGCTGTGTGTCACGCATTCCGCGTCGTCTGTACGTTGTGTGTCACGCATTCCGCGTCGTCTGTACGCTGTGTGTTACACATTCCGTGGCACACAGCGCACAGTTTAGTCAAGGCATATTTGCATAGGCTGTGTTCTGCAACACAGGTAAGCCTGGGAGTATCTACTAGCTGTTTGTTTTTCCCACTGCCACTTGTTATTTACGAACCCTTTCCTGGTTAGTTAACTAGGATATAACTAGCCAATGTGTAGGAAAACCAAGCCAGCTTACCAAGGTTCTAGTTAATAAACATATGAGGAATTAGTCAGAAACTAGCTTGGTAGTTGATTCGCCAACCTAAATGAGGTTCCTTTACTAGCATTCTGTTCGTTGCTGAAATCGGTACTCGTAGTGCCACTAGACATGGATTAGCAAATTAGCACAGGCCTAATAGGGAGAGGCGCGGCCAATAAGTGCGGGCTGCCCCTCCCCATAAGCAACCAAAAATGCACTAGATGAAGCAATGCATTCTTATAATTTAGCCACGTAAAACACAAAGTTTTCGGCGCACGCCCAGTGCGCTGAAAGCGGTCTTTGTTTACGAACATCTTGTTCTGGGTCGCCCCACCCCTTCATAAAATTCTGGCTGCGCCACTGTTAGTAAGCATTTCAGAGCTGCATTCGTACTTCATAATTTCAGACTTCAGACTTCAGACTTCGTTTAGACTTCAAGCTACATTGATGAAAATCACGATACTATGCCTAACCGTTGGACGACGATGGTGGTGTTGAAGAAGACGTCGCAGACATCGTGTGTGAGACATGTGCTAGTGCTGTGCCTGCTTAATGCTAGCTACTAGTTAGTGTTCGTGTTGCCTAGCATTTGTATGTGGGTGGATGACTTGAGCAGCGATGTCGGAATGTTTGCGTCCGTCGCTCGCCGCAGAAGGTGCCGCCTTCACCGATCATCGTCGCCGTGTTCTCGCGCAGAAACGGACAGTCCCAGCGTGCGGGAGGCTTTAGGGGGCGTTGCTCGTGAATATAACAGGGCGGTTACAGGGGGGTGTGGGACATTAGAGACGTGCGATCCCTCTCATGGAAAGGTGACGCCCAGCCAGCCAGATAGGACCTTCCTGGAACGTTTGGATACAAGCCTTCCCCACATCCAGCCCGCCGAACGAATTTTTTCAGCAATAGTCGCTCATTTAAAAGGAAAAATGTCCTTTTGAGACAACAGAGGGCTAGAGTGCAAGAGTGTACTCCCCTCCCCTGCTCAATGAATTTTTTTCGGCCGAAGAACTCATCCGAGGAAATGTGCCTCGCCATGATAAAAATATCAATCCGCGCCCGAAATATACGTTTCATTTGGTTCTTTGGTTCAATGGCATTTAAGATACTCGTTCGCCCCGATGGGTGTGCCGAACGGATTTCCACTCAACTCCGGAGTTCCGAACTGGGCTCTGCGGTGCAATCATGACTGAAGAGCTAAGTCCAACGGCGCCGCGGGGCCAACAGGGTGAACGTAAGGTCAGCCAAACTCACACCCCAGTAATACGGCGGTATGGGGTACACGACGTTTTCCAGTTTTCTTCGACGATACCCCTTCAGAGAGATTCGCAGTGGCGCACCACAGATAAAATAGTTTCCCTCCAGTCGAATGCCCCCGAAGCAATTTCTGGAAATCCACTCCTTTCCCCACTAGGAATTTTTTACTGGGGGCCTATTCGAAGTATTGGCTGAGTGGCAAGTGCACATCAAGCCACCATCCTGACTATTCGGTCGGATCGAGTGCAGCTTCTTCAATAAAAACATAAAATATAATATAGACAATCGGATGTGCAGCGTACTTTCTATATCCGCCTCTCCCAAGGTCATATACTGCCGTTCAATAAGAAATGTATCAAGTCTTGTGATCAGAAAATCTGCCACAAACCTAAAAATGAGCTTTCGTCGTGAAATGAGACATCTTCTTTTTTGTGAAAAGTATACTATATTTATTATGGTGTTCTGGAAACAGCACACTTAGTGTTCGCAATCCACCACACCCACCTTTTCGTGTTCGGACCACAAAACACTACTAGGAAAAAATATATCGGTTTTAAAGTTGATCTTTGTGAGCGTTTATAGGATTTTCATCTAAATAAGCGGTTTAGCCCTCTCTCCGGTCTCTCTAGCGGGCTCTCCGGTCAGGTCCTCACACCTCATCTCGGGGGAGGGGAGGGGGTGTGATAAGAACCCCTCTAACATCCAAATCAAACAGTCGCACGAAAACGAAAGAGGTGTCATCGGAAAGGACCAGACTTCACCTCCCAAAGAACATTTCCACAAAAGTGACGTCACAAGGGGACCACGTTTTCACGACTTACATAATTTTTTGGCTCTGGGGGTCTATTTTAGGGGATGTTTGAAAACAAATTTATTTTGAATCAGAAAAGGACGGCGAAATCGACCAGGACCATAACTTTTTTGGCCGCCCAAAAATAATAATTTGTTTTAATTAAAAATGTTGAGTTTTCAAGTTTTCTTTAATTTTCCTCTTCCAGTTGAAATTGCGGACCGAAAAACGTTGTTCCAAGTCAAATTGCTCGGATCAAAATGCTTACCTTAGACAAAATCTTCGATTTTAACTATGAAAAGCAAATATGCAACACTAAGAAGTACTAAAAAACTGAAAAAATGAACAATTCCTCCAGTACATTTTGTTGCATCCCTAAAGATAAGCAAACACTGAAAGTTTCATTAAAATACCTGTATCCGTTAAAGTGTGACTGGTTGAACTTTCTTCAAGGTAACCTTACTTGACCTAGACTAACTTGTTGACCCTAGATGACCTGACTTCAAAAGTTTGCCACAACATGGCAAATTGACGTGGGAAAGGGCGTGCCAAATTTCGGCGCGCTGCCCTACGCTGTTCTTTTACTATCCACGAGAGACCTGAGGGGGGCGGTTGAAGCACCCCTCCCCGAGACGACGCGGGGTAAATATGGATAGATTGTTCATTTTTACATTCTGCAGATACCGTACAATGAATGGTTCGGCCATTCTAAGGAAGCGGTGCATCCATTCATTGAATGATGCCTTACGTATTCGGAAACCCCCTCTTCACATACTCCCTGATGCCCCCTCATGCCTTGGATGTATTAAAATACCAGACATACATCAACTCCAATGTGATCTACTTAAATAACTGTGAACACCTACAGATCATATACCGCCGTTTAAAAATCAGTGTACCAAGCTTGTGGTCAGAAAAGTTACCACACACCTAAAAACGAGCCTTCGTCATGAAATAAAATATTTAAGTGGGGGATATACAACATTCATTAACTCGCCTCAGTAAAAGTGCAAAAGTGGCGGCCAATTTTTAGCAATATTTGAACTAAAGGTCGAAGGCGGCTGGGTTCGGAAGTGGCGGCTCCGATCTGGCACAATGCTGCGGTGGGGGGGGGGGGCATTACGGGACAGAAGCAAAAACAGGGAAGCAGTAACAGTGCAAAACAGTTGTACATTCAGCTACTGAAGGATTTCCCGGGGTACCCTTACCATGGCCAGCCACTAGGAGCGTAGGCTGTGCCGCTTCACAACAATTACTGGTAGGCTACGCCGCTTCGCAGTTATGCGTAACGTGAGACTTCTAAGTTCACCACAGGCCAGTGTCCCAGGCATAGGAATTCGCTTATGTGGTCGTCACGTGGCAATTTTTCCTGGAACTACGGAGTGAAAAACACAAATCTACGCTGTTCCTGCCTTGCATTCCTCAGTCGGCCAAACAACATCGGAGGCTCATCGAGCAGGCTACCACTGGCCTCCTGTGGACCAGCAATAATTAATCGCTGCTGATTTCGCATTTTGACAGTACAGAATGAGCTGGACGAGTTGGAAGGAACTCGGCTGCAATGGATGAAGCGGAGGAGAGGGAGGTTCACGATGTCAATGAACCATTCTCTTGCCCATTATTATAATTTAATTTCCAACTTTTCCACTTCTTAGAAATTTAGTTCGAATTCTTGATGGGGTGACTTCATGGACCAGATTCTAATAGCTAAGCGGAACTTGTTTTGTGAACTCTGGCGGCTCCGCCTGATCCATGGATTGCAGCTTTACAGAATACATTTGGTAAAGCGCTTTACGTGTTGTCAAAGCACCGACACGGCCACCCCGGCAGCTCGTTCTTGACCTTATGGTGCCAGTTGCCAACTGACACTCCTAGCTGGGAGCTAAAAGCAGGCGCATGAAGCGATTGGAACCCTGTTTCTCCAGCACAGGGGAGACCAGCGCAGGCCGGCGCTCGAGCCAGTTGAGCTACCAGGATGGCATATTCTGGAGAGGCACTCGCGTGGTTAAGTCAGGTTCATTGCCAAATCGATGAATTTAAATTGCACTTGTCTGATTGAAAATCACAAGTTGTTGGGTGTACGCCATATGGTGTATGACATATACTTACTCATTATATACATTATATACTGTATTGCAAACGACATATTCAGATTGGTGTGCGGATAAAATATTTCTTTAAGTGGATGCTATCCAAGAAATTTACCATCTGAAGTTTTTAGTTTATATTGCTTCAGCACGAAATGATTGCTCCATGAGGAGCATAAATAACGCTCCATGGTGCTCGTGAAATACACTTGCTCGCACCAAGTCATGCCTTTGAAGAATGTCAGGAATAAAACCTAATTTGCACCAACCGGGATCGTTTACTACCTAATATGGCATGGATACATCAACGGTGTGGTGTGAGTATAGTGTGCATGTATGGTGTATGCATGGTATGCATGGTGTGCGTGCGTGCGTGCGTGCGTGCGTGCGTGCGTGCGTGCGTGCGTGCGTGCGTGCGTGCGTGCGTGCGTGCGTGCGTGCGTGCGTGCGTGCGTGTGTGCGTGTGTGCGTGTGTGCGTGTGTGCGTGTGTGCGTGTGTGCGTGTGTGCGTGTGTGCGTGTGTGTGTGTGTGTGTGTGTGTGTGTGTGTGTGTGTGCAATTGGCCACTTCCTATGCTTTTGAATCCTATCCGGTTTTGCCTCTTGGTAAAAAGCACGTGCTGTCGCCAGTGCACTGCATTACCCCACTGCAGTGGTACATGCCTTATATCCTGCGCCAGTATCAATTACCAGGAAAAGGTCGATAATTGCACACGTTAATTTATTTAGTTACTGTCGACACAGTACAACCTACGAACAACTACGCATTGTGTGGTAATTAACACATCGATGGATGGAGCCATCGTATTAGCTGGATGTCATACGAGTGGAAGACAAATTAATTGGTTAACATGCAAGGCAAAAGCGAATGCTGTTTCCTGCATGTACCAGTGCAGAAAACAATGCATGCAACAGCAAACGTAGGATGGCTGTCATATATGGTTTAACATGTCGGACTCAAAGGTTACTTGATAAATGCACAGCGATTCGACGATGAACCTTTCTGAAGAAGACAGAAACAACACAAGTAGACATTCAGTTCGTAAACCCGAATGAGCGAACTGCTAGAATTGTGACCTGCCTGTTTACTTTGATGTGCGTCACACCGAAACGTTTGGTATGTATAAAGCTATAATTGGAAGTGAAATGAAACACTACATAGAACGGTCATTCTGCGCGTACCCAAATTGTCTCACTGTCTCACTATTTGTCTCACAAATTGTCTCAATATTACAACAGCGTGACGGTGGATCTGTGGAGCATCACCGAAGCCCGGTGCGATTTTTCAAATGTGGGAACAGACACCGCTGAGAAAGTTCACCATCGTTCTTAGCCATCCGGGTATTGTGAGAGCGGCTAAATACTATGAAGGGATTCTGCTGAAAGGTAAGGGGACGTGACAAAGAGACAAAACGACCCGATTAATGCCATGCTTTTTTGTAATGAGCAGTTTTCAGTTACACACTCTTTTTGTTCCACTCCAATAGAAACTGAAACTGTCCATTCTAGCTTTATATACTACTAAGCGGTGCTCGGAAATAATTTTGATGTAAGAAAACACTGTACGAGATCAAAGGTGGAGTGCGAGATATGTTTTATAACGAGACAGTTATATTCAATCTACAGCACAGTGTAGGTATATTTTTGTCATAATATAAGGTGCTTAATTTGAATAGATGGACTACTTGAGCGACTTCACACCACTACACTGCCTAGACTCTAAACTACAAACGTCGTGAAACATACAAACAGCATGTAGGAATTAATGACTATCCCGAAACGCACTCAAGACGTAATCTATGTAAACGACCTAATTAGTGATGTTGAGCAACAGTACATAATAGCATTTTCCACACTGCTATTCTGCCTCCTAGAATACGTTACTTAAGACGTGGTCACGTTTTAACCGCATCATAAAACCAATTTTGAATAATAACATTTAATGTAGTTCCCGAAGACGGTATACGTTTTAGCGTAAAATGATCTTACTGAGAACTGACTTGCCAAAAATATAACCCGTCGAGAAAGTCCCTTCCCACTGTTTTTAAGTGTTTCTTCTGCCATAAACAAACAATCATAAACAAGCAATTTTGTCCCGAAAGAGGAATCTTGAGATTATTTGTTTTCCATCGTTTAGAGTTTTGGGTCACTCACTATCATACCAAGCAAAAAGGAGAGTGATGAACTTCCAAAAATTCCAACGGAATGTCGGCACTTGTTAGCAACAAAGATGCATTATTAGCTGAAACAGAAAAGGTTCTGCTGCCGTCGGATACCCTTTTGGGTCTGACTCCACTGGTCCGTCATACCCTTTTGGGTCGGCTCCACTGGTCCGTCATACCCTTTTGGTCTGACTCCACTGGTCCGTCATACCCTTTTGGGTCTGACTCCACTGGTCCGTCATACCCTTTTGGCTCGGGCTCCACTGGTCCGTCATATATTTTTCAACGTCAACATGCATGCTATCGTGCACATTTCAAGTCTTTGAGTACCTCAGAAACTATCACATATAGCAACCCCATTGTTCAAAGAAGCATCTCTAGATCAGATAGCCTCCGCTCTGTGTTCCTCTGCCCGCTGATTTGAGTAATTTGGTGAAATGTGCATGATATTAAACCGAAATACGATCGCAGTGGCAGTGCTACATTCTGGGTATATTTGCGGTATTTACGGATGCCAGGATCGCATACAATGAGCGGAGGTACTGGGAGCATGCCTGCCTTAAAATAACATATTTTCGTTAGATGTGAGATGTCGATTCAAATGCAGCGATTAGAGTATTATTTGTCCTTGAAACACAGTTTTGTACAAATAGTAGTGCATGTTTTTCGTTTACTTTGGGGAGACACTTATAGGAATACCTACGCCAACACCAACGATTACAATAACATAGTATAAACAGATGACATCATTAGCAAATTATAGATCATAGATAAGCCCTGAACTTGGAATTGTGTTACGAGATACTTGTGTATCACAATTCGTAATGGTGTGCACACGCAACTACATTTATACGCGAAATACTCTTAGAAACAAGTCATGGAGAGCTCATAAGCACACACATCAATGCGCACTATGTTGATGCTTCCTTTGAAAATATCTCTATTCAGTGCTCAGAAAGTGGTATATTCCACCCTATTTCACGAATAATATGTCACTGGGGCGAGTACTCTGTCCCATGGAAGGTCGGCGCACCTCTGGCTGGGAAAATTCATCTCTCAGGGTGGTCTCTAATAAACCCCCTCATTTTTGTCCAGTCAGAGGCGCTCCTCTGAGAAGAATAGGCACCCCACCCACTGATCTTCTGACCGATGACCTAGCATACCGATTCGTGACTCCCCGACTCACCCACTGGTCTACTGACATGTCACCCCGTACACCCAGTGGTCTACTGACCTATCACCCCGTACATGGACTAGTCCATTGACATGTTCATAACGTTTGTTCGACTTCCAATTCGCACAAATCGAGGTGTGACATTGTACGTGGC
Source organism: Imbricaverruca yamaguchii (assembly GCA_034440575.1). NCBI lineage: Eukaryota > Metazoa > Arthropoda > Thecostraca > Neoverrucidae > Imbricaverruca > Imbricaverruca yamaguchii. The sequence goes on from JAOTOL010001375.1 coordinate 489,225, forward strand.
ATCGCGGTGTGACCTTGTACGTGGTATCGCGGTGTGACCTTGTACGTGGTATCGCGGTGTGACCTTGTACGTGGTATCGCGGTGTGACCTTGTACGTGGTATCGCGGTGTGACCTTGTACGTGGTATCGCGGTGTGACCTTGTACGTGGTATCGCGGTGTGACCTTGTACGGCTCGTATTGTACTGTATCGCTGTGACCTTTACGGCATCGCGGTGTGACCTTGTACGTGGCATCGCGTGTGACCTTACGTGGTATCGCGGTGTGACCTTGTACGTGGCCCATCGTGTGACCTTGTCGTGGCATCGCGGTGTGACCTTGTACGTGGTATCGCGGTGTGACCTTGTACGTGGTATCGCGGTGTGACCTTGTACGTGGTATCGCGGTGTGACCTTGTACGTGGTATCGCGGTGTGACCTTGTACGTGGCATCGCGGTGTGACCTTGTACGTGGTATCGCGGTGTGACCTTGTACGTGGTATCGCGGTGTGACTTGTACGTGGTATCGCGGTGTGACCTTTACGTGGCATCGCGGTGTGACCTTGTACGTGGCATCGCGGTGTGACCTTGTACGTGGCATCGCGGTGTGACCTTGTACGTGGTATCGCGGTGTGACTTGTACGTGGCATCGCGGTGTGACTTGTACGTGGTATCGCGGTGTGACCTTGTACGTGGTATCGCGGTGTGACCTTGTACGTGGCATCGCGGTGTGACCTTGTACGTGGTATCGCGGTGTGACCTTGTACGTGGTATCGCGGTGTGACCTTGTACGGGTATTTCTTGTACGTGGTATCGCGGTGTGACCTTGTACGTGGTATCGCGGTGTGACCTTGTACGTGGTATCGCGGTGTGACCTTGTACGTGGTATCGCGGTGTGACCTTGTACGTGGTATCACGGTGTGACTTGTACGTGGTATCGCGGTGTGACCTTGTACGTGGTATCGCGGTGTGACCTTGTACGTGGCATCGCGGTGTGACCTTGTACGTGGCATCGCGGTGTGACCTTGTACGTGGTATCGCGGTGTGACCTTGTACGTGGTATCGCGGTGTGACCTTGTACGTGGCATCGCGGTGTGACCTTGTACGTGGTATCGCGGTGTGACCTTGTACGTGGCATCGCGGTGTGACCTTGTACGTGGCATCGCGGTGTGACCTTGTACGTGGCATCGCGGTGTGACTTGTACGTGGTATCGCGGTGTGACTTGTACGTGGTATCGCGGTGTGACTTGTACGTGGTATCGCGGTGTGACTTGTACGTGGTATCGCGGTGTGACCTTGTACGTGGTATCGCGGTGTGACTTGTACGTGGTATCGCGGTGTGACTTGTACGTGGTATCGCGGTGTGACCTTGTACGTGGTATCGCGGTGTGACTTGTACGTGGCATCGCGGTGTGACCTTGTACGTGGTATCGCGGTGTGACCTTGTACGTGGTATCGCGGTGTGACCTTGTACGTGGTATCGCGGTGTGACCTTGTACGTGGCATCGCGGTGTGACCTTGTACGTGGTATCGCGGTGTGACCTTGTACGTGGTATCGCGGTGTGACCTTGTACGTGGTATCGCGGTGTGACCTTTTATGGTGACCTTTCTGTATCGCGTGTGACCTTGTACGTGGCATCGCGGTGTGACCTTGTACGTGGTATCGCGGTGTGACCTTGTACGTGGCATCGCGGTGTGACTTGTACGTGGTATCACGGTGTGACTTGTACGTGGTATCGCGGTGTGACCTTGTACGTGGTATCGCGGTGTGACTTGTACGTGGTATCGCGGTGTGACCTTGTACGTGGTATCGCGGTGTGACTTGTACGTGGTATCGCGGTGTGACTTGTACGTGGTATCGCGGTGTGACCTTGTACGTGGTATCGCGGTGTGACTTGTACGTGGCATCGCGGTGTGACCTTGTACGTGGTATCGCGGTGTGACCTTAAATTCACATCACTGCTGACAGGATTGGAAAAAATGTGCTCCGATTCTTCTGGTATGACCGAGCTGACCTGACCAGGCCTGGCCCTACTGATCTGCCCAAACTATACTGATCTAACTATTACACTGACTTCTCTAACCTGATTTCGCGAAAACAACCGGCCATCATGACCGCGTTGCGACTTCGGACATCCATCAGCTGACTTAATGACGGATAACCTGACCTGACCTAACATCGCCTTCCAATTTCACCGTCACGTTTTGGCGGCTGACTGTAGCGTGCTGACTAGCGTGCTGACTGTAGCGTGCTGCCTGTAGCGTGCTGACTGTAGTCGGCTGACTGTAGCGTGCTGACTGTAGCGTGCTGACTAGCGTGCTGACTGTAGCGTGCTGCCTGTAGCGTGCTGACTGTAGTGGCTGACTGTAGCGTGCTGACTGTAGCGTGCTGACTGTAGCGTGCTGACTGTGCGGCTGACTGTAGCGTGCTGACTTGTAGCGTGCTGACTGTAGCGTGCTGACTGTAGCGTGCTGACTGTAGGTCTGTAGCGGCTGACTGTAGCGTGCTGACTGTAGCGTGCTGACTGTAGCGTGCTGACTGTAGCGTGCTGACTGTAGCGTGCTCACTGTAGCGAGCTGACTGTAGCGTGCTCACTGTAGCGTGCTCACTGTAGCGTGCTCACTGTAGCGTGGTGACTGTAGCGAGCTGACTGTAGCGTGCTCACTGTAGCTAGCTGACTGTAGCGTGCTGACTGTAGCGTGCTGACTGTAGCGTGCTGACTGTAGCGTGCTGACTGTAGCGTGCTGACTGTAGCGTGCTGACTGTAGCGTGCTGACTGTAGCGTGCTGACTGTAGCGTGCTGACTGTAGCGTGCTGACTGTAGCGTGCTGACTGTAGCGTGCTGACTGTAGCGTGCTGACTGTAGCGTGCTGACTGTAGCGTGCTGACTGTAGCGTGCTGACTGTAGCGTGCTGACTGTAGCGTGCTGACTGTACGCGTGCTGACTGTAGCGTGCTGACTGTAGCGGGCTGACTGTAGCGTGCTGACTGTAGCGGGCTGACTGTAGCGTGCTGACTGTAGCGTGCTCACTGTAGCGTGCTCACTGTAGCGAGCTGACTGTAGCGAGCTGACTGTAGCGTGCTGACTGTAGCGTGTTGACTGTATCGTGCTGACTGTAGCGGGCTGACTGTAGCGTGCTGACTGTAGCGTGCTGACTGTAGCGTGCTGACTGTATCGTGCTGACTGTAGCGAGCTGACGGTAACGTGCTGATTAGCGTGCTGACTGTAGGGTGCCGACTGTAGCCAGCTGACTGTAGCGTGCTGACTGTAGCGTGCTGACTGTAGCGTGCTGACTGTAGGGTGGCGACTGTAGCTAGCTGACTATAGCCGGCTGACGTGGCTCGTCCGTACGGCAGGTGTCTTCTGGCGCCTCTCAGGGTGGACTGAACCCCGACGCGCACGTGTTCGAGTGTCAGCTGTCGTCGGCGACGCCGCCGACCGATGGAGCCGTGCACATAGCCGTGCACGGCTGGCAAGGTGACTCTGCGTCGGCCGCCGCTGGAACCTCGGCCGGGGGCCTCTTCAGCCCCTCAGACGGCGCCTCCGTGTCACCCCAGTCGTCAGCCGAAGGTCAGTCGCCGTCACGTTAGATCAGGGGTCACGCTAGGTCGCCAGTCACGTTCATTTATCGCAGCAAACGTATGCTAGAAGTTCACGTGGTGTAATTATTCCACTCAGTTTGATCGCCTCTAGCATTGGGACTAGTAGACAGCAACTGGTCGCACGGAAACACTTGCCGGCACGAATGATGCGCACGTTGATCTGTATGCATGCTGTCCCTGCTTGAGTGCTATGACTATTTCTGTGGATCATGCGTTTCCACTAAGTAAGAGCGAGTAGCTATTTATAGTTCCGAAGTCCCAACTCTTTGCGATATATCATCATTAGTTCGTGAGACATACTTCAATTACCATACCCATCATACAAGTTGTTTAACATGGCACTTGCTTGTGCCATTATCTAGCCATGATTTCATCCCCAGTAAGTTGAAAACCCTAGAATAATTAATTTTTCCCTTGGACACCCAGATATACATTGAAGGTAACTATCGATCAGACGACTGGATTCGGTCGTTCCGGTGTGATATCATCTCTCCCACCAGCTGGCAAGGTGCCTTGGTGACTCAGGGTCAGCGGCCGCCGAAAGTGCTGCACGTGCAGCCGCCGTTGCCGGGAACCTGTCGCGGCTGCAAACTTGTGGTCGAGATAAAGGAATTTAACGTGGGCAACGCTGATAACGGCACTGCCACCCCTCCCCCTTCCCTGCCCAGCGGGGCCTGCGAATGAGTCGTTCGACGGTTACCAGGTGGCTGAATGCAGTGTTGTTCGATAATCTTAAGAGAGGTTAATAATCTTAATATATATCTATCTATCTTAATATATAATAATCTTAATCGATAATCAGCAGCGCACCAGTTTGCTTCAGGTGGCTGATATGAAGTTGCGGCGGCGCTTTTTGCAGAGGGTGTTTGAGGACTGGCCATGCATTCACTTGCTGGATATATATTCCAGACAACTACGAACTGGTGGCGCGGCCTCGTGGCTTACGCTTCTGTTAGTGCAGAGGAATACGTTTGCGTCTTTTTGGTGTTTAAGTTTAAGATACAGTTTATGATTAAAATAGTGAGCTGAAATTTCACTAGGTTATACTTCATATCATGTTGTAATTGTGGAGGTACCTATTCTTTTTGGACTACATTACTATTTAGTTTCGATTTTAATATTTATCTGCAGTGAAGCTATGTTGCAGCCAAGCATATTATGTAGGTATACCATATTTACAGTACTTATATAAGTGAAGAGAAATGCTGAGTAGTTGGGTTTATAACTGGTGGTGCAGTCCACCATATCTCGAACACGAATTTTCAAAATTTACACGCTCAGATCCCAGATTTTGAGAGAAAAAAAATGGTATACATGGTTATCTGAAATACTGAAGCGATTGCTGATCGTTTCAGCTCGATCGGAGCAGCGGTTCACGAATTATAGACTGCGGTGTTTTTCTAAGTTCGCACTGAAGGTCAAACTTCGAGGGTCGATATCTTGGTGTAATGTGGATATAAATGATATAAACTATATATTTTTGGAATCCAAATAAGCTCGTCTTTCGATTCCTGGGGGAAGTTTTTGGCAAGCCAGGTGCATCAGTCTAGGAGTGATAGGGATGGAGATAGCTTGGTTCAGGATAGTGGAGTTGAATGTAGCTAGACGCCAGAGTACCAGACCAGCTTGAAAAAAAAATTGGCACAGGCGTTGAAATTAATAATATATTTGAGGTACTGCAAGAAAGGGAAGGTGATGTTGTTAGGGATGGAGGTAGGCGTGGCCAGGTAGCTGAATATAGAGAGAGGGAGATTTCAGTAATATGAGACTCGAAAGTTAATTATATGGATCGCACATTTTGTAGTAGGCACCCCAGCAAACGGACTCGTGTTTGCTTCCCAAGTGCTCAAGCGAAAGATGTCGGGGATAGGTAAGAAGGAGTAATGAAGGGTAGTGGTGAGAGTACAATAGTAATTGTGTAGGTTGGTGTGAATGATATAGGAAGGGCTAAAACAGAGGAAGCAATAGAAGAGTATATGGCTTTGACAGGTAGGTTAGCAGGAACCAGGAAGAGAGGAGTGGTAACATCCATTCTGTATACGGTAAATGCAAGCGTATAATGGTATTCGAGGGCCATTGGGCTGAATACCAGGGTGGCCACGATTTGTAAGGAGCTTCGGGTAAGGTTCTTGGATTTGTGGGGGATTTTTGGGGAGGACTAAAATGTTTGCATAAGGTGGGTTACATCTGAGCAAGAAAGAAGTGAAATTACTCAGCAATGGGTATAAGGAGGCTCTCAGTAGGGAACAGGGAAACTAGGCAGTTCATGGGGGGGGGGGATGTTGCTGATAAAGAGAGAAGTATTGCAAGCAAGGAACAAGAAATAGTTTATCATGTTTTTATTTTGATGCCAGAAGTGTTTGAAACGAAAATTGGGAAGTGGATGCATATATGTTGTTTGAAAAGCTAGATTTGGTATACATAACGGAGGCAGGGGCTAATGAAATAATTTTTGGAGACAACTTGCAAGAACTTGAATTGACAGGCTACAACATGCATGCTTATAAAAAGAAGGCGATGATAGGAGAATGGATGCCCTGGTTTGTCAAGCAAGTAATTAAATGTCATTCCATGGAGGATAGTATACAAAATGAAGGGGTAGAATCTTTGTGGTTGAACGTCATTCTGAAGAATGGAACAAAATTCAGGATTGGGGAATTTTATAGACCTCCAGACCAGAACGAAAACACTGATAGGTTGATGCAAGAAAAGATAAGTAGGAAAGTGCAGGAAAGAACTGCTTTGTTGGGTGATTTAGGCATATCAAGATTGGAATAAGCATAGGTCTAAACAAATCAGGAAGAAGTGTCATGGCTTCATGAAGTATGGATACCTAAGACGCAAACAATCAAAACAGAATGGATGTTGTGTACTTGGAATTTAGCAAAGCTTTTCATAAAGTTCCAGATTGAAGGCTGAATCATCAACTACAGCAACATGGGATTGTTGTAAAAGTGCTGGGTTCGATTGAAGCATGGTTGAGTGAAGGAAGCGAAGGGTAGTGTTAAATGGATGTAAATATGATTGGAAGGATGTTTTGAATGGTGTACCGCAGGGGTCGGTCCTGGGACCACTTCTCTGCATCATCTTTGTGAATAACGTTGAGGGAGGGTTGAAGAATTGAGTGTTCAAATTTGCTGATTACCAAGCTGGTAGAAATGGCTAACAGTAGTGACCAATCTGCCAATATTGAGCAAGACTTGGATGACCTAAAAAGGTGGCAGATGTCTTTCAACTATGACAAGTGTAAGGTTATTCATATGGGGTCTGGAGGTGAGACTATCAAATATGGAATGGGAAGGAGGGAACTCGATATTATTGAAGACGAAAGAGACTTAGGTGCGTTGGTTTCAAAAGACCTTAAAGCAGAAAAAAAACAATGTATCAGAGCTAGAAACAGGGCGCTCATAATGCTGGAACTCATTAATAGGAGTGTGAGCTATAAGAGCAATGAAGTCATGAAAAAAATACTTTGGATATGTGCGGCCCACTTGGAATATAATGTGCAAGCATGGAGCCCCTTCCTAGAAAAAAACACATAGATATGCTAGGAGTGCAGCGCAATGCCACTAGACTTATCATTGGAAAAGGTTACTTAGAATATGGAGAAATGCTTATGGCATTAAATCTGTACTCACTCAAGTATGGGAGATTAAGGGGGACATGAATGAAATGTACACAACTATTAAAGGGCTATGTCAGGTCAATTTGAATGATGCTCTTCGGTTAACAGTATCACATACGGGTCATCAATACAAGTTAGACAAACTGAGGTGTAGGGCAGTTAACCCGCGCCGTGTTTCCTGTCAAATCCTCCCACCCGTGTCTCGGGGGGGGGTTGAAGACCCCCCTCTGAAATCCAAACTAGGCATCGCACGAAAACGAAAGAGGTGTCATCGGAAAGCGCTCCACGAGTAGGGTCCGGGTCCACCTACCCAAAAAAATTTGCTTTTGCATTATGCTTTTTACTCTGGGGAGTTCATTTTGGGGTATATATGAAAAAGAAAATTTATTTGGAATGCGAAAAGGAGAGCGAAATCGACCAGGGCTATAATTTTTTTTGGCCCCCCACAATTTTTTTAAATAATTTTTTTCGAAATTTCAAAATTTTGAGTTTTCAGGTTTTCTTTAATTTTCCTTCTCCAATGGGTAGAGCAGACCAAGAAATGTTGTTGGAAGTCAACTTGCCCTAATTAGAAATGCTTACTTTAGCCAGAATCCTGTGTTTAAACTAGAATATGACAAATACGCAAAATTTATATGTAGTCAAAAACAAACAAAATGACAAATTCAACTCGTCCGTTTTGTTGCATCCGTAAAGATAAGCAAACGCTGAAAGTTTCATTAAAATATCTGTATCCGTTAAAGCGTGACGAATGGTTGAACTTTTTTGGAGGTGACCTCACTTGACCTTGACATAACTCGTTGACCCTAGATGACCTGACCTAAATTTTTTGAATCAGCATGTCAAATTAATGTGCGAAAAGGTATGCAAAATTTGGGTGCGCTGCCGTGAGCCGTTCGTCCGCTATCCGCGAAAAACCTGAGGGGGCGGTTGAATACCCCCTCCCCCCCAAGACGGGACGGTTTAAGTGACAACAGGTCTTCAGTCAAAGGGTTGTTGATCAGTAGAATAGGTTGTCTGCTGATGTGGGGAGTTCCCCATCGCATATGTTTAAAAGTAGGGTGGATCATGTTTTAAACAAAATCCTTTTTTACGTCATAATTAGTGATGGATGGGGTGATATTTATGCTAAGGAAATGTGCACGGCACAGACCCCTTTAAGCAGGCATGGATGCAACTGGAAAATTATTGGTAAGGTATTTAATGCACATGTGCCAAGAGGCATCAAGAGAATAGGGCTGGATAACTAGGGTAAATTGGCATTGACAGGTTGCGTGGGATGTTGGTGGATTGTTTTTTAGGATGTGGTGATGGTTGTGGTACGTCTATTAACCTGGCTTGTGGAATCTTCCACTTACAGACTTAACTGGATGAGCCCTTGTGGCTCTTATTAAGTCTAAACACTTTATAGCTTTACAGATATTCAGCTGTTATTCATGTGATACGTATGCCGATGGAACGAAATATGCGGCTTGGAGCTTGCGTGAGGCGAAATGTACGACCCTCAATATACCAGGAGGTGCTGAGTTTGCATCAAAAGTAGCGTTAGGGATTATACTATATTACTCATCGTTTCGGCCAGGGGCCATCGTCAGGCCATCTCCTGACGATGGCCCCTGGCCGAAACGTTGAGTAATATAGCATAATCCCAAACGCTACTTTTGATGTAAACTCAGCACCTCCTGGTATATTGAGGGTCGTACATTTCGTCTCACGCAATGCCTAAAACCCAGGAGCTCTTAAGAGCCATTCTTCGTTGTATTAAACTTGGAGCTTGCATGCATTACTTAATGTTAATAAATAAATAAATTACTGTAACACTCAACGGCAGTCAGTTCTGGATATTCCCAACACACAGTGATATCTGTTCTCATCATGCGCATTCGATGCATTCCCCTTCGGACCACCGTGGCATCTGGGGTGTCGCACAGTAGTAGACAGTACGGAGACGGAAGTGACGTCTTAGTTTGCCTGACTTCACGTCTGTGGACCTCACGCGGTGGGCGACACACAGCTGTTCTGCCGACACTCTGGTACCACTCTGATGCCTCGGCTGGCACTCTGGTGCTTCTGCCGGCACTCTGGTGTCTCTGCCGGCACTCTGGTGTCTGCCGGCACTCTGGTGCCACTGCCGGGACTCTGGTGCCTCTGCTGGCACTCTGGTGCCTCTGCTGGCACTCTGGTGCCTCTGCCGGCACTCTGCTGTCTCTGCTGTCTCTGCCGGCACTCTGGTGTCTCTGCCGGTACTCTGGTGCCTCTGCCGGCACTCTGCTATCTCTGCCGGCACTCTGGTGTCTCTGCCGGTACTCTGGTGCCTCTGCCGGCACTCTGGTGCCTCTCCCGGCACTCTCTGCCACTGCCGGAACTCTGGTGCCTCTGCCGGTACTCTGGTGCCTCTGCCGGAACTCTGGTGCCACTGCCGGAACTCTGGTGCCACTGCCGGAACTCTGGTGCCACTGCCGGTACCAGCTGAACAGTTATCTTCTGATTGATTCGCTAGTGAGCCCAAATAGCTACACTAGACCAGACTGGTATTTTTGTATCATAGGTTGATTCTTGAATTGATACTACAAGCTGATTATGCGACTGAAGACTGAGGCGAACTTTTGATATCTCAAGTAGATTCCGTGCTTGAAATAATGACAAGTTCCTCGATTGGCGCTGAGGTGGAGTTCGTTTCAAAACGGCGCTGACAGGGAGCAATCAATCTTTTTGTCATGTTTGCGTTGAAAACCCGTTTTACACGGTTGCAACCAACTTATGCTCACCAAAACACGAAATATAACTTGCGAAATGTCTTCGTTTTTTTCACACAAAACAAGGAAAATATGGAGTACTTGTAACGCCTTTCGTTAACATAGCAATCTAATAGTGACCCCAAATATTGATGGTTGATCCAGCTAGGTGGCCGGGTGCCTGGCTGCATGGCCAGCTCAGTGGCCGGCCGTGCGGCTGGCTGGGCGGCTGGCTGTGTGGCTACGTGGCTGGCTTGGTAGCTGGCTGTGTGGCAGGCTGGGCGGCTGGCTGTGTGGCAGTGTGGGCGGCTGGCTGTGTGGCAGGGTGGGCGGCTGGCTGTGTGGCAGGGTGGGCGGCTGGCTGTGGGGGTGGGCGGCTGGCTGTGTGGCAGGGTGGGCGGCTGGCTGTGTGGCAGGGTGGGCGGCTGGCTGTGTGGATACGTGGCTGGCTGTGTGGATACGTGGCTGGCTTGGTAGCTGGCTCAGTGGCCGGCCGTGTGGCTGGCTGGGCGGCTGGCTGTGTGGATACGTGGCTGGCTTGGTAGCTGGCTGTGTGGCAGGGTGGGTGGGTGGGTGGCAAGCTGAGTGGCTGAGTGGTTGACTGGATGGCTAGGCGACTGGTTTGGTGGCTAGCTGGATGGGTGGTTGGGTGGCTGGGTGGGTGGTTTGGTGGCTAGCTGAGTGGGTGGTTGGTGGACTGGATGGCTGGGCAATTGGTGTGGTGGCTAGCTGAGTGTGTGGTTGGTTGACCGGATGATAGCTGAGTGGCTGGATGACTGGTCGGTAGCTGGGTGCGTGTTCACGCGTGTGTGCGTTCATGCACGCACGCTGGGATGTTCACATGGTTGGTCGCACGACACACCATCATTGGTAGCGGCAAGATGCGTGTCGTTCAGCATACTGCAGCGCTGATCAGAGACGTGGTCGGCGCGCTCTGTCAATATTTGACCGTGTCTGCACGTCATTGTTAATGTTGTACCGTGTCTGTATGTCGCTCTTTTAAGATCGTACCGTGTCTGTATACGCCTATCTTAAGATCGTACTGTGTCTGTGTATGGATCTGTTAAGAGTGTACCGTGTCTGTGTGTCGCTCTGTTAAGATTGTACCGTGTCTGTATACGTCTCTGTTAAGATTGTACCGTGTTTATATATCACTGTTTAGATTGTGCTGTGTCTGTATACGACTATGTTAAGATTGTACCGTACCCGTGTATGGCTCTGTTAAGAGTGTATCGTGTCTGTATGGCGCTATGTTAATATTGTACCATGTCTGTATACGTCTCTGTTAAGATTGTACCGTGTCTGTATACGGCTTTGTTAAGACCGTACCGTGTCTGTATTCGTCTCTGTTAAGATTGCACCGTGTCCAAAAATCCCTCTGTTGAGATTGTGCCGTGTATGTGACTCTGTTAATACTGTACCGTGTCTTTATGCGACTCTTGTTAATATTGTACCGTGTCTGTATGTACTCTGTTAAAATTGTACCGTGTCGGTATGTCGTTTCGTTAAGATTGTTCCGTGTCTGTATGTCGCTTTGTTAATGTTGCGCCGTGTCTGTATGTCACTCTGTTAAGATTGTGCCGTGTCTATATATCACTCAGTTAAGATTGTGTTGTCTGTTTGTCACCCTGTTAAGATTGTACCGTGTCTATATGCCGCTCTGTGAATATTGTACCGTGTCTGTATGTCACTCTCTTAACATTGTACCGTGTCGGTATGTCGCTTCGTTATGATTGTATTGTGTCTGTATGTCGCTCTGTTCGTGTGCTGTCGGGCGGTCTGATGTACACTTTCCTAGCGAAAAAGATGGTGTGAATTGACTATGCGAAGTCAACTCAACAGAAAAAAACATGATATTGCTGCACAACCTTCGAAAAGCATGTTTGAGAAAAACCAAGTGTTTGGCCGTGCTTCAGTGCGTTTTAACCTGGCACAACCAGAAGTAGTCATAGCAGACCGGATGGACATGGGATTCTGCCCTCAAACTCTGGGCAATTTGCCACCTAGTCTCTAAAGAGAGCATTAGCATATTTGTAGTTTTCCCGCATCTGAAGAGACCCGATTCCCCACATGAGTTTTCAATCTGGGACCCGTAGCTCAGCCCGTCTCAATGCGTTTTCCTCCATTCCGTGTAGCTGGGCCGTCCAAACCATTCATTGAAGGCTTCGCTCCTAGTCAACACATGCCATTTATATAAATCAGCATGCAGTGATCTCCTTCCTAGAATGTCTCACCCCGAGCTTTCCTAGGAAACGTCTCGAGAGAGGACGACTGACACCCGTCGTCCGGCTGCGCTGCCGGCGAGAACCCAAAGTTGGTAGTACCAAAAATACGGACTGCCCAATCTTACACACGTAAAATTATGGACAAAAGAAATAGTCCGCTAATTTTGCCGGCTCAAACAATATTAAGGAATATATCTTATGATCAATTTTTGCCACCATTATCACGCAAATTCTTTGACATTTTTGGTGCTTTTACGTTTGCCAGTAAATCCATTGGTATTTGCGATATGCTGGTGGCAAATAAATTTACTGAACTAAATTTTTCAATCTTGTTTTCGGCAACGAGTGCGTTATTTTCGGGGTACATAATTTGCTTGCTTACAATTATAAGAACTGCTCTTGGCATCGCCGACTTTGGGTTCTAGCAGGCAGCATAGCTGGATTACCAGTGTCAGTCGTCCACTTTCGGGACGTACCCGAAAAATATATGGGTGAGCCTCCCGGGAAAAAGATCATTGCATCATGATTTTGCTATAGGGCACGTGTTGATCCGAAGTGAAGCCTTCGATGAATAACTTGCAGCGTTCAACTAAAGAGAACGAATTGAAGCGCATTGGGAGTGGCTGAGCTGCGGTCTACTGAGTCCCACGTTGAAGGCTGTTATTGCAGGAGCTCGGGTCCCTCCAGAGACGGGAACTTCAACTACGTTGATGGTCTCTCTCTCTCTCTCATCCGGCTGCTGAAGCCGTAGCCAACCTGGTACCTCTGATTGGTTCCCGGTTGGATTTCTCGCTTGGTGTCACGACACTTGGAGCAGTGACCCACCAGTTACTTTACCGACACCGCTGATGGCATCTGGAAGCCGGCTGCGTCTGAATTCCAGATGGCGAGGAAGAACTTCTGAAGGCAGCTGGATTTGTTGAAATGAAAGAAAGCATGTGCCACCAGAAGTGAACTATTTCGTTCCCATACCTATTGTGTTCAACGAGCTGCAAGTGTGGAAATCTGCAAACAACGAAGCTTGGGTTTTCACTGGATGCCTAGGTGCATATGCATTCGACACCTTGTTACCACCCTCCCACCCGGAACGGTGGTGCAGAAGCTGACGCTGTCAGCAACGGACTGGCTACATCACAAACACAGCGTTACCACCCTCCCACCCGGAACGGTGCTGAAGAAGCTGGCACTATCAGCAACGGACATGCTACATCACAAACATCCACGAATTGTCTTATTGCTATCTTTATTTTATGCTATGTTTTCCTCAGACGTGCATAAAAGCTAGGACGAGTCTAAGAGCACATGTACAATGACGTGTGTGAAAGCATGTGTATACTGAGATAGACCTGGACTCTTCCAGGAGTGCCTTAGCGAAAAGGGGAGGGGCGAGGCGATATTACTTGGATCGTTCTGGGGACTAAGATGCCTTTCTAGGTGCGAACCGCCACACTAATGAAATAATGTCCAGGCCTGTGGTGGTGCATGGCTGGTTGTGTTCTAGTTTATGTTTTTAATACAAACATCTGAATGTGCTGGCTAACATTTAATGATATCCACCAGGGATTCCATGTGCATCTGAGGAGACTGTTTCCTCTCAGTGCTGACATCCCTTCCTCCATATATTGCGGGCCTAACATGAGACTCTATGGAGTTGTCCATGCTGGTGAGTCCCATGAGTACTATATATGCTGCCATTCCCGATAACTTGACAGAAGTATGGTGGTTGTAACTTCACGACCCACTCAGCAGCTAAGTCCATATGGCGTCGCCTACCTCTCACCATGGCAGGAAGGGCGGGTATCACGGGGAATCGAACCTCGTACCTCTGGCGTGCCAGATGCTGAACTGAATCACTGAGCTACCGAAGCCCTAAATTTGTTTTCTAGAAATTTGTTTGCGGTGCTCGGCAATGTTGGAAAATAATAGGCCATCTCTGAACTTCCCTGAAGCCTGATTATTTTGCACTAAAAACAAAAGTTAATTCCACATGTCATCAGGTTAACAATGAACAATTCATTAATGCTGTATGATTTGGAAATAAATGCAGGCTAAATGCAGGCAGGATGAATTTTATGAAACTCAACTAATCAATCACTCAATATTGTAATATTCCTGCATCACTTTACAAATTGTCACTGAAGTACCAGTCCGAGTGTACGATAGCGAACCAGGCATAGTTAGACAGGCTGACGACGGCCTTGGTCTATGGTAAGGGCAGATGCAGGTAACCACCATGTCGATAGTGATTCACCACAAAAAATATAGCAACCGCTGAGACCTACACTGAAAAACAGTTTTTGCTGAGAAGTCCTTGGTGAATATGTCATGTCCCAATCATCTGTAGCCACGAAGTTTCACCTGCACAGCACAATACTCCGGCTCCATGGTTGATGTTCTGCTGGAGTGGGTGGCCATGGCCCGCATTGACTACCGGCCCCTTGAGAACCGGGAAGGCAGAAGTAGGACACCAAATATCCTGCTTCCCCAGTTTACTATGATAGACCTTGTCAGGGTTGGATGTGTTCTTTGTAATCCTGGATATAGAGAGGAATATTTTGGGATAATGGAATACGGAGGGGATGTTTGTCTTGGACATAAAGATTAGTGCAACTATGAGCCCTTGTGGCTCATAGTTGCACTAATCTTGACGTGAGACAGCACCTGGGAACTGCTGGGTAGGCATAAAGACATAAAGACATAAAAGATTAGTGCAACTATGAGCCACAAGGGCCCTTCTTGGTTGCACTCTGTACACTGAACCAGTTGCCCACCAAGTCTGTCAATCAGCCCTCACTGTAATACTGAAAAGCAAGCCCTCTATTCTTATAATGATTGTCTATGCTGTTTTTAAAGATGTTCAATGTGCTGCTACTGACGTTTTCTGGCAGCTGGTTCCAGTGTTCCACTACCCTGTTGGTGAAGAAAGTCTGCCGTAACCTTGTTCTGCTGTGGTTAACTTTAATTTTGAATTTATGAACTCTAATTGCATCATTTCTGTTCAATTCATACATTTCCCCAAGATATCCCCTCTCCAGACCATGGACAAATTTAAAGACCTCGATGAGATCTCCTCACAGCCTTCTACATCTAAGTGAAAACATATTCAATTTCTTCAATCTTTCCTCATATGCCAGGTTGCTTATGCCATTAACCATTTTTGTGGCCCTCTTTTGTACTCTCTCTCGAAAAGACAACAATCTTTTTCATAGCTAGGAGACCAAGCTTGGATGCATTATTCCAAATGTGGCCTGACATATGTACAGTAAAGCTTCCTGATGACTTCCTCACTTCTGTATGATGCATTCCTATTTATTGCCCCGAGCATTGTCAGTGCCTTCTTCCTGGCTTCCTTGGTCTGTTCTGATGCCCCAAATTTTGTGTTTAGAATAACACCTAAATCCTTCTCCTGTTGAGTCACTGATAGCACTTGCCCACCCATCAAGTATGGAGCCTTCATATGCTGCTTACCTACATGCATGATATTGCACTAATCAAAATTTAATTTAATTTTCCATTCCTCGGACGACTTCACAAGTTCGTCTAAGTCTTTTTGCAGCGAGATATGCTCATCTTGACCTGTTATTGCCCTAAAGACCTTCAAATCATCCGCAAATTTCAAAACTTTACTGCTTAGGCCACTTTCAATGTTCTTAACAAATATAATGAGCAGTAGTGGCCCCAGTACTGACCCCTGGGGGACTCCACTAAGAACATTTTGTCATGATGACTTTGTACCATTTAGCATCACTCTTTGCTGTCTATCTGAAAGCCACAACTCAATCCATTTCAAGATGCTACCTGCAATACCATGGGACTGAAGCTGTATCATTAACGGTTTATGGGGTACCTTGTCAAAGGCCTTACTAAAGTCAAGATATGCTACATCAACCTGATTTGCCTGATCAAATTGTTCTGTGGCGAAGTTAAAAAATTCCAAGAGATTTGTGAGACACGATCGTCCTTTTCTAAACCCATGTTCAGTATCTTGAATCAATCTGCTACCTTCCAGATAACTAACTATTCTATCCTTGATAATTGATTCGAGTAACTTGCAGACTAGGGATGTGAGACTTACTGGCCTATAGTTTTCAACTTTCCCTCTTTCTCCTTTCTTGAAAATAGGAACTACATTTGCCATTTTCCAATCGGCTGGAATTTCATTTTGTGAAACTGATCTACAAAATATTATACTAAGTGGAAATGCCAGTTCATTTTCAGTTTCCCGCAACACTCTGGCATAAATATCATCAGGTCCTGCTGCCTTGTTTGGCTTTATTTTCCTGATATGATTGTAAACAACATCACTATCAATGAAATCAACATCATTTGTCAGATTCCATGTCACTGAACTATGGTGTACGGTCGGCAGATTGGTCATATCTTCCAATGTAAACACTGATTTAAACTGCTTGCTCAGCTCCTCAACCATCTCACTATCCTCACCCAATATAGTCCCGTTTACTTCCAGTGGACCAATTGTGCTAGAAACTTTACTCGACTTGTAGAAACTAAATAACTTTTTACTGTCCCCATTACAGTTTCTAGCTAAATCCAGTTCTTTTCCTCGCTTTGCTGCTCTGGTTTTTTGCTTCACAGTGTCTCTAGCTTTCGATACGCCTGTAGATTGACGACATTTGAAGCTACTCTAAAGACTCTAAATGCAGTTTTCCTAACCTTAATTGCTTTTATCAAGTCTGGTGTAAGCCATGCTGGCTTTCCTACCCTTTTTTGCGTCTTTGCTTTTGGGGGACATGTCTAATCTGACTTTCCTTGAAGTAAGATTTGAACGTTTCCCACATTTCACAGGCATTTAAATTGGAGAAATCTTCTTCCCATCTGGTGGCACTTAAAGCCGCTCTCATGCAGCCAGTCTGCTCTGTTGAAATCTGGAACCTTTGCCAAATCATCCTTAATAATTTCCTCTACATGTTCATTGAATCTAACTATGTTATGGTCACTTCTTCCCAGAGCTTCTCCTACAGTCAAGTCTTGAACCAAGTCACTTAAAATCCGAGAATACAAGGTCCAAGAATGAGTCATGCCTGGTAGGTTCCGATACAAAGTGGTGTAAGAACAGGTCCTCTTCAAGGCATTTCCTAAGCATTTTGCATGATGGGGGAGCCAACACCAGCATTTTCATAACCTTTTAGATTAAAGTCACCAAGAATAAGGCACTTCCTCTTCAAGTTTCTACTGATTTCCTCACAAATCACCTTGTCAAGCTCCAGTTGCTGAGAATGTGGCAGGGTTCCTGATCGGTAGAAAGCTCCTATCCTAAGAGTATTGCTGTTGCCTTTTCCCACAGTGACATCAAGCCAAATGGACTCCACAGACACATTTTTATCCCCGCCTGCTACTTTTTGAGAACTGCATAAGCTATTCATATAGAGCATTACACCACCCCCTTTCATTGCATGAAAACATATTGTATCCCTGGATCTCATAGTCCTGTAAGTTATCTCCAAAATACCCTTCACTGACCCATGCCTCCGTAATGCAAACAAAATCTGGTTCCTCCTCAGCAACATAACACTTGAACTCATCAAATTTGGACCGGATACTCTGAGCATTAAACATCATACACTTAACAAATGCTCCATAACCACCTTTGGCTTTTTCATGCTGAGGAGTTCTTTTATCATCAGATGAACTATCACTCTGTGTCCTTGAACTACTGTTGTCCCTATTTGCTGACTTTGAGGTTCCTGCCTTGGCTGACACTATTGGAATATTCCTGAGTTGGCAATGCAATTTCATCCCTCCCCACCCCATTTCCTAGTTTCTCTGAAGGACATGCTCATACGCTTTGCCTAGCACATGGACCCCCTTCTCAGAGAAGTGCAAGCCATCCCTCTGATAGAGGCCCCACGATGCATAAAACCTGCACCATTCGTCTACAAAGGTGAAACCTAGCTCGTGGCAGAGCTTACCTACCCTGGCGTTGGCTGCCAGTGCCCTAGAGCTCCACTCAGGGGAGGCTCTAGCCCTAGGCAAAATTGCTGTTACAATGACTATTGTTACCCTTCAAGGTGGCCAGAAGGGCCCTGTAGTCCCGCAGAAGCTCCTCACTCCTAGCAGGACCTATGTTATTTACCCCTACGTGCACTATAACTGTACTAAACTGGTGATCACTGGTGACCTGTGCCACCACTGGTACCAGGTCCTTCACCTTGGCACAAGGCCTGGTGATGCACCTCCTGTCCCTCCTACCTTTACAGAATACCCGATATAAATGTCGCACACTGACTCCTTACTACTACTACTTTCCTGGGGGCAGTCCTCCAATGCCTGGAACCTATTCGATGATAATATGCCTGCCCGCTGGGCCGTTCGGCTAGGCTTCCTCCCGCTCCTACCACCTGCCACCTGCCACTCACTGACCCTTTCCTTAGGTTCGCGTCTCCAAATCCTCCCCCCCTGACCTCATGCCACTTCCCCTTCTGTGACCTACCAGAACTACCCCTCCTCTGTTCACTAGTAACACTCCCCTCTCGAGAAATCCCAGCCACCTTCACAGTAGGGGAAGCCTCAGCTACTTGGCCTGCGACCACCTGGGCATATGATGTCCCTAACCCTGTAATATCAGAATCTTAGCTTGCACTTCCCAGTGAACCTTTATACTTTTTCGCACAGCAGTTCATTGTTAGACGGCACCATTCAATCTCCAAATGAAGAAAATGAGGTGATAATTTTCTGGAAAGGATGACGCTCTGGATGCTACAATTCAAGAACAGTCTATTTATTAAACCCTATACGTCGTTTCCTTCTCCTCATTACGTAGGCTGTTTTGTAGCTATATCAATGGACTCTTCATGTTGACGCTGACTTGCACGTTCAGATAATCTAAGTACTAATTAGGCACAAAGAAAATTCCGTCAAAAGGGAGACCTGGACATATATGTCAGCCATGAGAGAAGTAGAAAGATAGAACAGGGGGAATGAGACAATTACAAGTGGTGACATTGCATAGCATTTTCTCATTGCATATACTTTTTTTCATCGTACCATGATGAAATGTTCAGGGTTTCAAGCTTGTAATTGCTATTACATCTGGGAGGGAAAGCATATGATATCTGACATCTACCTGTCTTTATTAGCAGCCTACTGTTGGCAGGTGATCTCGGAAGTACCGGATGCTAGTGTTTTGTCTCATGCCAAAAATATTGCACCGGACTCTGGTTTCGATGATATTAGATTAAGGTTCAAATTAAATCAGTGCTATCTCAATAAAATATGCATGGAAATTAAAAGAAAAACACGTAGAGAACTACACAGTACTGTTCTAAAATTTCGTCATGCGGAAAGTAGTCCCTGTCCTCCTCCTGCCCATGGTTTATGCGCCCATCCCAGGGTCATTTTGCACCCTTGGAGAACTTGGATAGGCCCGTGTCCTCATTGCTAAGCTACACCCATCCAATGCTAAATTATGACCGCACAAAATTGAGCCTGATGCGTTCAAGACACCCACCACCCATTCCTCCCAATCAACAGACTACTCTCCAAGTAGTGCAGTGTGATCATCTGGAACCCTAATGAACAAACATTTATCTTCAACGAACCTGACCTGACACGCGCGACTAAATCGTTATTCCTATATACTAAATCAGCACCCCTTTCGCACTTGCCCACCATCATATGCCACATAATTTGATAAAACTTTATTTGCGACGCTCGGCATGCGTATGTGCTTGGCCTTCAACAGGGGTGACCCATTCCATTTTCTCAAGCAAGATGCGATCTCTCCTATCAGAAGCGGGAATTTCTGTCAGCAATCCTCCCTCAGTCAGGTTTTGATTTTTTTGATAAGATGCCACTCATTTCCCATCGACTTAGCGAGAAAGTACCCTGATATTACCAGAAATAAGTGCACTTCGAACAGTTGGCCTTCCTTTTCCTTACGACACATAAAATGCATGACAGCAGCCTCCACCATATCAATGTAGAAGTTCTTGGCTGCGCTAAGCATCGGCACACAGGCGGCGTTCATACCCGGAAGCTCTGCAAAGCTAACGAGGTCGTGGGTGGAGAGGATGGGAGCACTTGCAGCAGAACCTATGGGATTCGATGATTGTTCGTATCTTGCAAAGTGCATAGCTCCTAACGTTCATAATTCCCAAATTGAAAGTTAACTCCAGAGACCAAGTTCTCTGAAGCCCTATTTCCCCGCCAGCAGCTTAGAGACTAGAAGCCGTTTCAGCTGCTCCTGCGGATGCACTCCGAACTGGGTACAGCAGATGTTTCAAAAGTCCGAAAATGGCAGCAGGATACTCAGCAGAGCAGACGGTGCCATTCGGCGCAATGTCTCAGGACACTAGTACGCTGGCCACACTGCATGGTATAGTGGCGACATTAGCGCGGTGGCGGTCAGTCGTCTGAAGCCCGTCCTGGGTGACAGGTCACCAGAGAGAACGGACGGACGTCACCGGCTCCAGGGCCACCGCCTAGGCCATCGGCGGGGCCATCGGCGGGGCCATCGGCGGGGCCATCGGCGGGGCCATCGGCGGGGCCATCGGCGGGGACATCGGCGGGGACATCGGCGGGGCCATCGGCGGGGCCATCGGCGGGGCCATCGGCGGGGCCATCGGCGGGGACATCGGCGGGGCCATCGGTGAGACAAATCGGCGCTCCTGCTCCGATCATGGTCCTCAATTTTATGATCTTTGCTGCACACCCGTTTTCATTTCACATTGAGGGTGTGGTGGGGTGAGGGTGAATTCACTATTGGATGGGAAAATTTAATATGGCGAGGAGGGAGAGGGTGGCACATGCCCGTCCAAAAAAAATACAAAACGATACCCTTGAAGCTAACCCAAAACCTTTCTGGTCGCAGGTTCGCTCCAAAACAATCTCCAAAGTTACTGCAGAATGACTCATCAGTACGGGTGAGGCAGTGGCTAAAATGGATAAAAAGAGTAGAGCCTGAATGGAGATCTCTCACCTAGCCATGGTGGTCCAATTGCTCAGCACGTGGTTTCGGGGTGAATTGGTATAATGACGATTAACATTAATCGGGAACCAAGTTGCCGGGGTCTGAACTTTCAGCACACCCAGGATCTTCGTCCATAGAGTGGAGGAACTAAGCTTTCTTGGATCTTCACTTTGGAGGATACAAGCACTAGTTCAACATTCTTTAAAAGGTTCCAGGGCAGGGGTGTATCCAATAATTTGGAGCACAATACCACTGATTTTTGTAGATGTTTTTAGGCACAAGTGAAGGTGCACCCAAACGCTCTGCAGGGTTAGCTCTTCTGGTTGAGAGGCACAATCAGCTGAACAACTCGTCAGGCTGTGTGTACGCGGTCGAGTATCCTAGAGCAGATTCTTTGGTGGATCCCACAAAAGAAACATAAAGACACCCTTGCGTGCACAGCTTAGTTGGTGCATGTTACGAGCAGCATGTCATAGTGGCCTGGATTTCTTAGCTACCTCAACATCAACCTGAATGTGAAGTTAAATTAATTTGATTTTACCAGATATGAACACTAAATTCCTGGACAATTAACATGATCCGCATTTTCTTCAATGCGTGTTATCTTCAGTCTTTCACAGAATAGCCCCCAGTTGGTATGTATAAAAATATGGTAAGTCTGATTAGTTGTTGCATGGATTCTAACATGTATCACCTAATGATAGGCCTTATACCATTTGTACAATATATATATACCATTTCTTAGGGTATTAGGATATGCTGATGTAAGAGTGAGGAAGTACTCCGTTGAGGAAATATTTCATCGCCTTTCTTTATGCAATGTTTTGGTGTTAAATATGATGAATATTCAATCTGTTTCCAAACCTGCCATATACTGACGCTAAGAATGTCATGCGCATTTTTAGTAGCTATTTCACTTCCTGATTGGCGACATAGTCGACCTCTATATTTGTGATTATTGGCACAGAACTACAAATATCCACTGCCAATCGGAGTTCATCAGCACATCTATAGCTATGAGCCCAGACAAGAGCATAAGGATGAGAAAGAAATCCATGTTCAAACCTGTTAGGGCCAAACATATTCACCCAAAAATTGCTTATGTGTGTTAACCACGTTGTCACTTTTTCAGTATGCGTCCGACATTATATTGATTGAATTGTGGTCAAGTATTAGAGAATAGACAAACAAATGTATGTTATGTTGCTTTCATTTTTACAAATACATGTTACATTTTTATAAATGTAATCAGAAATGTTTCCTTGGAACGAAGAAATTAATTTCCCCGGCTGAGGATGGTGATCCACCTCGCTCCATACCTCGATGGATTACGGCTCAACCCACCCAAGGTAGGGTGAACATTGGTACGTTTGTGCGCAATACGACCCACCATATACTGTGAAGCATAATTAGTTGGTGAGCTAACACCCACCGCCACATTCTCCAGCTAGTTTCTGGGAACGCTACCGCTTGTGTTAGCGGCATCATGGTCTGGTAGGTATATTGGAAGATCAGCAGCCGCTTCAGCTGCCATATCACCGCTCACACAGTCATTTTTCTGGGCCGCTGCCCGCTGCCGAGACGTTTCCCGCCGCTGAGTGGCCTCCCACTGCCGAGCTACCGCCCGCTGACGAGCTACTGCCGAGCTACTGCCCGCTGCCGAGCTACCACCCGCTGACGAGGTACTACCGAGCTACCACCCCCTGACGAGCTACTGCCGAGCTACTGCCGAGCTACTGCCCGCTGACGAGCTACCACCCGCTGACGAGCTACTGCCGAGCTACCACCCCTGACGAGCTACTGCCGAGCTACTGCCGAGCTACTGCCCGCTGACGAGCTACCACCCGCTGACGAGCTACTGCCGAGCTACCACCCGCTGACGAGCTACTGCCGAGCTACCACCCCTGACGAGCTACTGCCGAGCTACTGCCCGCTGACGAGCTACCACCCGCTGACGAGCTACTGCCCGCTGACAAGCTACTGCCGAGCTACTGCCCGCTGACGAGCTACTGCCGAGCTACTGCCCGCTGACGAGCTACCACCCGCTGACGAACTACCACCCGCTGACGAACTACCGCCCGCTGACGAGCTACTGCCGAGCTACTGCCCGCTAACGAGCTACTGCTGAGATCACCTAGTGCTTCTGCACCACTCTGAGAGAATCTCCAATAGAACTGTAAAATGATTGCAATAAACGTTATGATGATGATGATGATGCTCAGCTACTGCCCGCTGCCGAGGTACTGCTGAGCTACTGCCCGCTGCCAAGCTACTGCTGAGTTGCCGACTTACTGCTGAGCTGCTGCAAGCGCCTCGCTGATGAGGCTCTCCGCCACCGCAGCATCCTGGCACACTGGCGCTGCCTTGGAGGCAGCCGGGGACGCTGCGATCAGCAGCAGCCGCGCCCGGTACAGCGCTGCGGCGCAGGACGGGTTGGTGTCCGCGCCGAACCTGCTCCTCAGCCAACTGAAGAACTCAAGCGCGTCCTGGTTCAGCACCTAGGTCAGCAGGAACTGCAAGCCGGATCTGCCTGCAGGTCCACATACAGGCGGCACGTGGAGCGGATTGATAGCATAAATCCCTCCTGAAGGTGTAGGAGGCGTGGCCTCTTCTTAAAGCGCGCGTTCATCAGCAGTTCTCCGAGTTGGCTCAGTATACCCTCCCGCTCGACCCAATGCACTCCAAGACCACAATATAATGACTTGTCCACGTACCTGCGACGATAATGCTCCCGACGATGTCTGCCGTCTGACGCTCGCCCTCCAGCAGCAGGCTGAAGGCCTTTGGACGGTGCAGCTAATGGCTGTGCAGTGCAGTGAGGTAGACATGTTACCGGACAATTTTGGTCGCCTACCCAAGAAAATGTAAATAGTTCCATATATTATAGCTACCGGCTCGACGGAGCGGAATGAAGCGTGATAAATGAATGAAATGAACACTGCAATACGCGTCAGTATAATATACATCGTTACTAATACTATATTTAGTGTATTATGCAACCAAGCGTGATCAAAGGTCATGCAAATATTGCAGAAAGGTAACTACGATGTGAATCTTTGTTGATTTTGCTTTAACCCGTCCCGTCTCGGGGGGGGGGAGGGTCTTCAACCGCCCCCTCAGGGTTTTCGCAGATAGTGGACGAACGGCGCGCGGCAGCGCGCCCAAATTTGGCATACCTTTTTCCACATCAATTTGGCATGCTGTTTCAAAATTTTGAAGTCATGTCATCTAGGGTCAACGAGTTAGTTAAGGTCAAGTGAGGTCACCTCCAAAAACGTTCAACCAGTCGTCACGCTTTAACGGATGCAGATATTTTAATGAAACTTTCAGCGTTTGCTTATCCTTAGGGATGCAACAAAACGTACGAGGGGAATTTTCCTTTTTTCGTTTTTGACTACAGATAAAATTTGCGTATTTGCCAAATTGCAGTTCAAATAGAGGATTCTAGCTAAAGTAAACATTTTTATTAGGACAAGTTCACTTCCAAAAACGTTTCTCGGTCTGCTCTTCCCATTGGAAAGGAAAATTAAAGAAAACTTGAAAACTCAAAATTTTCTAATTTCAAAAAATATTTTTACTTTTATTTTTCGGGACCAAAAAAATAAAGCCCTGGTCGATTTCGCTGTCCTTTTCTCATTCTAAATATATTTTGTTTTTCATATATCCCCAAAATGAACTTCCCAGAGCCAAAAACATATTGTAAGTCGTGAAAAGTCGTGAAAATCTACCCCCGGATGACGTCACTTTTTGGGGAAATTTGTATTGGGGGTGGACCCGGACCCTACTCGTCGAGCGCATTCCGATGACACCTCTTTTGCTTTCGTGCGATGCTTAGTGTGGATTTTAGAGGGGTTACTAACCGCCGCCCCCCCCCCCCCACCGAGACGGGGTGTGAGGATCTGACCGGAAATACGGCGCGGGTTAAAGCTGGAGTTAATCATGTATTTTACATGCACAACAGCCTGATACCGTGCGAATTTAAAACAACGAATTTAGAACAACTATGCGATACCGTGCGAAGTTAAAAACAACGTATAACCCTGAACGACTATGCCTTCTGTTTAAATTAAAAACCTGATGTAATCACCAGAACCCATCTGAATCGACATCCTTCCCAAACAAGTATCGTCATCGTGCTTCTTGGAGCGTGATAGCGAATTCTGGATGCCTCGCTTCTAACGGTATGACGTTTGCAAGTATCGTAATTTTGCTCACCGTAGTGGATCTGAGAGCGTGAAAAAGAACACCCCGTAGCGCAATTTCAGTGAAGAGCTTTAATGTGCTGTGTTATGCAATGCCAGTTTATATCATAGGTGTTTGCGTCGTTATCGTTAATATCGATATATCCTGATGAGGTACCTTTCAAACCACGCAGAATGGGAACAGTCCTATGCACGCAATTATCTCAAAACTTGGTTTGCATGACTTACACGATTATAAATAAGATTATTTTCATGGTGAATTCGACATCCTGTCGAACTCGTTTCGACATCCCACACCTGATGATAAATAATTATTTTAACGCTGCATTAGAAGACACGCATTTGTCGAGCCTGTGGTCAATTCCTATATTTTACTAATGCTACGGAGGAGAGGATTTATTTGACTGTGACTGCCGTTCTATCATTTCATCTTTTCCATTGACATTTTGCCTTATTTAGTGTTTTTCGTAATTCCAGTTTCTCTTTTATCATTGAACCATGTATTGACGCGAGTGCTGAAAAACCATGAATATGGAGAACTCAATATACTACTACGACTACGACTATTGCCCACTTTCCCCGGGAAAAGGGGCAGTCACCTCCCCATGAGTGGTTGTGGGGGCCCTAAGAACCGCACAGTGGTTCGGAAAAAAATACACCTCACCCCCTAAAAATCCCGCTGGGGCCACCAAAATTCACACCGCTGCGCCTGAAAAGCACATTGAGGACACCCAAAAGTCGCGCAAGGGCCCCTGTAAATGTCATTGTGGGCCAAACTTCGCACAGAGGCCCCTGCAAATTACATTGGGGGCACCAAAAATCGTTTGGTGACCCTAGGAATGACTCTTTTGGCTCCAAAGTATGGGAGTGGTACACCCAAAAAGTCGCACAGAAGCCCACGAAAATAACTCTGAGGGACTCAAAAGGTAGGGCTGGCGACCCCGAAATAGCGTTCAGAACGGATAAAGTAGTGCCGGGTACCTGAAAATCTTGTGGGGGTTCGAAAAGTAGTGCCGGACCACTGAAGGTCACGCCCTGTATCTGTAAAGGCCGGGTCGGGGCCCCTTGAAACCAGACTATGGGCACCCAAAGGATGGTCCTTGGTCGCCGGGAATGTAAATCACGTACATGTAAATCACGCTGTGGCTCAATAAGTCTCATCAGGACCCATGGAAATTACGCTGGGAGGTCAAAAAGACTGGCTGGGCCCCTGAAAATCACGCTGGGCACAAAAGGTCGAGCCGGGGCTCCTAAAAATCGCGTTTGACCCCAAAAGGTGGACCGCGGGCCCTGAAAATCACGTTCGTGGCCTCAAAAGTGTGTGCCTGGGCCCATAAAAATGATGCTGAGTAAAGAAGGTATGTCAGTGTTCTTCAAAATGGCGCTGGTTCCCCAAAAAGTGAGGGCAGGACCCGGGATATTTCGTTGGGGGCTTCAACAGTTCGCGCCTAAGCCCTTGCAAATGACACAAGGCACTTGGCAGGTCACACCGGGGCCCAAAAGTCAAAAGACCACAAATAAATGAAGCCGGGAAACGAAAAGCAGTCTGGACCCGACGAATCACTCTGTGGCACCAACAATCGCTCCAGAAGCTCCCAAAACGTATTAGGCCCCAAAGCCGTGTCGAGGCCGCTAAACCTCGCGCTAGGAGTCCAAATGAATGATACCGGAGGCCACAAATTCGCACAGGGACTCAAAAAGTCGTGTCGTAGCCCTTCAAAATCACACTTAGAGTCGAAAATGTCCCACTGGGGCCACAAAATTCGCAGCAGCCCCATATAAATCAATTCTTACCCGAAATACACCCAGCGGCACCACAAATCGCGTCGACCTCCCGGAAAACCTTTCAGAGCCACCGAGCAAAACTCGCAGCGAAAACCTGAACAATCGTACCGGGACCCAAAAATATCGCGCAGGGTCCATGGAAAAATGGAACTTTACCCCCAAGAAGTCACACCGCAACTCGATCAAACCAATCCGAGCACCGTCAAATTAGGACCAGGTGTGAAATAAAATTATCCTAAGGGTATTTCTATTCCGAAGGGTGTCATCGCCTGAGCAAAAAGCTCGATGAGCCGCCGCAGTGGCGTACTAGACGGGTAGAATGCGTCCCCCCATCCCGAGTGGGATGGTCTCTCAAGAGTCGTGCCTGCCCCCTCCCCCCCCGACAAAAAAATGCGCTGGGGCTTCACAAATTCGCATCGGGCCCTCCCAATTCTCGTGGTGGTCCGAATAAAAGTGCACAACTTTCCAATTTCAGACATTCCAGAGCATAGGACCCGGTCATCACCATGCTAACGTCCGTGCACATGTTCACCCGTGGTGCGCATTCGGCGTATTTGCTATATTTCGTGCCAGTCTATGATTTCAACGAGGCCTCCTACGATTTGCTTATTGCTATCACAGATAGTTTTGCACCCTATTTTACACCATGGAATGCTTCGTATGGGGGTTCGCTGGGATAATTTAGTAAGTTCAATTTCATACTTCGTTTTTTTTTCTTCGCACACTTACTGGTGGTTATGAATTCCGGATACATTTGATGCACTTTATCTCTTTGGTTAAATATGCTCAAAGATTGGCTAATAAACAGAGGCTCTGGCTCGGTGTCCTTTTTGGACCTGTTGCGTTTTTCTTGGGCTGCGGATTTGTTTTAGAGTGCCAGCTAATTTTTGTTAGGGGCCCGGCACATTTTCAACATCCCGACCCATGTTTGGGTTTTGTTCCTTTTTTGTGCACCGATGAATTTTGTCAGGTATCAGCGCGTTTCCGAACATCCGATGAGTTTATTTAGTGTCCGGCCTTTCTGTTCTTTTAGGTCCATGTCGTTTTTTTTGCGAGCCCAGCCTGTTGTTGAAGCCCTCATGTGGTCTCATACCCCAGGTGTGCTTTAAGGGCCTTCGGTGTGCTTTTTTTAGACCTCCTGGTGCCCTTATTTAGAGATGCAACGCATGTTTGAAGGCCGTGCGAAAGTTCTGCTTTTTGTGAGACTCAGTGCGCTTTGATGGTCCGGTGCCTTTTCGGCCTCCCGTTGCGATCTTAGGGTCCTGTTGTGTTTATTTTGGGCCTCTGATTCACATTTGTGGGACCCCAGCACGTCTTTGGGGGTTCCGTGGCGACTCCTCGGGCCCAGGTGCGTGGTTCTGGATACCCGACGCCAGTGTTCTGCACTCGACACGATTTTTGTGGACCTCTTCTGATTTTTTATTTCCCGAATCTCGGTCTGATATTTTGGATTCCCGGCGCCATATTTGTTTTATCTCGTCGTGGTTTGTCAAGCTCCAGTGTCTTTTTTCGGGGCAGTACGCGAATTTTGAAGGCACCTGCCACTATGTTTGGGGATCCAGAGCGATTTTCCTGGCTCACTTTTTTTTCAGAATCACTCCTTATTTTGGAAGGTTCCCGCTTGATTATTATCGGGTCCCGATCCGACGTTGTGGGCCACGCTATGCTTATTTTGGCCCTCGACCATAATTTCTGGGAGACTCGATGGGAGTTTTTTTTAATGCCACGACACAATTTAAAAAAACTAACTACGAGACTTTGGGGTCCCGAACGCGACGTTTGGGGCACCGCCAGGAGTCTACGGGGCGCGTTGTTCTTAGCTGGGCATCCATAACACGATTTAGACGGCTCTCGGCGCAAATTTTCCGTCCACTGCGCGAGTTTTTTGGGGCCCGCTTTATTTTTAGGTGATCTTCACAGTTGTAGTTTAGCACCCTGAGGTGATTTATCAAGGGATAGCAAGGGAAAAACCATCGAACAGGGTGAGGGAGGTGGGCTTGAGATCCGGTGACTCAAAAACGATGGTGATAGATTGTGCCCCTTCCACAGGACAATTAAGTTGGTTATTAATAAATGTATTTTAGACAATTAAAAAGGCCA
This sequence comes from Imbricaverruca yamaguchii, assembly GCA_034440575.1. Classification (NCBI taxonomy): domain Eukaryota; kingdom Metazoa; phylum Arthropoda; class Thecostraca; family Neoverrucidae; genus Imbricaverruca; species Imbricaverruca yamaguchii. The sequence goes on from JAOTOL010001375.1 coordinate 518,405, forward strand.
TTTTGAAAACTCGTGTTGGGAATCCGGTGTTCTTAAACCAAAAAAGTGGTGGGTTGAGCAGCCATTAAATCCGCTTGCCTTTTCCATGGCGCAAACACTAGTTACGGAACTGGGGAGATGGATACAGTGCTGGGTCCGTGCCGGATGTTGGCCTGCACAAACAGGATCCGCAACTGACGCTATGTTATACTGATTAGGTATAAGCATGAAATCCCACCTAATGGAAAATCCTTCGAGGAGGCCCTGTGGAAGGACACCATTTTTTATTGATATATGACAGATGAGGCTCAATTGATATATTCCATGGTAACTCAACTGGTGGGTACCTTCCGACCATTTTTCATTTTCTTGAAAAGTTGTGTACCGGGCTTTCAAGGGCAAAAAATTCATTTATGATGAAAACAAAATTCCCCAAAAGTATTTTCCAGGATACAGTCTTGGCAAATTTCCCAAGGTCAGTGAGGAGGCCTAACTTTGACGACCCTTAACTCCGAGGCTAAGGGAGCTGTTTGATTGAACTTTTTTTTTGGCTGAATTGGGATGAATCAAGGAACAAGTTTGCTATCTCGGATTTACGATTTTCAATTGATTAGGTCACGTGACCTCGTGACCTACATTTTGCGGCGTGACCTTGACCTTTTGGCTGCCGAAATTATAACTTTTGTCTGATGACGATTTGAGCCCCATACAGGCAATTTGAAATAAATAAATAAAAAACGTGGCGTTCGACCAGTAAAAAGTACATTTGGGCATCGCAATGCTGACACAACGCGCTGGTTGGGCTCCCTGTCCGTCGATGACTTCGCATCTATTTGGCATACGGTTTCGAAATGGTCCAGATTGGCTCCCGACGACGAAACCTGTCGGTTGGTGCCTGTTATACTGCCATCCGGTAATAAGGTGACATTGACATTAGGTGTTCAAGGTCATTGGATCTGCTGTCGGGAATTTATTTCTGGCTAAAACTGTATCCCTAAATGAGCTAAACAGCTGAACTCAATGCTATTGTGTTCGTCACATCGAGTCTGTTACAGTGATACGTGGGATGACCCCGATGGGTCAAGTTAGGTCACGTGATCTGGGGTTAGGTTACCGATACAATTACAGGTGCCTATTGACATTCATATCGATATAATACGACACCAGCGCACCAACATATCACTTCAGCACCTCGACATGCTTGCCAGTCTTGTGTTCTGAGAGGACGTGGCTCCGCATTATTTTCTGACTCACAGGGCAGAACCTGTGGGGCTTTCTTATTCCCTCGATCGTCACGGCTTTGGTGAAGCGGCCATTCAGCCCCTGCTCAGCCTTCTCCACTTCCTCTTTTGTGACAGAGAAAAACTTGATCTTTGTTACAAGCTGTCCGGCGAGAAATCGGTACATGTCCTCTGGTGTGAGGATTTGATCTTTTACCGGGCGCCACAGGCTCTCGAGGTACGTGGGACGTTTCACGGTGCCGCCTATACCATCGCACGCTCCCTTCCCGTGGGACGTGGCGAAAAAGTGTCACTCACATGTCACACCGGGGAAGTCGATGTCATGATAGCACACATTCGCGAAGCTGTACTTGTTTTTGTATTGCGCAGCGCATCCGTCCGTGAAGTAATGAATTTTCATGAGCCCGGGAACCTCTTCCTTTTATTGCTGGAACCTCTAACACTTTCTTTTTATGTCGTTTATACGGGTCACAGCAGAAAGGAGCAGGCATCGTTACCATCTTCGAAACAATGGACGACTATCGACATTGTCGACAAGTCAGCTGACGATCCTCACACGACGTCACTGCTCTCCCGACTGACAAGTGACCGTTGGTGGTGCGATGGCTCTGCCAAAAATCCGTTGTTACAGCATCATAGACATTACACCGGCATAATACAATGGAATCTTGAACAAGCCATGGACAAAGATGACAAGATAGGTATGCACTGGCCCCGTGGGATGAAATTGGTAACCAGCCAGTTCACGTGACTCAACTTCACCTGTCGGCATCATGTCATGTATCACTGTAACGTCTCAACGTGACGAACACAATTGTGTTGAGTTCAGCCCTTTTGCTCAATTAGGGGCAAAGTTGTAGCCATAAACGTGTCCGTGACCACAGATGACCTTGAACGCCCAATGTCATGTGACTTTGTGGCCTGATGCCAGTATAGCAGAAACCATCTGACAGGTTTCGTCATCAGGGGCCACTCTGGACCATTTTGACACCGCATGCCAACTAGATGCGAAGTTATCGGCGGGCAGGGGTCCCAAACAGCGTGTTGTGTCAACATTGCGAGCCCCAAAAGTACTTTTTGCAGGTCGAACCCCACATTTTTAATTTACATATATGAAAAGGCAGGAATGGGGCTCAAATGCTCATCACACGAAAGTTTTAAATTCAGCATTCATAAGGTCAAGGTCAAGACGCAAAAACTATGTCACGGAGTCACGTGACCTAATAAATTTGAAAATCGAAAATCCGAGATAGCCAACTTGTTCCTTGATTCATCTCAATTCAACACAAAAAAAAGTTCAATGAAACAGCTCTCTTAGCATTGGAGTTATGGGTTGTCAAAGTTAGACCTCCTCGCTGACCTTTGGAAATTTGCAAGGACTGTATCTTGTCTAAAATGTTTTTTTTCGGGATTTTTTTTCTTTACCATACATGAATTGTTCTCCCTTGAAGCCCCCGGTACACAATTTTTCAAGAAAATCAAAAATGGTCGGACGGCAAATAGGAAAATTTTCGGTTCAGTTACTCTTTTCAGAATGCCTCAGATATAAATAATAACATTGTTGCTACAAATGTTTTTTTTTTTTCGAGAGCGCAAGCTTTATCTTATTTGCAGTGGTTTCCGCATGCGATAGGATGAGCGATAAACGATAAACGATAATTATCGCTGTTAAGTAAATCGGTTATCGTTATCGTTTATCGCTACATTTTCAAAATTATCGCTCATCCACTTATCGCAAGTTCCAAAAATTATGAACGATAAACGATAAAATGTAAAACGGGATGATGGAAAAATGGAAGACGATCGACAGTGTATGCCGCGCGACAGTGTGTGTGCGCAACCTGTTGCCATCTGCTAAGTGTACAGATCTGTCAGACGGCCGACGGGTGGTATAAATTTGCGCGGCGGGCCGGGCAGAGGTCAGTCACAGGGGGGTCCACTCCCGCATATCTGGCAACTATCCAAATCTTCAGGTTAAAATAAGCTATTTTCAAAGTTAATCGTCATTGAGATAATTGGATTATTTCATTATCATTTGAAAATAGCATTCTGTACTCAGTGTAAAGAACTTGAAATAACATGTAGTTATTGATTGAGGCTTATTTTCAAAAAACCTTTAAGAACTGGCATTGTTCTACACTCCCGCATATCTGGCAACTATGCATATCTTCAAGTTAATATTAGCCTATCTTCAAAGTTAATCATAATTGAGATAATTTTATTATTTCATTATCGTTTGAAAATAAAATTGTTTACTCAGTATAAAGAATTTGAAATAAGATTTTGTAGTTATTGATTGAGGCTTATTTACATAAAACCTTTAAGAACTGGTAGGGACGATGGACATACGAGGGTTTGTCAAAAGCATATTCCTCGCGCCGCAAAACAGACGACGTTACGCATGACGTACCAGGGTTTATCGAAAGTGGTTGCGTCAAAAATATAATTACTTCTGCCGGTATGTCGGTACTTACGGAGTGACAGAATATATGTACTTCCACTGTGCTAAGCGTTGTCTTGGACATTGGCGAATATTGGGATATACAATAAGTAGGTACCTATTGAAGACAATGTGTTAAAGTAGCCTATAATTGGTCTGTAGCTGGGCCAGATGTCTCAAGCACCGAACCATCATCCAACAAAGCGGCGGACTGAATGCGTCCACGGCGCTGAGTGTACTGCGCTTTTGCGGCGCTTGGTCATCTTGGTGAGTCGGAATCAGTGCCCCTCAGCAACGGGGCTGCATGGCAGCTGGGGTTTGCATGGTGCCAGGTATGCAACACCAGCATCTGTACGCGTCCATTTCTTGTAAACACTAATGCTATTTGTACTCTGTTTTGGACCTTGATTTTGGACGTGAAAATAGGTCAGGGGCGGACTCCGTGCCACTGAAAATCGCGTATATTCCGGACGAATTCGGCAGTAAAGCGAACAATATGCATGTGAGCGCAACAATTGAGCACTGAAAACGTTCCTTGGAATGTTAGCTATCGGTTGGTACCAATTGTATCATCGTATCTCTGCTGGGTCACGAGATATACAGGGTCAAAGGTCAGAGGTCACGAAGTCGATTTTCAAAAGGGGGCCGATTACCCCATTTTGAGGTCTAGGGGATACTTTTGGGTGCTGAATTCGAATTCAGCGTCAAAAATGACCCTAGGAAGGTCGGTGACCCCATTTCAGGTCACCAAGTGCCAAAGGTGACATCCTAGCCTCCAGAGGTCATCCAAGGTCACGCGAGGTCACCGAAGGTCATGTCATGTCAAGTCAGGTCACCGAAGTGTGACTGAGGTCAAACGAGGTCAAAAGGTCACGATTTTTGACACAATTATCGTTATCGTTTTATCGCTATCGCTGTTAATTTTGTGAATTTTTTTTAATCGTTTATCGTTTATCGTTATCGCAAACCTTTCTTATCGTTTTATCGTTATCGCAGGTCCGAAAATTAGTTATCGCGGAAAGCACTGCTTATTTGAAGCTTATCGAGGATTGAACTTCTAACGTGGCTATGTTGGGCTGTGGGCGGAGCCATAGCCGAGAAAGGGCTCCCCTGACTTGTTGGGCAGTATCCAAACGCTTGAAAAGTGCCATATAGGTGGTTCGAAGAGGCGCTGGCTCGTCAAAGAGGGCCCCTGAAATAAGGCATGGGCCCTAGTTGCCGCAAGGAATCTCGGGCCGTCAAAAAGGGCCATTGGGCCCACGGAAGGGACCCATGCTATTCAAAGAGAGCCTCCAGCCTGATGGGAGAGGCCCTGGATCGCTAAGGTCCCATGCGCTGACGAAGAGGACACCTAGCCGCTACGAGGACACAGACCGTCGGGGAGAGCCCAGCACCGACGTGAAGGGCCCCTGGGCCGACGAGCGCCAGAATCGCACAGTAAGCCCCCTGCATGATAGAGGAGGCCCAAGCTTTTGAAGAGGAGATTCTGACTGGACAGAGGGTGTTTCTGAGCCAAGAAAGAGCGTCTCTGAGTTGACGGATGGGGCCCTGGGCCGGACGTGCAGAGCCACTGTGTCCGCTTAGTCTCACGCTGATGGAGAGGGTTTCAGAGCTGGCAGCGGGCCTCAGGCCGATAAAGAGACTCCCGGGCTTCAGAGATGATCCGGGCCCTAAGCCCATGGGAGGGCCCGGGCAGCTTCACAGCAGTGACTTTTACAAGGGGTATCCTTTCCCTGCCTGGGGCAATGGAGCCCTCCAGGAGACGCCCTGAACGGCAGAAATATAACTGAGAGGTGTTTAAGTGCGTCTAATAGCTTGTGAGGAAACTGCCCTCGAGACGTGAAGACGTCCATCCTGCGGGCTAGCAAGGGCCGTGAAGACACCAGACGACCCGCCTGACAGCTGGAGTACCTATACCAGCTGGAAAGAGCAGTCCCAGCTGGAATTGGTCCCTAACAGCTGAGTAATAAACAGGCACGTGAGGGCCTGAAAGGGCTGGGATGCTCTTTGGGTCTGAAGGGGCATCTGAAGGATGAACAAGATACATGCGAGCTTAAGAGGACTAGTGAGGGCCCGTTCCAGATCTGAAATTCCAAGAAATGAGAGCTAGACAGGACTATTAAGAAGTGTGATGAGCCCTTACAAGCAGGACTTCGCGAATTGAAGTTTGAACTTCGCCGCAGAACAATTTGATCAGGGAAATCAGGTTGATTTAGCATATCTTGACTTCAGTAAGGCCTTTGACAAGGCATCCTATACACAGTTAATGATACAGCTTCAGGCCCATGGTATTGCAGGTAGCATCTTAAAATGGATAGAATTGTGGCTTCAGATAGACAGCAAAGAGTGATGCTAAATGGCACAAAGCCATCATGGCAAAATGTTTTTAGTGGAGTCCCCCGGGGGTCAGTACTGGGGCCACTACTGTTCATTATATTTGTAAATAACATTGAAAGTGGCCTAAGCAGTAAGGTTTTGAAATTTGCGGATGATTTGAAAATCTTCAGGGCAATAACAGGTCAAAATGAGCATATCTCGCCGCAAAAAAAGACTTAGACAAACTTGTGAAGTGGTCTGAAGAATGGCAAATGAAATTCAATTTTGATAAGTGCAAAATCATGCATGTGGGTAAGCAGCATATGAAGGCTCCATACTTGATGGGTGGCCAAGTGCTATCAGTGACTCAACAGAAGGATTTAGGTGTTTTTCTAAACACAAAATTGGGGGCATCAGAACAGACCAAGGAAGCCAGGAAGAAGGCACTGAGAATGCTTGGGGCAATAAATAGGAATATATCATACAGAAGTGAGGAAGTCATCAGGAAGCTTTACTGTCAGGCCACATTTGGAATACTGCATCCAAGCTTGGTCTCCTAGCTATGAAAAAGATTGCTGGCTTTTAGAGAGAGTACAAAAGAGGGCTACAAAAATGGTTGATGGTATAAGCAACCTGGCATATGAGGAAAGATCGAAGAAATTAAATATGTTTCACTTAGATATAGAAGCACAGATGAGATCTCATCGAGGTCTTTAAATTTGTCCGTGGTCTGGAGAGGGGATATCTTGGTGAAATGCTCGAATATAACAGAAATGATGCAATTCGAGGTCATCGATACAAAATTAAAGTTAACCACAGCAGAACAAGGTTGAGACAGTCTTTCTTCACCAACAGGGTAGTAGAACACTGGAACTAGCTGCCAGAAACTATTGTAAGTAGCAACACATTGAACGTCTTTAAAAGCAGCATAGACAATCATTATACGAATAGAGGGCTTGCTTTTCAGTATTACAGGGAGGGTTGATCGACGGATTTGGTGGGCAACTGGTTGAGTGTACACAGTGCAACCAAGAAGGGCCCTTGTGGCTCATAGTTACACTTATCTTATACGTCTTTATGTCTTTACGCCTAGGAGAGGGCCATGAGTGATGCAAAGGATCTCGTGAGAGTGAGAGAGGATTGGACTGGGATTGTTTGATGTTGAGAGCGGCCCCTAATAGATGAGCAAGGTCATCCGAGAGTAAAAAGCCCTGTTGTCTGACAATGGACAAGTTTCACATCAGGGGTATTTTGTTGCAAAAAAACGTATGCAATATTTCGTATACAAAACTGAAGTATTTTGCTCATAGGAGCTGTATTTCTTACCGAATTATATGATTTCAGTTAAGAGTTGTCTTCGATTAAAACACCTACTCGTGGTGATGACGTCAGATATTTCATGCCTCGAAGCGGCCAAGCCAGAGACGCGCAGCGAAGTCTGGATCGGGTATTTTTACGCCAAGTTTTTGAACCGAATCACGTCGTGGAAAACAAGGTGAGTGCTTGTTCTCCACGACTAAGCTAAGCTAAGCTAGGCTAGACGATTTTCAAGAAGATATGAAGCTCGAGAAGTAGATAATCTATCATGGTGATAATGGAACAGCTTACCTTTCTCTTTCAAATTCAGAACATTGCGGTATCGTGTGAGCAAACAGTGAAAGCTTGTGGAATGTTTTTGAGTAAAATGTGTGAAATAATGGAAAGGGTCATGGCATAAATTACATGTGCCTTTGCTGGATACCATGGCTTCCCCTCCAGTGAAAATGAAGCTGTTTATACCTTCAAATTTCGTTTATATTTGTACTCCATAGTGGGATAACTGACACTCCATGATAATGGTTCGCTGCAAGCTGTACACTGCATGTTGTACTATATTATATGTTGTATAGTACAACATGCAGTGTACATGCTTAAATGAATGTTGTAATACACGAATGCATGGCCAATATGCTAAACGCGCGCAAACGTGCGATAACGCGCTTGATGTGCATCCTCAACCCGGCGATCGTTCACAACGGCAGCGGTGCTCAGAGTTTCATCCTTTCGAATGGTGGTCGGACTAACGAACAACCGCGTTTTGCTACCTCGCTCTCCGACTCTCCTCGCTCGCTCTCCAACCTCTATCTGCTAAAACGAGTGCACTGTTGCGCAGACAGTCCAGGCACCCTGAACTGCACACGATGCCACTGTCACTGACGCGCCCTGGTTTGCCATCCGATACAAAGTCCGTCAGGGGTAGCGGAAATGAGATATTTTACACTTGCACATTTTGTACCCTGACCATGACATGCTTTGCGCGACCGCGTGAGCCGGTTTTTCAATTTGGATCTCGAAGCAATCAATAATGCTTTCACGAGAGGAAAAATTCGCCATAAATGTATGAGGCAGATTATCACAGATCGGTTGCTGTTCTGGCCAAGCAACCAATTCGGTTAAACAGTTCCTAGCACAGGCTCAACACGAGCTAGCAGCCTCGATGCGCAACCAGTGCTCACACCGAACAGGTCTGCGAACAGGTGACTCGGCATTTCTAATATTATGTGCATCAGTACCATAAACACTAAATCTTCCGTTTTCAATGCCTGACCTCTGTTTACACATTGAACACTATTGGCTAATGGACCAACGATATAGAAGTGCTGTGGAGGCATACCGATATACCGAGATGGGTGTCCTTTGACCAGGGCCCGAACAATCTGCCTGGACATATCATTTAACAAATGATCATCCACCTCGGTTTCATAATTTTTTTTCTGGCTCACTGTCTGACGGGAGTTAATCAGAGCTGTGGTCGGCGTCGAAATCAACACTAGCCCTTGCAACATGGGTTTCTCCGAGTTCTCCACGGGTCGTCTTGCAGTCTGTTTGCGTTGCTTCATTGCTTGGATCATGGGTAGAAGTAGACACTGGTACTGCAGCACTGCTGTCGGGTTGTTCACCTCTATCTGGGTTGTCGCGCGTACAATTATCACCATTATCGGTCATATTTGAACATATTTGCCATTTAACCTAAAACAGTCACGATTAATCCAAACTCGGCAGCGTCCTATGCGCAAAAATCGAATGTCCGGCAGTCGACCTTCGCTACTCACGACATACGTGACGTCACAGGTATTTCGACCAATCACAAAGCGAGGCATTCTGAAGAGACTTTAATTATTTAAGTGCTTTAAGGACTTAAAAAAGAATGTCACCAAATTTTTTAGAATCAAAAATCACCGGTGAAACTGGAAAAATACGGTTTGTTCCGACATGAAACTTGTCCATTGAGGTGAGGAATACCGAGAGCCACCCTCATAGATACAATGCCTTTGAAGCCACAAGAGCTGTCGGTAACTAGAAAGGATCCCTAGCAGTTTGGAGGACCCTTGAATGCGCCAGATCCTCGTTTCAAAAACACCATTTATGGTTACTTCATGAAAAATCAGCCACACGTGTCCCTGAGAAAACTGCGGGAAGTTAGAAAGATGAAATATATAAGAAAAAATACAATAATAAAATTTGAACCAGGACCAGTAATATAATGGTGAACTTGATCATTAGTATTCATACATCCGGCTATATACAAAAGGGCATATTACCGATATTAAATCAACGGTTTTCCACTTCCTCGGACTCTGCTGTAACCGCAATCAGCTGTTGTGAACCTGGTTTCCCCCAGCCTATTCCTCTACCATCCTCTATTGCTATTCAGTAATCTTGTTATCGATTAGGGTGAGGATTGTGGACGTTCCAAGTGGATGCTATTCGGAATAACTATCTATGCTGATTCGGTGATACCGCGTAATCATCGTTTATTTTTGGCGTAATATTTCGTTTTCAGGCAATATACTGTATTTATTTTGTACTTAATTGCGGAATCTGCAACACCGTAGGATGAACCGAGCATTCCCACCACTACCCACAATGCATCACTTTCACACATGCTGGAGGTAGCCATTTTGGGAACGAACGAGAGTCTCCAGGGCCAGGAGTTGGCTATTCGGAAGACTGGTTAGTGAAATAACTTATTTATGATTGTTCATGGTCTCCCGGTGATCTGTTGAAACCGTAGTATACCTGCTTTGTTTCTGCAGCGTTGTCAACCCTTGTGGTGTTTCTTCTTGATGTTTTTTTCGTGGCGTGGCCACCCAGTTTTTTCATTGTGATTCGGAGTTTCGCATTCAGTGCAGGACGTGTCCTTATTGTGGGTGTGAATATGCGGAGCGTTGATGCATTTAGTTTCGATGGTCCTTGTTAACTGTAGCTGACAGGTATCTAGATCCACCATATTTGTATATCCCAGCATGGCCCTGGAATTCTGAAATCTGAGTAGAAACCTACACTTAATGACAACTGTATTAAACATTTTCTTTTTAACATGAACAGCCATTTTTGCTTTTTACAACAGGCTACCCATAGTATTTACACCTTTAAAAGCATGTATGGCTTCTGGCAGCAGCACACTCACTCAGAAGGGTGAGGTTTATCCCAAGTAATGGTGTCCGGTGCAGACCATTTTAGGCAGGCATGGATGCAGCTTGAAAGTTGTTGGTAAGGCATTCAATTCACATATGTTAAGAGGGATCAAGTGAATAGGGATAGATAGCTAGGGTATATGGGGATTGATAGGTGTATGGGATGTTGGTGGATAGTTTTTTTAGAATGTGGTGATAGTTGGGGTGGGTCTGCACCAAACTTGTGGTATCTTACATTTATAGACATAACTGTGGGTCCTTGTGCCTCATCTTAAGTCTAAACACTATGATTGACTGCCAGTTGTTAAAAGCATCAGGTAAACTATCAACAATACTGTCATCAAGCATTGAACGAAGATTAAAAAATGTTGTTCATCAATGGGCAGTATACATATGTGGTCATGCATTTTATGACCCAGTTTTTTTTACATTACCCTCTACCATGACTAAAAATAAATTTTTGAGCCATGCCCCACTCCCACTCTGTCAATTTTCATTTTGATGCACAAGCAAACTTATTCAGGAAGTATGCATTGTAAGTCATCCAGATGGCAAGGAATGTTGTGATCACTGCTTTTGCTTATACAAGGTGCATCTTCTTGAAAGCCTTGCATGACATTCAAGCAGCATGGAGAATGAAGGGATAATGTGGCAGAATGCCATGTTGAAAATGAATTCTTCGGTGCATACCAGTCTGTAACACATGGCAGACAGCTAAACATGATGCACATCACACACTGAGTGGTACTAAGGATGTCACAATTTTTGGGAGGAAAAGTACACAAAGTACAGTTAAAAATTAGGATATGTTACCATACATCTCCCAAATTGATATTCTAAAATCTCATCTCATGTTGTTTTCTACATTTCCAAGACATGCATTTTCTGGACTTGTGTTGGAAATGTAAGTAGAACCGAGAATAATGGGCTAGGAGTGCAATATCAAGTACTGGTAGTTCTGAGCATCAAGGTTAGGATTTGTATTCCTATGTGTGCAAAAGTGGGGATAGTGATAGTGAATATCCTGTAGAGCAATTCCAGATGAAGGGATTACCTATGATGATGATGTGTTATGTTATGCAATACTAGCCTATGACAGGTGTTTGTATCATTATCTTTGATATTGACAATATCAAATTACGTATGTCTCAACACACACAAAGTTAGAATAGTGATATGCACACAGTTGCCTGAAAACTAGGTTTGCAGAACTTCACATTTTTAAGAAAATTATTTCCATGGTGATTTCAACATCTTGTGATACCCATTTTGACATCTCAAACCTAGTTGATTTACTCTAAAGCTCCAATAACTGACTGACATCTTACACTGAACAAGAAGTCATTTTAACATTAGCAAGCTACTCACATTCAAGTGAAAAAATGTCTCACCATTAGAAATAAAATACATACACAAACATCCCTCAGAATTCCACCCTAAATACATCACCATAATACTGGCCATGCATGTCTCAAGCCAGCCTGAGAGCTGTTCTGGTGCAATGACTCAACTAAGTGACTTCTAATTGAATGAAGGTGGCGTATGAAAATCTGCTATCTACAGGGTACAAATTTGGCCTGGCTGAGCATATCGAGTTATTCTGTATTTATCTGTGACAATTTTCAATAATTTGGAAGCTGTCATTCAGCATTCATCAGCCCTGCAGGATGTGCCCAATAAGTCATAATTTAGTGTTGATGCAACCCTAAGCTGCTATATCTTTCTAATTTGGTAGCCAGAACCAGGATGTAACCTAATCATAGTCATTTCAAAATCATCAATAGTTTAGCTGGCAGCTCAATGTCCTGGAAAGCAATGTATCATCAATTTGTTGGTATTGTTACAGTTTCTTGGCAGCTTTGTGTAAATTGGGTTACCTTTCATCATGTGTGCATATAGCCATGCATGTGGAAATGGAGAGTAGTTGGGTGGCACAATGGCAGATTCGGGAATGTTTATGTGGCATGCCACATTTACTACCCCAGAAAGGCACCTTTGTTACACATAGATTGACAAGGCATCCTGTTTTATTCAGGGACATAAAGTCATGGCTATTGATTTAGGTGGGCACATTTAAGGGCATATATAGCAGTTCAATTTTGGATGGGCTGGGGTGGTGTGGAGGTCAACATGGAATAAGCCATCAATGTATTTTATAACTTCCACAGATTATAAGCTGTATGACCTCTGCAGTTGATGCACATCTAAACCCAAATAACCCCCCAAAAAAGCATGATGTGCACATGAAGGATGGACAAATTGTATTGCTATGATGGGGAGTGATGCACTCTACACTGTGATTATATCTCCTTAGTTGAGGGGTAATGGCTCAAGCATGCTGATGGGTTCATTTTCTGACCAAGGGGTTCCTATTCCTCTGATGCAGGCACCTTTGTCTGAATAAAAACCTTTGAGAAGTTGGAGAGGGGATGAACTTGAGGTTTCCTGGTTATTCAGGTCCCTCTGGATGTCAGTTTGAGTCTAACATGTTCAGGGAGCCTGCAATCTTTTTTTTTAAAGAAAAAATCTAAAAAATGCAGACATGTGTTATACAGTAAGCCAAAAAAGGCAGCAAGAATCTCAAATGAGAACAGAGTTGGTTCCAAAAGGGCACAACAAGAATATTTGTGTGGTTGTTCACAGCAGTTTCCCTCTGATCCACCCCAACTGACCCACTGAACTCGTTTTTGAACTTGTGAATTGCATGATTGCCCTGAAAATTTGAAAAATAATTCCAACAATGCCTCCCAAAGTGGAGAAGGTCTGAAGCACAGGTCTGAACTGTCCTCATGTCTTGACAGCTTTATACATTCTTATGTTCCTAGTTGGATGCAAATAGAACTGTTGTGGCAATTATATACAGCATAGCATAATCATGCAAGGGGACAGGGATGGCCAGTGTGAAAATATTGGTTTTTCGTTAGGTGTGAGATGTCGAAACGAGCACAGTAGGATGTCGAAATTTGTCATGAAATTAGTATCATTCCAGGTGCCCTTGATGTTTTTTAGACTTAAATTTGAGCCTATGTTCATACCCTCATCCTTTGTTTTGATATTCAAATGTTAAGAAGAGCTATATTTTGGATAGTGAGATTAAAAATAATGTATACCCTGGTTTATTGTTTATTGGTTGGTTCACGACACACTTTATGCACATTCACGGCTAATGGCGCCGCCCACACCGTTTCGCCGGTGGGCCACGGGATTGGGAAATGTTCTGAGTGGCGCTAGAGTCGAACCCGGGACCTTTGGTACCCATAGCCCGACACCGTAACCACTCGGCCATCCCCGCCCCATGTATACCCTGGTGATGTTCGCATTATGAATAATCCACTTACCTGAAATTGCATTGCCGAATATTCGTGTACCACCACCACTTATCAAGAGCATGATCACGCTACTTAACAAACGAGGTAATGTTAGAAAGGAGACACTTCATAAGCACGCATAAAAAAGCAGGATGTCTATACTTCTTGGAGCAGGATGTCGATTGAGTGTTTAGAAAGTGGTAAATTCCACCCTATTTTGCGAATAATTTAACACTGGGGATGGCCAAGTGGTTAAGGTGTTTGGCTCTGGGTACCAAAGGTCTTAGGTTTAGTGCCATGAAATTGTGATAATGAGTGGAGATGCACACTTGATTACAACTGTTTGACATCACTTTCTTTTCATCATCATTAGATGTCACTTTTGCTCTGGGCTATGAGTAAGGTTTGCATCTTTAAAATTAATTATGGCTCCTTGAAGCAAGACTGACAACTGGTAATGGCAGCCGGTACACTGCTGACACCACCATCAAAGAATCAACAAAGATCATGCAAAGTAACTCATGAATAGGCATTATTCATTCACATTTGTACATTTTTTAAACATCAATTGGTTGTTTTCATGCCACCTTCCTTCCTTTGCACTCTACAACAAACAAACAAAAAATCCTCAGCTAAGCAGTGTCAATCTGTTTTCTTCGTATTGGTGTGAGAGTTGTTTATGTGCATATTGGTGCGAGAGTTCTTTATGTGCATATTGGTGTTCCAGGTGTTTTATGAAAGCTGTTTTATGAAAGCTGTTTACTTGCATTAGGTTGATCAAGATAGGCAGGATGTAGGGAAGGAAATTAACATTGAGATGGGGTGGGGTCAATTGTTATTGAGGGCAACAGGCTTCCCAAAGGTATGCAAAACCAAATCCCAGAGTGTTAGTCTTTTTATGAAGCAAGGAAACCAAAAATACAGATGAATGTAGAACTTGACTCGACCCACAACCTTTGGTTGGGAAATCAGAATCCGACCCCTAGACCACTTGTTCCATATGGCCAACTTGGGATAAAATGTGATAAATGGAAATGTGGTGTCCTTGAAAATGTGGGGTCCTCATGTGGCATACTTTGGTCACATAGGTGGAATTAGCTGATGTTGACCATGCTGAAAGCCAAAGGCCCATTTATTAGTTGTTTGCATTTAAACCCAGTTTCCATGACCATGGCAGATCTGGATTTCCTTACCAATCCCGATTTTCGAAGACGTGAAAATGCCTTTGTCAGCTAACTGGATTCGATTTCGAAATCTGGCTTGGAAAGAATATTTCCTGAGGAAATCTGGATTTCCAAGGAGTTGGAAGCATATGGTAGGATTCACTTCACATCCTTTTCCTGCTTCCCCTGTCTGCAGCGCCGGCGTCGTTTTTTAAAGTTTTTTTTTTGGTGAAGAGTAACCAGGTTTATAATGTGATATATATCATATAATATATTATAATAAAGCATAATATAAGGAATTTGCAAATAACAGCAAGCAATCTTCGAGTCTCTCATGCACAGTGTGAAAATATTGGCTTTTCGTTAGGTGTGAGATGTCGAAACGATCACAATAGGATGTCGAAATTTGTCATGGAATTAGTATCATTCCAAGTGCCTTTGATGCTTTTCAGACGTAAATTTCAGCCAATGTTTGTACCCTCATCGTTTTTTTAATATTCAAATATGTTAGGAAGAGCTATATTTGGGATAGGGAGATAAAAAATAATATACACCATGGTGATGTTCGCATTATGAATAATCCATTTACCTGAAATTGCATTGCGGAATATTCGTGTTCCACCACCCCTTATCAAGAGCATGATCATGCTACTTAACAAACGAGGTAATGTTAGAAAGGAGACACTTAATAAGGACGCATCAAGAAGCAGGATGTCGATACTTCTTGGAGCAGGATGTCGATTGAGTGTTCAGAAAGTGGTAAATTCCACCCTATTTTGCGAATAATTTAACACTGCTCATGCAAGGACGCAGCACACGCCGAAGTGACATACGTTTTTGGGGTATTGAAGGGAAATGTCGCACGTGCCCCCGAAACTGTCAGCAAATCCTGGATTTTCCACCAAATCTGGATTCAGAAATCCTACATGTAATCCTGATTTCCTCGCGAATGGTCATGGATACGCTCCTTGTAACCCGGATTCGATTCATTGTTGAAATCCAATCCCAATTCAATCCTGCTATGGAAGCAAAGCTATAGAAGAAGTTGTCAATGTATGTATTTTTTTTTTGGGGGGGGGGGGACAGAAAAGTGTATGTTTCTTAGTATTGCCAAAGTTTGTCAGACATCTCCCACATCTTAACCCACGCTGTCCCGGGGGCACGTTGACGACCCCCTAAGGTTTTCCGGGGACAGTGAAGGAACGGCGGTAACATTGACCTATATGACTTGATTGTTTAATCATCCTGGAATTGATTCCATAGATGTCTAGCCCAACACTGTTTAAGGAGGTGATCACTATATCAATTAATTTTCATTATTCATAATGGCACCATTCATATATCTGGATATGAATGTATTTATTCTATAGCTTTGGTGTTGCTTTTGAAGTATCTGTTTTCTCAGCTTTGGTGCAATGTCTGCAGGGTATTTATTGAAACTTTCAGATATTGTTGCACCAGTGTCCATAATAGTGTCTGTGCTTGTGTGCATTTTGTCAGAGATATCATGTTTGAAAGATTCTTCAGTATTTGGCGATCGTTTTCCATGTCTATTCTGATTTTGGTCAAATTTAGCGCCATCATGAAAGATTCTTGCTTTTCTGATTACTGATCCTAGTGTGTTTTGAAATTTCTGAAGTCTTTCGTTGCCTTTGGGAGATAAATATCTTTTTATTAAATCAGATTTGCCTTTGGTTGAAAATCCATGTGTTTAGTTCAGCTATTTTTCTTCCATTTATGAGATCATAAATGGATGAATATTTATATTCATCAGGATCAAGCAGCTGGTGCATGCTGAAATTGTACTCAGTTAAAACATGTTTCATCCTTAATTGTGTTCATATCTATATCAACGCAGTCGGTTGTGGATTTTGTAAACGCAGTCGTGTGATTGAACTGGGTGTGGGGTAATGGTTCTGGGCGCTAAATGATCAAGTCAGATCGATACGCCCTAAAGCTCAAATAGCCTTCCAACAGGGTGGCGAGCGCCGCGCTTTCCGGCTGACCGTTAGTCAACGTGACGTCGCATAGCGGCAGACGACAGCCGTTCTAACGCACGTGCGTCGGCCGCGGCTCAAGCGGGGCGTCGGGCATGTCTCTGGCCGTCATCCTCCGCCCCCACCCCCCATAACACAAGTGTGTCGTGGACGTCTGGGCAACCCTTATCGTCCCGGGACGCCCGGCCATGCTTCTCGCGTCTGTTCACGCGGCCGCTCGGCGCATGGCGCAAAGAGGAGCGGTGGTACACTGGAAAGGCCTTGCATTGAATATGCGGTGCGCCCATTTGAATCCGGGCGGTCTCGGCACATATGCGTGATGATGGAAGTGCAGCCCTGGTAAAACCAATGCATTACCGCACACGGCTGTATCGTCTGTGTCGGTGCAGCTGTGCAGTGTTTGGCTAGGGAAGCAACTTGGTGTGGATCAGGAGCTGCCTCGGAGAAGCATATTGGGTCTGAAACGTGATGGCCAACGTCGCCGCCGAGAAGACATCGACGTCGCATCGACATGTTCGGTAGGGCGTTCAACTCTTTGTCGTAATATAGTGGGTTCGAATCTCACAACCGGCGGGGTTACCGAAGCCACCCGTGACCAATCCGCGTGGGAGGTTGTGGACGCAAAGTGGCCTCACAGTCGAATGCGCCGTACAAACCCAAGGTTCCTCTTCTTCTCTACACCTGTCAGCGCCTCTACACCATGCAAGCACCTTTGCTTTGTACCGACGACATGTAGGCCTGCCAGCACCGGGACCCAGTGTTGTCATAACCCTTTTTATTGAATGAAAGGTCTCCCGGGAAGACATTATAACCCGGAGTGATGTTGACATAAATATGTGACATGGCTGACATAAATTACGTCGAAATCTATAGTGGCAATTTCTGGCGAGATTTTGAGGAAGTAGTCATAAACAGTGCATGATGAAATTAATAGCTCTCTCTGTAGCTGATTCTTGCGGAGTAAGAAACAACAATTCAGAGTCCGAACTTCCTAGAAGGTTAATACAACCAACTGTTGCATATTGACGGTGATGTAAGCGTCTGTTTGGTGTTGGTTTGCGTATGGACGTCGGTGGCCGCTACATAACAAGTAGCCATTGATACCCCGTGTCGGGACTGCAGGCCGGCGTTCAGAGCGGCGCCGGCCGTAGCGAATGTGTGATGGCCAGCTGCGGACACGGCTGATGAGTACTTGCCACCGTGTGCGCGGTACGACCCCGACGATCCATCTCATGAGGCGGACGGTGTCGGGGTAGGCGGCGTCGCTCACGTCCGTCACGCGTTCAGCATGCGCCGTTACCGATCACATGTCGCAGGCGTATGTGGTCTGCCACAGGTCTGTCTCGTGGCAGAGGTCTGAGCGTGTCGCTGTTGGTGTGAGGAGCGCTGACCACCGGGTTTCCCCTCCCCAGCCCCGAGCACGACATTCTGTGCCGGCGGCTGGCAGCGGCTAGGCAGCCGTGAACGCATGAGTCACTGTACGGTTTGAAAACAGCCCCGCGCCGGATCGTTGCATCGGCTCGTCTTATTCTTGTCCAGAACATCATGGCCGGGAGATTATCCTGTCCCTCCCATGAGGCCGAACAATGCTGCTTGGCAAGGAACGTGCTGAAGCTTAACGGTATTTGACACGAATTGCAAATGCTGGTGGCTTCTTATTGAATGGTTGGTTGGTTACTTGGGCTTACGGGCGCATTGACTGCGTTGATCATACAGCGCCCATTCTTATTGAATGGCTATCGAACCAGTAATAAATGGTTTATTACGTTGGTATATGGAGCGCTTATGACCTATCCGATCGAGCCCAAATAAAAATTATAATACCACAATAAGATGCGTGCTACAAAAGACAGCTGGGCCTGCGTCTCAAGCAATTATATTTTCCTCGTGTTATTCCTAACAACTTTCTAAACCAATGATATATTCATGTCAGCTCTCGGAACAGGAATAATTTACTGGTCCATAAAAAGGTGGCATTGTGTTGCCTGCTCTCAATGACCCGAAAATTGTGTTTGAGAAATCCAAGACTTTCAAATGTAAATCCGTCGCCGGCTAGTATTGTGGTGGCGTTTACTTTGGAACGGTTTGGTGGCGGAGTGGGCCTGTTGTTGAGCTGGCGGAATGAAGGCGCTCGGTATAGCTCGCCGGCCCCCTGCTGCTGGCACACCGGCCGCCTGCTCCGAGTGTCAGGCACGGCCCGGTGTGGACGCTGCTACACGGGACGGTCACTAGCGTTGACTGCCTGTGACAGGGCTAGTCTGCACTGGACAGGTGACGTGGGTCTGTGGCAGAGGGTGTCTGTTGCGAACCAACGTGACTCAGTGATGTGATGTGATGAGCGTTTCAAATTCCTGCAGTTTGGTGCAAATTGGCGTCTAATACAGCTTTTTTCTTACATCGCTTCAAATGTCTGTTCGGCATCCTGATGCCAATCTATTCTTCACGTGTTTACTGCCAAAATATGTCGCTATTAATACTAAGTACTTTAAATATTGACATATTGATACAGAATGATCTCTCAGAATTGCACACCAGATATGTATGAAGTATTACCATAATACTCCATTCACTGTCAAACCAGCTTGAGAACTGTCCCGTTGCCGAAAACTGTAATAGACCATGAGATAACCATCTGCGCCATAACTGTATAATGTACGGCGTCTCATATTAGTCAGCTGACTTTGTAAACAAAGTCAGTCCAGAATCTTTCAGCGATGGCCATCTAGTGAGAATGAAGTGAAACAGAACCTTACTGGAGATGTTAAAGTTTATTTATACATAAATGCCTGGTAGCGAACAGCAATAAAGGGGGGGGGGAAATATTGCCTTCGATTCGTCATATATGTAATAATTTAACCGAACTGTTACAAAACGTATAAACAGAACGATAAATGGATACATTTCTAATTTACACTGGGTGGAATGAATTCTACTACTTTCGTTTGGTCTAAAACAGACTTTGATTTCATAACAAATAGCCTCATTGCTAGTGATTCGCGGAGCACGACACCTAGGTGATTCAAGGTGGTTTATGAAAATCCGCTATCTACAGGATACAAATTCGTCCCGGCCGAGCATATCGAATTATTCTGTATTGATGAATGGCAATTTGCATAACTTCGAAGCTCTCATTCGGCGGTCATCAGCCTTTCCAATCGCATGATTTTCGTCCAGTCAATGCAGGATGTGCTCAATAAGCTCTTCTGATTGAGTAGTTGGAACCGGGATGCAATCCATCCATAGCCATTTCGAGACCATGAATAATTTAACCCACGGCACGAGGCCCTGGAAAGCAACGTATCCATGTATTGATATTGGCCTCAGGATTATTGCGGGCTTTACGGGTAAGTTAGGTTACCTTCCATCCAGTGTTTATATAGCAGTGCCTGTGTGAAATGGAGAGTGGTTTAGTTGGTTCAGGGATGCATCCAGGAATGTTCGTGGGGCGAACCACATTTCCTTCCTAGGACGGGCGCCTTCGGTGGAAAATATTCCTTGAACGAGGGAGGGTACACCGAGCATCCTAAGCATAGCCTTTTTTCAAAAGGTTCCTTTTGGTTGAAAAGGTCCGTTGAGCGGGGGACACGTACTCGAGCCTTCCTGGAGGGGCGCTTTTATGTCCGCAGGCGCAACTGTATTATATGGTGGGTGCAATGACTCTAGTGCACCCTCTTGTAGCCGCCCGTGGGGAGTGAAGGCATCCTATTTCGTTGAGGGACGTTGATTTGGGCAGGTAGGTTTAAAAGCTGATCCAGCTGGTCGGTATCGGGCGGGCGGGACCTTCGGATAAGGCGTCAAATGCTTGTCAAACGTCGCCAGCCCCACCCCATGTTTCCAAATAATTGCTGCTTCGTAGCACACGGCATTTGCATAACGATGTATACGAGTTGTGGTCATGGTACCTGGAAGGTTTTAGAAGGCTGGCAGAATTTCCAGTTCTAGCATCAACACTGTTTTGAAAGTAAAGAACCTAACCCTGTTGACCTAACCTGCAACAAACAGTGGTCCCAGGAGCAGATACAGTATTTTCCCACGTGCACTGCGCCTGTTATGAACGCTAAAATTCACAAAATTATAACTTGCAGTCCAGCAGTTAATTTACACTGTAGTCGATCTCTAAAGCCATGGTCACTAGGATGAGTCGAAAGTCATGTGAATGAGTGCTAAAATATGTTTTTATAACGAAAATCGAGATAAATACATATATGGTCGGTTAGCCGAAAGCGCCGCAAGAAACTCAAAAGAGATGCTGAAATCAGCTCTGACATTTCATACCAAGAATAGAGGCATGTTTGGTATCGCCAATTTTATCTGTCCCCACTGAGCTCGCTTTTTCCGTTTGTTTTTAGACTTCTTGTGGATTGCACGATTTCATATGAAAATCCAGAAACCCAGAATCTGACCATGCCAGTCGAAGTGGCGATATGCAAGCATATATTTCAGGACCGTCTCATGTCTTAACCACGTTATGAATACTTCTCAGCGATCTGTGGTGGCCCGTAAATGAACTCTTTTCTCATGATATTATCTCGTGTGGTATAATCATGCTAATCGTAGAGAGCTGATGGAGGATCACATTCTAATCGCAGTTGTGAGACCTTTCTTGACTAGGCCAAGACACGTTTAATAGCAATGTTTTGATATCTTTTTATTGCGTCATTTCCGGTTAGCTTTCGCAGACATCACTTAAAGCGCCAAACATGCAACATTTACGTGTCAATTATGTAATGTCACTACAACGTATCATGCCGGAGTTAATTTCCGTAAGATACTTCCTCAATTTAACATCAGATCGATAACGTTAATTGGTGTCGTTCCCCACAAGGTGAAGCTGCTGGAGTTGCCACTAATGTCATCAGCACAGCTAACTTGGTTGCTTACCTATGCTCTTGATCAAGGACGGTCGCTTGATTACTTCGTGGTGATGCATTCGCTGAATACAAGAGCCAGGCTGAGTACGGTAAACCCTGGAGGCAGAATGGTAAAATTAGAACACGTTCTACTTACTGCCTGGAGGTGACCGACCCTTATACCCACGCTGTTCTCCCCTGCTTACTGTACACGCATGCCATTATAGCATGTCCAGCGCTGGAACCTCTACACCGCCGGTATTTTGAAGGAGCGAGCATCAACTCCTTGCGTATGCTACTTGGTGACGAATCGGAGGTAGTGACGTCCAGTAGCATCTTTTATTTCCTTCCACAAGCAAACTTTGATGTTATATATCATCCATGATAACCAACGCTCTACTTTTACTATTGTCTGATTTGAAGGACGTAGCAGTCTAGATTCCATATAATCATTATGGGCAGCAAATTGTATTGTTGTCGAAGTGCCCCTAAACACCAGTTCATCATCATCGACAACACAAAAGCATGGCACCTGCAACAAATGCGACATAAAGCATACAACATTTACACGCCTCAAATCGTGGGTACCACTCTAATATGCATATTAATTGACATGAGAAAGCATTCATTTTTACTAGAAGGGCTGGAGCAGACCTGCCTGAATCTCTTTTGGTATAGCCAAGAGGTAATTTATAATATTTGTGAGCATGGCATAACTATATGACCATCAGCTATATAACTTATGCAATCGATTCGCCCATCAACTACATGCTGTATTGCTGCATTACACCTGCAGTCGCTTCGCCCCTATACCACAAGAATACGGTACTTGACCGTCACGTTTCACTTGATGGCAGGATCCATATGGAAGTATTTTTGTCATTGAATGGCTTTGTGCTTGTCAGGCCGGTACACTGCCTACACTTTCCGAGGGGAGGGATGGGGGGGGGGGGTGGCAAACGCGAACACCAACTAACACCAAGCGAGTGCTCAAGATTACTTGAAAATGTGTGTTTCTGATGAACTTCCAAACATGGCCGGGGATTACTCAATCACGGCACGCTGTGTCGGGCCATCGTTTTCAGTGCAACATGTATGCACGTAATTGAGTAACCTTCTCCATGCAAGTTAAAGGATAGGATCATGTAGGATGTATCCAGGTTTTTTTTGCATGTAGATATTGCATTGAAGCTTCCTAGCCTGTAGTTTTTGTTTATTTACACATACACAGCCTTTCCTTCAACCAAGTTCAACAGCCGCAATTGGGATTCACCATTTCATGTGTCCCAAAATGTACATCTAGGTACTGGTGTCTTAGTTTCTTCCCATCCCATGTATTTTTTCTTACATCGGTCACGCAGCTAAAAATGAATTTTAGAGGACTATCAGTGATGATGGTGTGGTACATTCTGGAAGGAAACTACACACATTCCTTGCCTCATCCGGTGAGGGAGTGCGGCCATTCCTTCAGTGATGTCAGCGCTGCCTGGCGCCTGTTCTCTCCCTCACACGACCTGGTCTCCACGGTGTACTGGCATTTCTAAATTTAGGTGGAAAACGAAACGCCGAGGTACATGACAAACCTTAATTCGGGTATTTAACTCCCTATATCGTTGGCTGAACATTTAAGAGTATTACGAGATAATAAGTGATCAGATACGGCCGGCAGAAATAACAATAATTTATTTGAATGTTTACGCAGCTACGCTAGATACTATGCAGGTTAAATATTGTGTGGTGAAGAGGTGTACTCAACATGGATTTAGAAAAGGACGATTGTGTCTCACAAACCTCTTGGACTTTTTGAACTTCGCCACAGAACAATTTGATCAGGGAAATCAGGTTGATGTAGCATATCTTGACTTTAGTAAGGCCTTTGACAAGGTACCCCATAAACGGTTAATGATACAGCTTCAGTCCCATGGTATTGCAGGTAGCATCTTAAAATGGATAGAGTTGTGGCTTTCAGATAGACAGCAAAGAGTGATGCTAAATGGTACAAAGTCATCATGGCAAAATGTTCTTAGTGGAGTCCCCCAGGGGTCAGTACTAGGGCCATTACTGTTCATTATATTTGTAAATAACATTGAAAGTGGCCTAAGCAGTAAAGTTTTGACATTTGCAGATGATTTGAAGGTCTTTAGGGCAATAACAGGTCAGGATGAGCATATCTCGCTGCAAAAAGACTTAGACGAACTTGTGAAGTGGTCCGAAGAATGGCAAATGAAATTTAACTTTGATAAGTGCAAAATCATGCATGTAGGTAAGCATCATATGAAGGCTCCATACTTGATGGGTGGCCTAGTGCTATCAGTGACTCAACAGGAGAAGGATTTAGGTGTTATTCTAAACACAAAATTGGGGGCATCAGAACAGACCAAGGAAGCCAGGAAGAAGGCACTGAGAATGCTCGGGGCAATAAATAGGAATGTATCATACAGAAGTGAGGAAGTGATCAGGAAGCTTTACTGTGCATACGTCAGGCCACATTTGGAATACTGCATCCAAGCTTGGTCTCCTAGCTATGAAAAGATTGTTGGCTTTTAGAGAGAGTACAAAGAGGGCTACAAAAATGGTTAATGGCATAAGCAACCTGGCATATGAGGAACGATTGAAGAAATTGAATATGTTTTCACTTAGATATAGAAGGCTGAGAGGAGATCTCATCGAGGTCTTTAAATTTGTCAATCGTCTGGAGAGGGGATACCTTGGGGAAATGTTTGAATTTAAGAGAAATGATGCAATTAGAGGTCATAAATTCAAAATTAAAATTAACCACAGCAGAACAAGGTTAAGGCAAACTTTCTTCACCAACAGGGTAGTGGAACACTGGAACCAGCTGCCAGAAAACATCGTCAGTAGCAGAACATTGAACATCTTTAAAAACAGCATAGACAATCATTATAAGAATAGAGGGCTTGCTTTTCAGTATTACAGGGAGGGCTGATTGGCAGATTTGGTGGGCAACTGGTTCAGTGTACAGAGTGCAACCAAGAAGGGCCCTTGTGGCTCAGAGTTGCACTGATCTTTTATGTCTTATTTATGTGTGCAAATGGTGTGTACGTAGTTATAGAATTCGTTTTCGTATCTTCGATTAGAATAATGGTTTCCTTTTACATTTGCCACCAAACTAAAAATGAGCACTGATATACTGGTTGCATGGCCACGCGGAAAGACTGTATTCACCGTGCATTTGCGGTCTCGCCGCTGACTGTCGTGGATCGTTTGTAGGCTCCACACTGCGTGGCTGGTCTGGAGTTGCCGGCCCGCCGCTGACTGTCGTGGATCGTTTGTAGGCTCCACACTACGTGGCTGGTCTGGAGTTGCCGGCCCGCCGCTGACTGTCGTGGATCGTTTGTAGGCTCCACACTACGTGGCTGGTCTGGAGTTGCCGGCCCGCCGCTGACTGTCGTGGATCGTTTGCAGGCTCCACACTGTACGTGGATGGTCTGGAGAAAGCAGTGACCGAGTACGCCGTGACGCTCCCAATGAACGGAAACGGTCTGTTAAGTCAGGGCAGCCCCCAGTCGATGTGAGTATTTGGCCGTCGGTGCGGCCCGGCCAGCTGACCGTAATTATGCTCCTGTCGTGGTATCGTTCCCTGGAAGTCTGTCACCGGTGGGGAACATAGTGCGAAACGGATTGCTTCGTCATGCCGGTTCCTAGTAGCTCAGATAAATAGATGGAAAATTGGTAAGCTGTTGTTTTCGATCTCCGTTATTAATTCACTTTTTATCCTGCAAGAGTCGTGACCGTTATCAGATGTACCTAATGTGCAAATGTACGTAAGCGCAAATGTACGTAAGGGCGAAAGTACGTATGTACAATTGTACGTATTTGTATAAGTGCATGACGCAAATGTACGTATGTGCAGATGTACATAAACGTAAAGGTGCGTAATCGTAAAAATATGTAAGATTAAAAATATGTAAAAGTAAAATTATGTGTAAAGCATGTACGTAAACGTAAATTTACGTATGAGGCAATATACTTACATTTACTCATATGTACATTTGCGTTTACGTACATTTGGCTAGGCCCGTGTGCTATACGTACATTTGCACTTACGTACATTTGCTTACGTACCTGCCAAACGCACATTTGTTCTTACGTGCATGTGTCATAGATGCATTTCTCCTACATACTTTTGCGCTTTTGTACATACGCGCTTACATACATCTGCCGTACGTACTTTTTGGCTTGCATCCATATGTGCATACGTACATTTGCGCTGACGTACTTTTACGCTTACGTACTTTTACGCTTACGTACATTTGAGCTTGCGTACATTTGCGCTTATGTGCACTTGCGTGGACGTACATTTGTACTTCCGTACATTTGGCTATGCGTACATTTGCGCAGACGTGAATTTATGCTGACGTACTTTTGGACTCGGGTACATTTGCGCTTAGGTAAGTTTCCTTACGTAGCTTTGCCATACGTACATTTGCTCTTCGTTCATCTGTCATGCGTACATTTGTTCTTCGTTCACCTGCCTTACGTACATTTGCCATACGTACTTTTGCGATTTCGTACAACTGCGCTTACGTAAATCTGCCATACGCACTTCTGCGCACACGTACACTTCCTGACGTACATTTGCTTACGTAGATCTGCCATGGGTACATTTGCCATCACGTACATCTGTCCTAGGATCGTGCCTAGGTAGCACCAGCCCGGGGATAAATTATTGGTGAAAGAGGGTGGAAAGTACCCCTTTCTGAACACTTGTTAGACATCCTTCCCCAACAAGTATCGATATCGTGCTTCTTGATGTGCTTGTCAAGTATCCATGCCTCGCTTCTAAAAAATGTGCATAAACATGCTTATGTTCCCCAATACGGATTGTGGTACACGAGTGTCTCGTAGCAACTTCCGGCGTTACCAGATGCATAGCTGATGTACAGACGTAACATACCCATGATGTGATCATTAATATATGTATTCCTATAATGGATAGCTCCCACATAAAAAACGTACGTATGTGAGAACGGTATTGGCTCAAAGGAGTCAGACAATATTTTAAGGGACGTGCTTCCATGCAAATCTAGACATCCTACTGTACTCAATTCGGCATCTCACACCTAACGAAAAATCAATATGTCAACACCAGTGTCCTAAAATTACTTCACCATTAACTGTGTAGATGAAGAAAGAAGTTGCTTCGGAATAGTGAAAGATTGGAAGAATGCATTTTACAGTATTTCGCAGCCGTGTGCATGATGACTGCCCATAAATCATGTGGCAAACTCGTAAAAACCTAAGACAAGGATGCAATAGCACAATTCCATTAACTGTGAATTTCCAGGTCACACAGTCAATTATTTCACACTGGTCAACACTCGCACGTCCGGCAGTCCTCGCCAACTTCGCATGTCAGGGGAGGCAGATGTCTGCCCACCCTAAGATCTCTAGAAATATGATAGCTAGCGACAAACGGAAAACGGCGTTGGATAGCTGGTAACAGGCTCCATCGAAAGTGTTTCGGTCATTTTTCGCTCAGGTCAATAATATTCAGGTTTGGGTCATCATAGGTCAAATTCGACCAGATCGGGTGGGACTCTCAGATATTCACACATATCTCAGGACCTGTAACAGACAGATACAGACGGCGAACGCTATTCGACAGTCCTTGAAATGTGCTATCGACAATAGGCGGTGTGATTTAACGTTAGGTCAACCGAAACTATGACCTCAGGTCAAGGTCATGAAGTAACCTAGGGAGGGCATGTATTGTATTAATCGACACGTCTTGGCGATACAAGCACAATGGCGGCAATTTCAGCCTTCCAGCTCAATGCAGTGCGATATAATGCGTAGAAATGTGTAGTGATCTCAGGTGACCTCAGATGACCTTGGTGAGGTCACAGCAGAAACGTCAGCGGTAAAATTGAGCATAGCTTCCAACTACACGCCACAACCGTTGTGAGAGCATTCCGAGAGCAAATCTGTAACCAGGAAACATTTGTATGTTTTACCATAGCCCTATAATGGGGAAGCCATGGCCGCGACCTGACCAGGTCAATGGCACAAAAAAAGCGGTGTATATATTATGGTCCCTGATGAAATCATGACGTGTTATCAAAGTTTGAAATAAATCGCCCAATTATTGTGGAAGTTCTGCCACCTAGAACTCCGAGTGTAGTTGGGTCACTTCGCCTGACCTGGTGACCTGACCTAAAATGGCAGTGTTAGAAATGTATTAGGATATGCGGAAAAGACTAATGAGCAGCCATGCGAGGTTTGGGCTTGCTAACTCGATTAGTATGGCGGTAAATTAGGAAAACCCACAGGGGGCAGGCATCTGCCCCTCGGACGTGCGCGTGTTGACATCGCACCAGCCTAGGAACCCCCTTGCCGATTCGGGGACGAGTAGTGTAGGGGTAAGTCCCTCGTCTCACAATCGAAAGGTGGTTGGTTCGAATCTCACCCGTCGCTACTCTGCTCGCGATCAATCGGCGTGAGAGATTGGCGACGCTACATGACTCAACGGTCGATGTGTTGTAAAATCAATAACCAACCCTCTGCCAATTCACGTTCGTTAACTTTTTCTTCAGCTGGTGTTTGCTTACCGGCCAGAAATCCATGATATAAAAATGTTGAGCGATGACCACTTAATTGCTTCGTGTGGTTGAGTAATAAGCGTTTAGGGAAATGTACGAAATATGCGAATAAGTATTTATGGAAATTTGTGCTAATGGAACATCAGATTATTGTTTCCTTGATGTATGTTGCATCTATTGTCAACACCTCGATACAACATACATCACTACACCATTGGCTGGAAAACAAGTTGCATCCACACAAACGGCGAGTCTAACTTATTTCGAGCGGGGATCGCTTCCCTGACCACATGTTTATCACTATTGAAGACGAGACTGAGTGATTGCTAGCTAGGATTGCTTCCCTAACCAAATGTTGATCACCATTGACCAGTGTATGATTTTCATATTTTTTTCTTGGTAGTGGAGTACAATTTTTGTTTAGGCTGGAGTACGAAAAAACAGGTATGCACTAACTGACAACTGACCTTGTTTTAGTGGGGCTGAAACCCAATGTCATCATTTTTGTATGCATGAACATCTTGCCAAACTAAGCCATGCCCAACATTTTGCTGCACTAAAAAAATGAGTTCTCCATAACCAGGTGTGGCATTGCTTTAATGGAATTAAAAATAAATGTCAGCATTTCATGCTGTATGTACCATACAATCATTATATATGTACATATAGCTAACTGCTAAGTCAGCAATATGTCAGCAAGCTGAGTCGTGAATATGTGCAATTGTGTCGAGGAACGCATCTAGTGGGAAATGCCCTCAGTAGCCAAGGTACTCCCCAAAATATACCCATGATATATGGAAATGGGATAGATGTTGCCTGAGTGTAGGTGCGTGAAGCAATTCCAGAGTTCACAAACAAATATTTATGATGAATGGGTTTGATGTGATGTGAATGCACAAATAACATCTCTGTTGGCAGAGCTCAGGATGACTCGCACTCACTCATATTGGGCGGACCACACAACCGGGATCATCCTTCAACAAACACTTATCCGATGGACTGGTCCCACGACTAATGGGCCGAGTTCACCCGCGATTCATTGGAATTATTGCTAACTTCAGTTGTCTTTAGACGGACTGGTGGCCAAGATCTCGAACGCTCCCCAAATGCGTTTCATGGCCCCAGTGGGTCCCGTCGCGATGAGCCGGTTTTACAGCGGAAGTTTCGTCATAGGTCACGTGGTCTCAGGAACAAGATAGAGGGAGAATACCCGGCACAATAATGTGCATAAGTTAAAAGCGACCACAAAATAAAATGATTACATCAGTTTTAATAATGAAATATGTTACTATTCATGCTGTCGAAATAAGGAGAGTTAATCTTACGACATAAGCAAATTTTAACATGTTTCTGATTTACGTGGAGACTGCACACAGCTCTATGGAATATGAGAGCCAACGGACGACTGCCATATATATAATTTGTGCTGTTGTTAAATTAGCGAAGGATGAGGTTATAAGCCAACTTCAGGCGCAATGGTAGAGAAAATAATAACAAAAGCATACTTAATCCATGTTGACCAAGTCTATAAATATGGGTTTCGGAATATATAATGGTTTAATGAAAATTATACTAAAACAGTCCGTCTAAAATAGTTCTATTCTCACCACCAAGAAGGTTATTTTGCATGAAAAAGCTGAGACAAAGAATTGAAACCCATTCTTATTAATATTAAAAGTTCCTTCATGTACTTGTTTAGTTCATTTCTGAAATGTTTAGTTGAAGCAAGGATCGAGTTAGGAGTATCTAGAGCTGCTAGACGGGAGTACAAATTGTCCCTGTAAAACCGCTCACAGGCGGTTTTATTTTTCTTCATAGATAGAGCTGGTCGGATTCGCTACCTCAGCCCTAGAAGTACAACTGATCATGGGGCGGGGAAACAGGGAATGGGTCGGAGTAAATTTCGGAACATGTATTACGGACCCTTCACTGACACCGATGAACCCAAAATGTTATATTTCAAGGCGCATGTTTATCTTCGCACACATTTACAAAAAAAATATGCGACAGTCATGCAAAAGTGCACAAATGACATTGGTTTCTTGGCGTAATCGCCTCGGAGAACTTGCTTGCTCCGGGGCGGATTTTAGGAAATTTGAAGTGATTTTCTTGCATTGAACTGGCTCATTGTGTCTAAAAAAGTTGTCCCTTTAACAAAACGACCTTCGATTGCGCATTCAAAGCATTTACTGGCGAAACCAGGCTTCAAATTTATACTCCGGTAACACCAAGTACTCCCAGATTTGCCAACTAGAGATTTCTGTTGCTTCTTGGCGAGTACTCCAGCGCAAGGCTATAGCACACCTCAAGGCTCCGACAACCATGATCTGTAGGCGACCCGCTCTGTACGCTTTGTACTGCCTTTCGAGGATGTGTAGTGACGTTGGCTGGTCGGCGCGCTGGGGTCGCGGAAACTGCTAGTTGTTGTCAGGTATGGACTTTGAGTGGTAGCACTCGACCAAACAATGTTCTTCGTTTTCCCTTCTGGAGTACAAAATATTTCATTTAGTCTAGTCACAATCCTGGAGTACAAAATGTATTGGTATGCATGACGCCAACAAACTTCAGTTTTTCCAACACTGCCATTGACGGTGAAGCAAGGTTATTGCTAGCTGGGATTGCTTCCCTGACCAAATGTTGGCCATCATTGAAGCCATCTTTTACTACATCTTTTACTCATCTTTTGCTACGCTTGTGATAATTATAAGATACCTTTAAGCAGTTTTTCAATGCGTGTTGTGGAGTTCGCGTTTCGTGACTACCTAGTTTCCCCGTCGAAGCCATGGTAGTTTGAGCTGTAGGAACATTTGGCTCAGTTCGCTGTCAGCAAAGCGAGCTTAGAATGTCTGCAATGTCTGTTGACAAAAAAGTACCCGCAACAAAATGCGAGGCAGACTTATGGACGCCACTCACAGATTGTTCTATGTGCCAAAATAGAATCCTCACACTGGACAGCTCTTGGAAGCATGTCGGATTGCTAGTGTATTCCACGACCACGGAATCTGGATATCCGCGTAATTGTCCATATGGCACAGTCCATATAGTGGAATTCTCCCTGGGCTGCCAGTCGAGTCAGTCCCTGTCGTACAGCCAGACTGGTGGTGCCGGGAGATGTTCTGGTGTGGCCGCTGCAGTGTATGCGCTCCGGACAACTTGTCAGCCAGTCGTCCACCAGCCCTGGACGGCATGCCCTGCTCTGTGGTCGGAGAGCGGCCGGCGCTTCACTGGACGGGGTCGTCTACCACGCCGCGCACGGCACGGCACACCCGGTCGGCTGTCCGCTGTCTGCGGCGCGGCGCGGCGCGGTGACAGCTGATCGGTGGAACGGCTCACCGCCGTTGTGCCGCTGTCCTTATAGCTGACCCTCCGGTCCTGCAATGTGTCGGTGAGGTAAAAGCCATAAAAGCCATAAAAGAGATTTGTGCAACTATGAGCCACAAGGGCCCTTCTTGGTTGCACTCTGTACACTGAACCAGTTGCCCACAAAATGTGTCGATCAGCCCTCTCTGTGATACTGAAAAGCAAGCCCTCTATTCTTATAATGATTGTCTATGCTGTTTTTAAAGGTGTTCAATGTGCTGCTACTGACAATGTTTTCTGGCAACTGGTTCCAGTGTTCTACTACCCTGTTGGTGAAGAAAGTCTGCCTTAACCTTGCTCTGCTGTGGTGAACTTTAATTTTGAATTTATGACCTCTAATTGCATCATTTCTGTTCAATTCAAACATTTCCCCAGGATATCCCCTCTCCAGACCATGGACAAATTTGAAGACCTCGATGAGATCTCCTCTCAGCTTTCTATATCTAAGTGAAAACATATTCAATTTCTTCAATCTTTCCTCATATGCCAGGTTGCTTATACCATTTTTGTAGCCCTCTTTTGTACTCTCTAAAAGCCAACAATCTTTATTCATAGCTAGGGGACCAAGCTTGGATGCAGTATTCCAAATGTGGCTTGATATATGCACAGTAAAGCTTCCTAATGACTTCCTCACTTCTGTATGATACATTCCTATGTATTGCCCCGAGCATTCTCAGTACCTTCTTCCTGGCTTCCTTGGTCTGTTCTGATGCCCCCAATTTTGTGTTTAGAATAACACCTAAATCCTTCTGTTGAGTCGCTTGGCCGCCCATCAAATATGGAGCCTTCATATGCTGCTTACCTACACGCATGATTTTGCACTTATCAAAATTAAATTTCATTTGCCACACTTCGGACCACTTCACAAGTTCGTCTAAGTCTTTTTGCGGCGAAATATGCTCATTCTGACCTGTTATTGTCCTAAAGACCTTCAAATCATCTGCAAATTACAAAACGTACCTGCTTAGGCCACTTTCAATGTTATTTACAAATATAATGAACAGTAGTGGCCTCAGTACTGACCCCTGGGGGACTCCACTAAGAACATTTTGCCATGATGACTTTGTACCATTTAGCCTCACTCTTTGCTGTCTATCGGAAAGCCACAACTCTATCCATTTTAAGATGCTACCTGCAATACCATGAGACTGTAGCTGTATCATTAACCGTTTAAGGGTACCTTGTCAAAGACCTTACTAAAGTCAAGATATGCTACATCAGCCTGATTTCCATGATCAAATTGTTCTGTGGCGAATTTCAAGAAGTCCAAGAGATTTGTGAGACACGATCGTCCTTTTCTAAACCCATGTTGAGTATCTTGAATCAATCTGTTACCTTCCAGATAACTAACTATTCTATCCTTGATAATTGATTCTATCCTTGATAATGTCCTGCGATCGTGTACCGTACGTATCACGAGGATACGGATACAACCCAGCCTTGGTGGATTGCTCTTGTAATTTATCGTCTGAATATTGCCATTTCAATTGCATTAGGCCCTGGTGAAGCGCTTAGACAAGGTTTGTGCAAATCATCACTTCGCCCACTTCACGCTTAAAAGCTCATAAATCATTCCCCCAATGGTTTTGGGCAGTTTATTTCACGTCTCTAGCTAGGGTTGAAACTACATGATAGATCAGTGGTGAGTGACGTTAAAGTGACGTCATGTTCGCCAATCTCAAAAGGCAAAACACGCATCGGTGCACACAAATTGACCAAGAAATCGAACGATTGGAGATATATGACGTCGATAAACGGCAATAGAGAGACACATAGTCGGAAAGTAACAAGTGATGTTCCAGTTTGGTTGGCAGATTAAAAAGAAATGATAGAAAGATATTCTCAAACTGTATAACTAATCATATAACCAAACTTTCGAAAACAAGAGACATATTGTCCAAGACATGACTATGAAAAATGTTTGTGCTACATGTTCTGCAATGATCTACGGCTACGGCTTGAAGTGGTTCAGCAGATATTCACAAGCTACGGCCTGAAATGTACTGCAGAGCACACCACGTCGGGGTGGGGGGGGCGCCCCCCAGCCGCCGAACGGCCGCGGGGGCAGCGGGGCCACCGTTTGGCGGTGTGGTGGTGTCGGTGGTGGTGGTGTCAGTGGCGTTAGTGCTAGTGGTATTGATCGTTTGGCGGTGCGATGCGGTGCGGTGGTGGTGTTAGTGGCGGTGGTATTAGTGGTATCGACCGCTTGGTGGTCCGATGCGGTGCGGTGGTGGTGTTAGTGGCGGTGGTATTAGTGGTATCGACCGCTTGGTGGTCCGATGCGGTGCGGTGGTGGTGTTAGTGGTATCGACCGCTTGGTGGTCCGATGCGGTGCGGTGGTGGGTTAGTGGCGGTGGTATTAGTGGTATCGACCGCTTGGTGGTCCGATGCGGTGCGGTGGTGGTGTTAGTGGCGGTGGTATTAGTGGTACTGACCGTTTGGAGGTGCGGTGGTGTCGGTGGTGGTGGTGTCAGTGGCGGTGGTGTTAATGGTGTCAGCATCAGTAGTGCGGGCTCCATGGGCCATTGCGCGTCCTGAATGTGCAGGAAAAAGGGAATATATTGTGATTACCATTGCCGCAGTTTTTACAAGATCGCATGTCCCATATTTGCTGAAAGCCGTTTTGTTCATGCAAACCGGCCCACTGGATTTTTAACTATGGACTTATAATAAGGTTGGTCTGGTATGATCTTGGCCTTCATGCCTCTCCCCTTCACATTATTAGGTTTGTTTGTTTGTTTATGTATTTAGCACATCATAGCACACATAGCATGAACAATTTTGCGATTGGCACAAAAGACCAAAATGATCTTAATTCGAGGTGCCTCTCGCAACAACGTTTCCATCCAATAAAACTTGACCACCGACACGGTGCGACAATCGCCGCCCGCCCCGCCAGCACGCCCCATCAGCACAAAGTATGCACACATACATGGTCAGGGTGACTGGTGCCCCCATAGTTTAGGTCACCCAAAACCAGCGATGGCTCGTCTACTGCCGGGCGTGCCGTCAGCGTAAACACATTCATATGCACGATGGAGCGAATGCGTCGGTAATGCCTTTGGCCAGGGCATGTAAGACCAGTGAGAGTTATTGTTGCACTCGAGGAGGCCAAGGGTTGTTGCAGACTTGCCCGCGCGGTCTTGCGGTTCGTTCCTACAGACACCTGCCGAACCAGGACGCTGCCCGCGTTTGGGCTCTGCAAGTATTTCGGTCGACTCGATACGCTCGAATGTCTTAAATGATTTACTTCACCGCCGTGGTGACTGATGGCTTACTTCACCGCCGTAGCGATGTATGGTTTACTTCACCGCCGTAGCGATGTATGGTTTACTTAACCGCCGTAGCGATGTATGGTTTACTTCACCGCCGTAGTGACTGATGGCTTACTTAACCGCCGTAGCGATGTATGGTTTACTTAACCGCCGTAGCGATGTATGGTTTACTTCACCGCCGTAGCGATGTATGGTTTACTTCACCGCCGTAGCGATGTATGGTTTACTTCACCGCCGTAGCGATGTATGGTTTACTTCACCGCCGTAGCGATGTATGGTTTACTTCACCGCCGTAGCGATGTATGGTTTACTTCACCGCCGTAGCGATGTATGGTTTACTTCACCGCCGTAGCGACGGATGGCTTACTTCACCGCCGTAGTGACGGATGGCTTCATGGCAGACAGAGGCGTGGACTACCTTTGCGGTGGCAACGAGAGAGGTTCTGGTGCTATAGTGGCTTGCGAAATCTGTCCTGCCGATAAAAAAAAAACATTTGCGTGCTGCGGGAACAAAGAGACCTGAAGTCATGGAAGGATGCGATATATAATTGTCGCATGGTGATTGCCTCCAGTTGATGTCTGTGTGTGTAATAATATTAGTTCATGTCGCGGTTAGGTCAGGCCCTGAGCTCCGTCAAGCACCACCTGACTGGCCACCTGAAGTACCCGACACAACTTTGCGATAAATCCCAGCTAACTAACCAGTCGATAGTAAAGGAGCCGACAGAACTCTGAAAGCAGTGCTGGAAAACAAACATTGCCTGGGTTTTCAACACCACAAACGTATTCACTTTCAATGATAAGGTAATTTTTAGGTTATTGCCGTCTATTTAAGCATGTGTGTTCGCAATCAGTGCGATGCGAAATAGCTATCTATATTGATTACTGTGGCTCCCGCAGTGGGGTGAGCCTCGTTCCTCGGCTGGCCAGGGAATTGGCACTCCCTCGGGCTAACACAGCCGGTCCGTATCCGTGTCCGTGTCCGTAAGGCCACGTACGGGCCAAGTCACAAGTCGCCTCAAACTGGCGGCCTGGGTTGCTTCCCAGTGTCTGCCGGCCCGGCCGGCTGGGGTCAAGGGGTGGACGGCGCTGGAACCCGGTCGAGGTGGTGAGCCTCTCTCTCTCTCTCGGACGAGTGATGGTGTTGCCTGCCCGGGATAGCTCCTCGGACGCCTGGCGTCCTCCCGTCCGCGGGGCCCAGACTCCGAGTGATGGGCCTCCCGTCCTCTGTGCCCACGCTATCTGGAAACCCTTACTTTGCGTCATGTAGTTCTCATGCCAACAATGCGTATTAGAGCGCCGATTGTTTTATGGAAGAGACACAGGTCATTTGAAATACCAAGACATCCTGGGAAACAACTCATAATTTGTGCATTCTGGAAACTTGTTCCGTTACTTGTCGGCGATTAACTTTCAAACCACGTACACACCGAGATAATAGCTTTCACCAACAGTGAAGCACCAGTATAAAAGTTATGGGCGCGAATGATCAATTCTGGTCGAAGCCCCCTAAAGCCCAAATAATTAACTAACTATTTATTATGATGGGCGCTGTATGACTGAAGCAGTCGATGCCCCCCCTAAGCCCAAATAATGAACCAACTATTTATTATGGTGATTTTGTACATTTTACATTGAATATGCACTCCAAACTCCATTATGTTCTGTTGGATCAGCTGATGCTGATGCAACCAATGCTGATGCAGCTGATGCTTATGATCACACATCATTTCCACAAGCCGAAGCTGAAGATGGAACTGTTCTTGGAAGTGTCACGATAGCTGTGTATTGAGATCGTGTGGCTACGGAACTGAAAGCGTACACAAATTGTGGCAGCACAACTGCCCGGACGCTGCGGCGCGTCTGTGGCGGCAGTGCTACGCCGCGCTCACAATGGGGCACGCAGGATGCGGGACCGGCCGGCGGCGGGCGGCCGCGAGCCGGCAATCAGCGCACCGCCGATCGCAAGGCTATCTGCCTGCTGCAGCGGGCTGGCCGCGACAAAAACGTGCGGCACGTCTGCAGTGGCGGCCGGCCGTACGATCTCCATGGCTGATTGGACGTGCAGCTGTGAGCGGGTGTGTGGCCCGTACCGCCGGTCAGATCCGCCACCTGAACCGACGCACACACACATGCCTGTCCGCCATGAGATATTGCGCCTGCACCACAGGAGAGCTGGCCTATGGTGCGTGTCTCCTGGATATACATGTGGCCGTTGTGACAGCTGCCTGACCTGAGCAAATTGTGGCTTGTGTCACAGAATGGGCTCTCCCTAGACGCCCCCGGGGTAGGCTTGTGGCTTCTCTGTCCTCACTGACCGGTTGTGTCACGTGGATTATGCGTGGAGTGGACATGTTATCTCACCTGTTCTCCAAAGCGCACTGCTAGCAGATGACTACTTGATTTTGGATCTAAGGACATACATTCCTTGAAGAGGTAAATTTTAATATCTATTGCCCATCGTGAACATCCAGATATCGACTACTTCTCGTCCGACATTAACATGACATGTTTCGTTATGGTCGCAAGATGACCAACACAGTCGACGCGCCTTAAAACGCAAATCTACCGCGACCATCCAAGGCACCTTTGTGACATGACTTCGTCCACAGAGCAGTCTGTACAGTGACTAGTAAAATGGGCATGTTTGGAACCTGCCCTGCCCTGACCTGTAGCCTCGCCCTTCAATTTTACCAGACGCCCATCTTACGACCATACGTGTGACCTGCGTGCTAACAAGACGTATAACACTGTTTGGCGTCATTGCGAGCCCCGTTCTCATCGAACACGTATACTAGGATGATACATTTTTGTATTTTTGTTTTAGAATTCGATACTCGAGCATCATTCGAGACGTCTTTTATGCTGCGTTCAAATAGCTAAATAAACCTTGCTTTGCGTATTTTCGGCTATATGATCGGTAAGGTACCCTTTTGTACTATCTGTGTCTGCGCCATGTCTATTTGCCTATTTTGCAGACACGTGTACGTGCCTGCACTTGGCCACGCACATGTATTTTTCGGTGTCACGTGCATATATTTTACAATATAAGACATCTAGGACGTATAGGATAGAGTAGCATCAGAAATAGATACTCCTTAGAATAGCTATAGAGGCGGGAAAAATAGTACAGAAGCAGCAAAATGTTGCGCATGTAAATTTAATACACCGTTCAAATATGCCATTTTTGTCCCAAATAACATTTTTATCGTTGCCCGCCCTGCCTGCCTTTGGGTTATGATTTCCGTTTTTTTTTCTACTTTTCGCACTGTTTTCTGCCATCTAGGGCGGTGTTCCTTCCTTAACACTCGCACATCCGGCGGTCCGCGCAAACTTCGCATGTCCGGGGAGGCAGATGTCTGCCCACCCTAAGATCTCTAGAACTATGCTAGCTAGCGACAAATTGAAAACGGCGTTGGATAGCTGGTGACGGGCTCTATCGAAAGTGTTTCGGCCATTTTTTCTCTCCGGTCAACATTCAGGTCACTGGGCCATCATAGGTCAAATTCGACCAAATCAGGTGGGACTC
Organism: Imbricaverruca yamaguchii; assembly: GCA_034440575.1. Lineage (NCBI taxonomy): Eukaryota > Metazoa > Arthropoda > Thecostraca > Neoverrucidae > Imbricaverruca > Imbricaverruca yamaguchii. The sequence continues at coordinate 556,883 of JAOTOL010001375.1, forward strand.
TCAGATATTGACACATATCTCAGCACCTGTAACAGATAGAAACAAACGGCGAACGCTATTATACAGTTCTTGAAATGCGCTACCGACAATAGGCGGTGTAATTTAAGGTCAGGTCAACCGAACCCCAGGCCAAGGTCATGAAGTCGCCTAGGGAGGTCATGTAATGTATCAATCGGCACGTCTTGGCGATGCAAGCACAATGACGGTAATTTCAGCCTTCTAGCTCAATGCAGCGCGATATAATGCGCAGAAATGTGTAGTGATCTCAGGGACCTCAGATGACCTTGGTGAGGTCACTGAGCAAAAATGTCAGCGGTAAAATTGAGCTTAGCTTGCATCTACATGTCACAACCGTTGTGAGATCATTCCTAGTGCAAATATGTAACCGGGAAACATTTGTATATTTTACCATAGCCTTATAATGGGGAAGCCATGACCGCCACCTGGCCTACGGTCAATGCTACGAAAAAAAAAACAGATATACATATTAAGGTCCCTGATGAGACCATGATACGCTATAAGTTCGAAATCAATCGCCCAATTATTGTGGAAGTTATGCCACCTAGAACTCGGAGTGTAGTTGGGTCACTTCGCCTGACCTTGTGACCTGACCTGAGATGACCCAGGATGAAAAATGTATCATGATATGCGGAAAAGACGAATGAACAGCTATGCGAGGTTTGGCCTTGCTAACCCGATTAGTTTGGCGGCAAATGAGGAAACACCGGAGGGGTGCAGATATCTGCCCCCGGACGTGCGCGTGTTAACACCTATCTCATACGTCGGTGAATGGGTGGTGCAAATATGTATCGCTTTTGGTGTCCATCACTACACTCGTTTGGCCACAGTTTTTGGTTGCGTGAAGCTACTTGATTAGCAGTTTATTAGCTGAATCATGTGTGACATCACCGTCGTGCCGCATGGGACAGAGAATTCGGAAATAATGAGCTGAGCTTATGGAGGCATGATGGTCAGACACTGTTGGAGGCAGACATGAGATGAAGGGTGCATGGATTCGTATCAAGCATGACTCGGTGGGGAGTGCAGAGTAAATATAGCAGAAAGTAGCAGCTCTACTACCATCGGCGCATTTCTGGCTACCCCTGGCGAAGCAATCAAAATTCCCGTCTTTAGTTAGCAGTTATTTCAACCATTACTATATATATCGCATCTCTAACATCCTTCTCATCCCCATCCCTGCCCTCTCCCTCTCCCTCTTCCTCTTCCTCTTCCCCTTCCCCTTCCCCTTCCCCTTCCCCTTCCTCTCGCTCTCACTTTCACTCACTCTCACTCAATATCCATCTCCCTCGATCTCGATCTCGCTCACTCGCCCTCAATCCCCTCCCTCACTCCATCTATCGTCCGCTCTCACCTTCTCCCTTCCTCCCTTCCTTAGTCCCGATCATGGGCGTTTATTTCTGAGAAAAAAATGGAGTGGAGGCACAACACATGGAGAAAGTTGGTGGACCCAAATGGATTCGAATGGTACAGCCCATGGGATCCCATGCTAAAAGTTAAAATTATTAGAGAGTTTGAGCCAACATTGAGGAGAAACTTTCCCCTCAAAAGTACACGAAACGGCACCCGTCCTCCCGATCTCCCTCCCATGCTCATTCATATATTACGTATTACAACGATTGGGAAGATTGTACATCACTGCTGCAGATTCAAGACTACGTGACAGCTTCTTCACCTTTTGACTTGCTGTTGCCGGGCACGCACGTGCGGAGCGACGTTGCCCGACGCGCTTACAGCTATGCCTGTGCTCCAGCATCAATGCCTGGGCGTATGGCGGCCGTAGCTGCGTGTTCTCTCCGCCAACCAGCTGCATGTAGGCGCGGCCGAAAACTTCAAATCTTGGACTCTACCGGGAGTCTCAGATCCGGGAAGTGCCGTACCTCGAGACGGTCGTCAGTGGACTGCTACATGCCTTGGATCTTCAGGATAACGAATCCTTGTATTTTTTTGGATAACAAGAAGGACGTTCTCGTGTTGGCCCATGCAGCTGTTGCGACCCATACTGGCGCGAAACAGGGCGAGATGCTCCGGCTGGCAGCTGACAGCAGTGACCCTGACACTGCGTCTCACCGAATTGTTCTGAGTGTTGAAGCGTCGTTGCGTTTATATACAGCACACTTCTTCATACGTATGCGGCGTGTACGTGTGCACAGTCGTCAATAACAAGTGCAGGTCGGATGCAGCGTTTGGTGCACTGCACTTGATCAGCGAGATTCAGCGTCTGGCGCGATACTGCTGGGAAGAGCATGTGGCCATGCTTCGCGCCGGTGTGGGTCGTTTCGGTCGCAGGGATCACTGAGAGAAGTCACTCAAGCTGTGTTCGACGCGGACGTTGGCGGAAAGGAAGTAAATTGAGAAGATCCGACGTAGCAGCCTGCTGATGATCGTCTCGAGGTGCGGCACTTCAGAGGCCCAGATGTGTACTTTGCGGCCAGCGGTTACACGCAGCTGGTTGACGCAGAGAAGTCGGCGCTGGAGCAGCTGCAATCGTCACGAGTGACGCCGCACACACTGCGCAACATAGTTTGAGGCTCTCGCAACATAGTTTGAGGCTCTAGTCCGCTACCAACAATTTTCCAACTCTATCCATGCCTGTTTAAAGGCGCCTGTACAGTGCGCACCTACTTAGCACAAATCGCACCCGATCAGCCGCTACTTAGAACTAAAAAACAAGATTTTCCAACCTAAGAAATGTGTCCATCCTATGTTTAAATATATTCAATGACGGACCCGCCACTATCTACTGCCGAAAAGAGTTACACAGGCAGTACAGGAAAAGGTCGCAGCCGGGCTGTGGCAGTGAAAGAGTTGACCTTTTATGTGCTTAGCTCAGGACTCCCACTTGCACTTCTTGACTTGTGAGCACTATCCCGCAATGGAACTGTTGAGGTACGTGTACCAGCATTAACGAATTACAGAATAGTATGATACTAAAAAGGCCTACCCGATGATAACCCACTGTGTGGTCTCGGTGTGATGGGACACGTATACCCACCTTGTGACCACACATGTGACCTGTGTACTGAGAAGACTGTAACCCACCGTGTGAACTCGGGTGTGATGGGACACGTATATGACCTGTGCACTGACCAGACTATAACCCGCCGTGTGATCTCGGTGTGATGGGACACGTATACCCACCTTGTGACCACACATGTGACCTGTGTACTGAGAAGACTGTAACCCACCGTGTGAACTCGGGTGTGATGGGTCACGTATATGACCTGTGCACTGACCAGACTATAACCCGCCGTGTGATCTCGGTGTGATGGGACACGTGTATGACCTGCGTCGCTCTCGGTCGGCAGCGACAGCGGGCCGGGCGGCCAGACGGAGCCGCTGATGGCGCCGCCGCCACCGCCGCCTCCGCCGCCGCCCCCGCCGCCGCCGGCGGCGGCCGCCGTGCCGCTACTGCAGCAGACCGGACCCGTCTTCTACCCTCCGCCGCAGACGGACGGCAGTATCCCGCTCGACCAGCTCAAGCAGCGGCTGCAGCACCAGCTGGAGTACTACTTCTCCAGGTCAGTTCACTGTCGAGTGCTGCCAGCACCTCGCCGCGCCACAGAGCCACCAACGTCAATCAACCAACCAACCAACCGGTTTTGCTCTGGTGTTGGTCTACTCAGTCTGCTATCGGTCTATGGTCGTTCCAAGGTCGGTCAGCTGTCAGTCCAGTGGGAGTTGTGTGCTGTGTTGCCAGTGCAGTTAAAGCGCCTTTAAACGCAAAGCGTCAATCAAGCCAATGCCGGTTCATTAAAAAATGTAACACTTCACTGGATACCCAGCCACGTCGGAATAGCGGGAAACGAGTTGGCTGACCAATCCAGTGTCCTAAAATTACTTCACCATTAACTGTGTGGATGAAGAAAGAAGTTGCTTGGGAATAGTGAAAGATTGAAAGAAAATAAAGGATCGCCACTTAAGGATTAAAAAATCGGAATGCCTTCCACTTCAGTCACATGCATTTTACATTTTTAGCAGTCATGTGTATAATGACTGCCCACACATGTAGTAAAATGGTAAAAACCTAAGACAAGGATGAAATAGCACAATTCTATTACTGTGAATTTCCATGTCACATGGTCAATTAATTTACACTGGACCAATCAGTGAAACGTGCTGCGCGAAGCCATTACACCCGTTCGCTTCCTCTCCACGCAGCACACCTCGGCCAGACAATTAATACGTTCTTCCAGGAAAAACGTCAATGTCTTTGGAACTTAACTGGCCGAAACAAACTGAGAACCATTAAACCAAATCTATTGCGGTGGGAGTCATCGTCCAGAATTTCACGGAGGGAGGAGGTAGTGCTCGCGAGGATACGGATAGGACACACGTATGCCACCCACGGCTGCCCGCTGCAGAATCAAGACAGACCGATGTGCGCTCGTTGTGATGCTCCATTAACGGTCCGACACATCCTTCTGGTGTGCCCTCGTTTCTCAGCCGAACGAAGACGACACTTTGGAAGAGAGGTATCCGCACTGACGATGACAAATCTTCTTGGTGATGGGTCACGTGTGATTCAGAATGGACAACTATTCGAGTTTCTTTCGCAAATACGATTTGCTATCATATATCCAGGAATGTAAATATCACACTCGTTTGGGCATAGTCAGTGCCTCTTAAACGTGAAGGTAATCCTGGACGGAACATAAAACCTAGGTAGACAGAAACACAGTTATGGGCGCTACATGATCAACATGGTCAATGCGCCCTAAAGCCCAAATAACTAACTAACGGTTCATTCAGTGTCGATGTGTTGTTAGTCTGCCGCCGCCTGTTCGATTTCCATCGGTTTGGCTGTAGTCGGTCGGCTATTGGTGCATCACCAACTCGACTATTGGTTCTCCAGGTGGGCCCCGGGCCGGGTGTGTGCTAATTCTGCAGGCCGCTCACATGATGGGGCGATCGGCGGGATGCCGGAACTTCCCTCGCCGCAAAACGATGGCGCTGGTCATTTTCGAGTGCTGTGGTTCTCCATAAAACATGATGGACTCGGAAAATTGTACTTCGTATTTGCTTGTATTTCCTGAACATCGATGGGCGTGAACACGACCATTGCCGTTGCGTCCACGTGGCTGAATTTCCCAACTGTGAATGCCAGTTGTCTTGCTCGCAACCTGAAAGCGTTGACACTTGTGCTAGCTGGTGACTCGAACTCCACCACGAAGCAGTGGTAAAATATTCCCGAAATAGGGTGGAACATGCACTTGCTGAACACTTCATCCACATCCTTCCCAAAGAAATGTCGACATCGTGTTTATCGATGCTTGGTTGTGCAGTCTCCATGCTTCGTTTCTAAAAGTATCCAGTTTCAATGCATCATGCTTATGCTCACCGCAACGAATCTGGGATCGTGATAACGAACATCCCATAGTGAAATTCCAGGTAAAGGGATTACCTATGGCGTGCTATGTTATGAATTGCCAGTTTATAGCATAGGCATTTGTATTGTTATGGTTAATAACGGCATCCCCAATTTAGATACACCCAAAAACGCGCAAAGCGTATGCGTATAAGTACGCAATTGTCTCGATACTCGGTTTTCAGAACCGAGTTATTTTAAAAGCATTATTTTCATGACGATTTCGACATCCTGCTGTATTCGTTTCGGCATCTCACACCTAACGACATTTCAATATTTTGGCACTGGCACGGAGCCACTGGCACTTCCGTGTCCGTACGACGGCGTCTTACTCAGCAGCAGTGAGCGAACCCCACCGCCATAGTGTTGCAAAAACGCAGCATTTGTTATGGGTTCTGTTGCTTTTGCACCCCAAAAATGCCGTCGGTATGGCTGCCTTGTCATACGTTTAACGACTGGTAATGTGGATGTTGGTGAAATACATGGTTCTTTATCCGATTTAGTCCCGCGATCATTTCTCCTCTGACTTCGACATAATCAGGAAAATATAATTGCATGTCACCGTTGGACATCAAATATCGCTGCTGGGATGCGAAAGCTTGAATCTCCATGAATGCCTTCGATCTCCATCGGAGTTCTACCATTATGCTGTTGTGTTATCAGTGTGCTATGTTTATGACGTGGCAAATACAGCTTCCTATAGGGAACATGCAGGTGGAAGTTAACCCTCGCTGGGCCGATCGGCCACCAAATCAACTTGTGTCGAGCAGGGGCTCTTGAAAACCAATCTGCCCTAATTTCCGATGTACGCAAGCTAGAATACAAGTAAGACATCGTTAGAAAATTATGATCACTGAGTCAGAAGCGCACCTTGCATTTGAATTTTTCCCCATAGTGAGGTCACCCGAGGTCACAGGTCAGTGTACAGATCTCACTGAAGCTCCTGGAATTCTTTGTGAGAAAAAAGGTGGAGCCTGCTTTCTTTCAACATTGTTTTTCTCCATAAGCTTGCACATATAAATGTATTTAAATTGATTCTAGTAAAAAGAAGTGGTCTAGACTTTTCCTTAGATTGAGGGTGGTCAGTAATGGGTATTAGCCTATGTGTTTTGTAACCATCATGTTGCTTCCAGTATGTGTTGAAACAAAATGAGAGCCTTCATGAGAGGTTTATTTTCAGGTCATGTTCTGGGAGTGAATAGGGTTTTGCAAGGGGAAATGAACTGCCTATGTGGCCTTAATTAAACAGAAGAAACAATGGTAGTACTTTGTACGCAAACAATAATGTTATTTTAGTCTTTTTACTGGACTTCGGCGCAAAATACCCAACCGGGGTTGGTCACATCAGGCCGACTGGGCTTGGGTTTCGGTCCCAGAATGGTGGGTGCATGCCGCCCCTAGTTGCGGTGCTGTATCTGGCTATTGCGGGGTTTGACGGTTGACTGCGGCCGTGGCTATGGCCGAGTTTGATGGTGTGGCTGTGATGGTAGACGTGCTTCATGCCATTGCTGTGTGTGCGGCTGTTTCTGGTCGCAGTGAGCGGCGTGGCTGAACACGTGCCGGCGAGATGGTGGCTATGGCCAGTGCAGGCGGCGTGACCTGGCCAAAACGGCTGGCGGCCGGGTGAATCTGGCCGCGATCGATGGCGTCGGTAACCGTGGGCGTCGGCGGCGACGGCCAGACGGTGCCGTCTGGCTGCCGCACGGAGACACTGCGCCGCAGCTGGGCTCGGCCGGCTAGCGGCCGCATCTGGTGTTCACGTCTGCCGCCTGCAGGTCATCAACAGTGCTGTCGGCGCGGGACCGGTGCCGTAGGCTGACCGTCGAGGCCACTGCTGGGTTATCCGGTGCCCTCCCAACCCGAGAAGCTTGCCAGGTGTAACGATCGGTTGTGCTGACAGCCCGCGCTCCTGTTAACCACCTGTGGACGGCCGACGCGGGCCGTGCCGTGCCGTCTGCGCGGCCCGTGCCGCCGGATGGTGTTTGGTGCCTGGCCTTGCACCTGCGCCGCGTCGAGCCAACACTACTGACGGCCGGCGCCTCTTGTCGCAGGGAGAATTTGGCAAACGACACTTACCTGATGTCCCAAATGGACAGCGACCAATATGTTCCTATTTCGACGGTGGCCAACTTCAACCAGGTGAAGAAGCTCACCAACAACATTGAGCTCATCACGCAGGTTCTGCAAGGTAAGCGGACCGCTTGTGTCGCGCGTGCGTTGTGCTGTGTATTTGGTGCTTGGGGGCGGCAATGTGGTTTGAGGTTTTGCTATTGCTGTTAGAGGTGGTGGGTGCAAATTGAGTGTAATGATCATCGAGAAAAGTGAAAGAAGATGTCGAAAGGAAAAAGATTCACGAAATGAATAGACGCTATTATTACACTGTAAATGTCGTGCTCTGTTTTCATGCCGAGATCTGTGACACTTTACGGCTTTGGATCGTTTTGCGAGTATCCTACGTTGTAGTGTGGGGTCTTCATGCTCTCAACTTGTGCTGCACATGTGTAGATTAACGCAGTTGCTGCTTCACGGAAAACCTACTGATTGCTTGCTTAATTTTGCAATCTTAATTTCCTAAATCGTGGTTTTGTATAAGGTCAGCATGCATATGTTAGCGTAAAATTATCATTGTCAGTTGTAATGCAGACATGCGTCAAGCAGCTTGTCGAGATTCAAAGTTTAATTGGAAGCAAACTTGTAATATAAGCCGTTTTACCCCGTGCAAGGGAACTGCTTCCGAATTGGCACTCATGAAAAGTTACAGCATGAAACTAGCTTCAATTACCAGTTGTATCATTCCTGATATCTTACACGTTATTGTCGAGATGTTCGCTGGATGCTAAGGTGTCTGGGTAAAAATGTGCCTGTTTGTTGAAGCCTATACACGGCAGAGCCCTGAGAGCCGCAGTACCTCCCGACGGCGGGCCATGAGATCCCTGGTTCTCTCCGACACCGCTGGGGCGCTAGGGTTCCGTGTGCGCATTCGTCTAACTGGAGCGTTCCGATAAACAATCGGTAAAAGCAACCCAGGAAAGCTTTCCACTTCAACCTAACCGTCTGCGAATAAAACACCCCCCATCAATCTGCATACGTTTCAAAGCAGTTTGGTCAATCCGGCGCAAGCTACGAGAGTGTACTGTGCGACACGCACAACGGAAGCGAGGAGCATCGATACAAAGCAAACAAACTTATGTGGCCTAAAATGACAAAATCGGGAACCACAACGCTTTGCGACATGACGCCAATTCGCTATAAAACATCCAATAGAGAACCACTTGAACAAGCAAATGTTACAAATTGATACTGCGGGGAATCAAACGAAAATCGTTAATCAAGCTTTTTTCGCAGTTAATTGGTGGGTGACGACCGCGAGTAGGACATTGCGTGAAAATATACTCAGTGGTCGAGTAATTTACTATGGGGAAGACAAATTACGCAGGACTGGGGATATGCACTTAACCCGCGCCGTCTCTCCGGTCAGGTCCTCACACCCCGTCTCGGGGGTGGGGGCGGATAGTAACCCCCCTCTAAAATCCAACACTAAGCGTCGCACGTAAGCGAAAGAGGCATCATCGGAAAGTGCTCGACGAGTAAGGTCCGGATCCACCCACAAAACAATTTCCCCCAAAAAGTGACGTCACCAGGGCGCTAGATTTTCACAACTTTTCACGACTTACATTATGTTTTTGGCTCTAGGGTATTCATTTCGGAGGATATATGAAGAAAAAAATGTATTTGCAATGAGGAAATGACAGCGAAATCGACCAGTGCCATACATTTTTGTTTTGCCCCCCCCCCATTTGTTTTTTTTTTTAATTTCAAAATTTTGAGTTTTAAAATTTTCTTTAATTTTCCTTTTCCAATGGGTAGACCAGATCGAGAAACGTTGTTGGAAGTCAACTTTTCCTAATAAAAAGTGCTTACTTTAGCCAGAATCTTTTATTTGAACTGCAATGGGCACATGTGCAAAACTTATATGTAGTAAAAAAACGAAGCAAAAATTAACAATTCCACTGGTACGTCTTGTTGCATCCCTAAAGATAAGCAAGCGCTGAAAGTTTCATTAAAATATCTATCCGTTAAAGCGTGATGACTGGTTGGACTTTTTTTGGGGAGGTGACCTCACTTGACCTTCACTAACTCGTTGACCGTAGATGACCTACCTTGAACATTTTGAAACAGCATGCCAAATTGCTATGGGGTATGCCAAGTTTGGGCTCGCTGCCGCGCGCCGTTAGTCCACTATCCGCGAAAACTCTGAGGGGAGGGGGGGGGCGGTTGAAGACCCCCTAGACGGGACGGGTTAGGGTGCATGATGATAGATTCGTGATATATAGGTGGTATGTGCATGCATGTATGTATGTATGCAGTGAGCGGTAGGCTGCCAGACATGATGAGAAAGCTACCAGCTGTTTGTAGCCCAGCTGTCTCTATGGGGCTACCAGCTGTTTGTAGCCCCATAGAGAAAGCTGCGGCGCTCGAACACTGAACGCGAGATACATGTAGCTGACCTTTGCTGGTACGGCGGGCGGACACTCCGAGGTGGTCCACGATCTTTTTACGCAGGATTTGAGACTAATTCAGTTGATATAACTATGTTACAGTTCATCGAATGTTGTATGTCGGATGTGGTGCGAGGTGTGTTAGACGATAACCTACGAAGGCAAAATAGGCATGGGCGCTGTATGACCGAAGCAGTCGATGCGCCCCTAAGCCCAAATAACCAACCAAGGCAAAATAGGTTGGATTTGATGGTACGAGATGCAAGACCGTGTGTCCAACACAAGGTGCAATCGTAGACATTTAGAGGCAGAGCGTGTCACTTCAACCAGATTGGCCATAAGCCGAATAATTTTAGTGTGTGGAGGATAAAGAACAAAGATAGGTGTGCGGACAGGTGTCTTCGGAAGGAATGGGGGCCTGATAAAATATGGAGTAAACGGGGGTGCCTTCCCGACCGGGGTCTCCGTTTACGTATTGTGTGATGGCGTCTGACTTGCCGGATAGCACACACTTGCGAGTAGTACTGGCCAGAAGCTGGCAGTTCCCTACAACCAGTGGGCCTGGTTTCGTTGCGATCGCCCCAGAACTAGGAGGCACTGGTTCCAAATTGTGGTCGGAGAGCCGGCTGAGCGCGGACGCATCGCTGATCATCTGCTTGAAGCCTAAATCAACCCTTGTTGACATCGGAATCTGACAATTTCCGTGCGCCGGGTGACCCAAATCAACGTGCAACAGCTACCGGACCATTGATCTGATCGACTCGAAACCACGCCACAGTGTAGCCACAGCAATGATGAAGTTCGACGGTTGAACATTGTCACTGCACGTGGCGCTCGCTTATGGTGGACGGGTGCGAACACGACAGTGCCGTTTTTTTCACGATTAGTTTTAGCGCTGGAAAACGGCCAACAATAGCGGGGCGTCGTTGCCTCGATGACACGGGTCCATGTATCGGCTACTGTACTGGCTACTGTTCCGGGTACTCGTCAAATTCACCGTCGCCAGCTGGGATATACAGGGTGGGCGCCAATATCACCCTATGTAATGTAGGTCGTGATCCGTAAAATGTGTTCCCCTAACCTCATTTACCCCCTGACAAACGACATTTTCCGCTTGAAAGTGATACGCACGTGTAGGCCCAATCGTTGTGACGTCCAATATGCACAGATTTGGTATGTGATGAATAGTCTGCCGACTGTCGGAATAATTTATTTTTGCCGACACTGATGACAAACGTGCAACTGTAAACTACGAGCCGGACGTTTCTGTGCCAACTGTGACATATGTTTGCAAACAACGACTCCCACTGGACCGTGCAACGGAGTGTGTCACCGTACAATGGAAGCCGTCTCCCACTGCCAATACTCCTAAACAATGTGGAAAAAGTTGTATCCGTCGAGCGTGGCGTTGAGCCCAAAAGCATACTTGATCAGTTTTGCTTTAATAATAGCCATGCGCGTATCGTTACAGCGGCACGTCTATACCAAAAATATGTATCGGTATCCGGAAGTTGTCACGGAAGTTGCAGGCGCTCCGCTATTCTGAGTTCTCATTCTTACCCGCAGGGGGGGGGCATAGGAGTCGCTACGAACAGGTACTATTTGTCCCCGCATTTGCTGGGTAAATAGCTGATAGATAAGCGGTTCGTCTCGTCTCCTAAAGCGGGTGGATTGACTATCAAAGTGACGTAATACCAGGTAGAAGGGCCTTGGCCAGGCTACCGGGTGGCTTCGTCGCCTGTGGTGGAGCTTGGCACAGCTGGGACAGCAATCGATGTTCGAACCAGCGACCTTTTGGCTGGCGCCCGTCCGTGCCGGGTGTTCTGACCATACCGGTCTGCCGCAGACTCGTCCGTGTCGGTTGTTCTGACCATACCGTACCGGTCTACCGCAGACTAGTCCGTGCCGGGTGTTCTGACCATGCCGTACCGGTCTGCCGCAGACTCGTCCGTGCCGGTTGTTCTGACCATACCGTACCGGTCTGCCGCATACTAGTCCGTGCCGGGTGTTGTGACCATACCGGTCTGCCGCAGACTAGTCCGTGCCGGTTGTTCTGACCATACCGTACCGGTCTGCCGCATACTAGTCCGTGCCGGGTGTTGTGACCATACCGGTCTGCCGCAGACTCGTCCGTGCCGGTTGTTCTGACCATGCCGTACCGGTCTGCCGCAGACTAGTCCGTGCGGGTGTTTGACCATACCGGTCTGCCGCAGACTAGTCCGTGCCGGGTGTTCTGACCATGTACCGGTCTGCCGCAGACTAGTCCGTGCCGGGTGTTGTGACCATACCGGTCTGCCGCAGACTCGTCCGTGTCGGTTGTTCTGACCATGCCGTACCGGTCTGCCGCAGACTAGTCCGTGCCGGGTGTTCTGACCATACCGTACCGGTCTGCCGCAGACTAGTCCGTGCAGGGTGTTCTGACCATGCCGTACCGGTCTGCCGCATACTAGTCCGTGCCGGTTGTTCTGACCATGCCGTACCGGTCTGCCGCAGACTAGTCCGTGCCGGGTGTTCTGACCATACCGTACCGGTCTGCCGCAGACTAGTCCGTGCAGGGTGTTCTGACCATGCCGTACCGGTCTGCCGCATACTAGTCCGTGCCGGGTGTTCTGACCATACCGGTCTGCCGCAGACTAGTCCGTGCAGGGTGTTCTGACCATACCGGTCTGCCGCAGACTAGTCCGTGCCGGGTGTTCTGACCATACCGTACCGGTCTGCCGCATACTAGTCCGTGCCGGTTGTTCTGACCATGCCGTACCGGTCTGCCGCAGACTAGTCCGTGCCGGGTGTTGTGACCATACCGGTCTGTTGCAGACTAGTCCGTGCCGTTTGTTCTGACCATACCGTACCGATCCGCCGCAGACTCGCCGAACGTGCAGGTGGACGCGACGGGTACGCGTGTGCGGCCAAACCACAAGCGATGTACGGTGATCTTGCGCGAAGTGCCCGACTCGACTCCTATGGAGGAGGTGAAGGTGGGTGCTGACGCCGGCCGACCCAGGTGTCTGTCGCTTCCGCCGTAATCCATGTCTCGGTGCGATCCGGTATTTCCCATCGGTCAATATGCATCTGGTATGCGCTGCCTTATTACGTTTGCCAATATGTCTCTGATAGGCGTTGCCTGACATCAGTCAATATGTCTCTGATAGGCGTTGCCTAACAATGTAAGTCAATGCGCCTCTGGTAGGCGTTCCCTGACTATGTAAGTCAATACGCCTCTGGTAGGCGTTGCCGGACACTGTCAGTCTATATGCCTATGGTAGGTGCTACCTGACTACGTTAGTCAATATGCCTACGGACGGCTACCTTTCCTAGTGGTCGTGACAGCCGTTCGGCCTGGTCTCGGGTGTCGTGTGGACAATAAGCGAAAACTTCGATCTGTGCCAGTGTACGCGCGGCGCCCGCGGCTAGTGCGATGGCGCTCTGCTAACTGTGCACCTGTGATGTACAGGCCATCTTCGAGAGCCCCAACTGCCCGAAGGTAGCTAGCGTCGAGAACGCGCGGCTCAACAACTCGTGGTACGTCAACTTCGAGTCTGATGAGGACGCGCAGATGGCGTACCGGTACCTTCGGGAGGAGGTGCGCTGTTTCCAGGTGAGTGTTGCGCCGGGCCCACGACACGCCACCCGGCCAGCGGTCGGCCGGTGTTCCATCGTGCCCTGGGTCGGCTCTGGTCGGCTTCAGACTGTGTTACGACCATTCAGAATATATTCAGAAAACACCAATGATACTACTTTCTTCAGCAGGCAAAGAAATATAACAGTAGTTAATTTTGAAAGCGTCCAAATCGGTTTGGTCACATCAGACTGGTCGGTCTCGGACTTAGGACCCAATGTTTTCAGTATTTTCCACCTCTATTGTGGATCTATTGGGCTCCGGGTCGCCATCGTCAATGGGTGCCATCAACCTGCAGGTGTGCTGCATTAAGAAAGAAAACATATTGGTCTTTCGCGATGATTCCTTTTTTCTGTGGCTCTGCCCGCTGAACATGCGTTTTACACCAGAACAAATCAGTAAGGGCTCAGTAAGTTGATCCTTTTCCCAGTTATTTACTCTGCATGACCGGTGCGGCCGATGTGTTTCGAATCTCGTGTACCGGATCGATGTGAACATCGGCATATTCGCGAATTGTTGACTTGACTGACTTAGGAGGCGCGACGCTTCTCGTATTCATGTGCGCATGTCGTTGAATGCACTACGTCTACATAGTCCTGTTTCCTGGACGTGAGTTGTGTACACAATTTACGGCCGCCCTGGTGACTATTGACCCGCGCCTGCGCCGCCCGCCAGGGTAAACCGATTATGGCTCGGATCAAGGCACAGCCAATCATCAACCGCATGTACAACGCGCCGCCGGGCGCCACCAAGGAGGGCCTGGCGGCCGGCTGCGCGGCCAGCGAGCCGGCGCCGCCCTACCAGGTGAACGGCAGCGTGCCGGCCGGCCGCTACCCCTACCAGGTGGGCTCGGCGGCGCCGGCGCCGCCCGCCGCCAGTCCGGCCGCCGTCGCCACGCCATACTCGCAGCCGCAGGCGGCCAGCCAGTTCGGCACATTCTACGTGAGTGCACACACGCTCCCCTCAGACTTAATGACCGTGCCCTTCAACTGCCGGGCGTTCTCTTCTATTTGCACAGCCGTCTATATTCTTGCCGCGGCTTCCGACTGCACTGCCTGCTCCCCATGCTACTTGTCTCTCATCCATGGTTCCTCGTCTGGCTGCAGGAACCCGAACTTGTCATACGTCTCCCGACACACTGCTGCTGTCAGTTGCCAGCAAATGATTCATTTATTGTAGTCGGCTGCGTGAGTCATTTGTCGCCATTGTGAACGAATGGCAGCTGTAGACCAGCGGGTGAATATAGAGCGGCATACGCCAGCTCTGGTGGTATTTACCGTTGGGCCCGTGCTATCGGTTGACATAGGGAGTGTAGTGAAATGGTTGATGTGATTGGACAGTGGCGGTTGTTGTGGGCGTTGACGCTGAAAAATGCGTTGTCAGGTGATGGAAATTGTGTGGACCCTGCATTTTATCGGCATTCTTCTCTGTTGCTTTTGTGGCGATGACGCCCAGATGTTAATGTTGGAGGAAACTACTCTAGCTGTTATGTTGAATATGGTAAAATTGATTCCGAAGCCTGTGGATATACGTGCGCTGTGCTGGACTGTACTCGCGGTGTTGGCATGTTGAATATGACACGACTGGCTCGCTCCGCCCTCAGCAGATGCCGCAGCAGTACTTCCACAACCTGCAGGGCTTCTATGGCGCTACTGGCACGACCCTGTTCGAGCTGAGCTCGGCGCCCGTGTTCACGTTCAACGGGTTGGCGCCGCAGGCCACCTTCAAGCACGGCTCCACCAATGGCCGCTACAGCGGCGGCGGCGGGAGCGGGGGCGGCGGTGGGGGCGGCGGCCGAAACAGGTGAGGCACTGCCGGCCACCTGTTGTGCCGGGTGTTGTAATGCAATATTGCGACTGTGTTGCAAGTGGTGGCGTACCGAATGAGGCATTGGGGGTGATGTCCTCCACCCTCTCCACTTAGGCGTGGGGCCCCAAAAATCGCAGGGGTTCGGAAAAATTGCGCCAGGCTCCCAAAAAAATCCCGCTGTGGCCCTAAAGAAACGCACCGGGACCCTATAGATGAGATTGGGGCTAAAAACCGCGCATGGCCCCCTAAAATGATAAACGAGGGCCCCCAAAATTGCACGGGTCCATGTAAATTGGTATATAAGTCGCGCAGGTGCCCCTGAAAACCACTGGGCCCACAAAATAGCTCCAAAGTCCCTGAAAATCAAATTTGGTCCAAAAATCGTTCCATGACCTCTAAAATGCCCCAAAAAGTGCGATCGGGCCCTGAAAATACTTCCCCCCAAATTAGCTGAGCCCAAAAGCACATCCGTAGACGAAGAAAAACACAAAGGGTCCAAAAGGTGAATTTCTGGATAGGACATGGGCTCGGTAGCCAATCTGGTGGTGTTTTTAACCAAAGAATAAGGTGCACCAAAGATCAGCTGGTATCCAAGTTTCTTAACCACAAGAAAACGGAAGGAAGAGAATTAATCAAAGTGAATTAATCGAATTTTCACAGCGAACCCCTATGTGAAGCATTTCACATATCAAATCTGCAGAAGACTATCATGTGGTTGCAATTGCCAAATAGTAGGAGGGCTAGCAGAAACGGTAGAATCGCGAGTGCGCAAGGCGTTTGACACGTGCACAAACGCTCGTGTTTTGGCGGCGGGCGGTATTAACTGGAATGCCTGAAATTGAATAATTTGACATTTTAATTGATTTGTATTGGTGTAATTTCAGTGATGTGATGCGACTTGTCGAGGTATATCCAAATATCAACTTTCGGAACATGATGGGGGAGAGTTGGGGTTGAAATCCGGTGACTCGGAAAGGATGGTGGTAGATTGGTCCACCTCCACATGACAATTCATTTGGTCACTAATTATTTTATCAAAACATGAATAAAATGGTCCCCTTTGAACACAAAAATAGTGTTTGAAGTTCGGGGACTTTATAAACGGGACAGGCGGGTCCCTTCCAAATCAGTCTCCCTCCTCCCTAGAGCGAATCCTAAGCACGCCACTGGTTGCGTGCTGATAAAGACATACTGTGCAGAAATAGTTTTCGAAGTCCCTGTGGAAAAATATGAACTGCGGCGGCGCAAAGTCGACCTACTGGCCATCTGGCGTTCATGGTTTTACCTCGGGTCATAAAATTTATACTGCAGAGTTCACAACAGTCGTAACCTCCCATCTAAATTGTGCTTCTAACTTAGGTAGTTTTCCCAGATCTGGTGGCTCAATCCCGAATCTTGGAAGCTTTTTTTTTTGGGGGGGGCGGTAATACTTCTAGGGCCCTGGTCGATTTCGGTAAAACTTATGGCCTTGGGGTTATCAAATCTCCCCCAAAATGAACTCCCCAGAGCCAAAGACATGATGTAAGTCGTGAAAATCAAGGCCCCCTAGTGAGGTCACTTGGGCGATACCATTTTTGGGGTGGCGTCTGGCCCTACTCGAGCGCTTTCCGATGACACCTCCGGTTTCGTGCGACTCTTAGTTTGGAGATTAGAAGGGACTCCTATCACCCCCCCCCCCCACACTGAGACGGGGTGTGAGGTTATGACCGAAAAGATGGCGAGGGTTAAGCTCGCCGCCACTCCGCCGCCACCAGCGGATGACGTCGTTCAGCTTGGACAAGCAGTCATGCGATGGCTGATGGGTGTTGGCAGCTGGTGCAGTTGTTGATGACCCGGTGCGGCAGTGGTGCTGCCGGCTCCGCTGTTGTAGCTGCGGCGCCCAGCGGTGCAGGCTGACCACGACATGTAGCTCGGTGCTGACTTGTCCATCCGCTCGGCAGGAACCCCAAACGGAGTCAGTCGGGCGGCTCTGTCGACCACAGTCGCGGCCTGGGTCTCCAGAGCGCCTACAATACTCAAGGGCACAGCACATATCAGGGAGCGGTACACGTGCAGTGCTTGCCGCCGGGTCCGGGCGGCGTGCACGGCAGTTTCAGCAACGGTCGTGGCGGCCGCAGCACTCACTCGCGCAGCTACAGCAACGACTACGGCCGGCCGGAGCCGGCGCACGGCGGCGGCCCGTCGGCGGCCGTGTCCGGCTACCAGCCGTCGGGTCCCAGCACTAGTCAGGCGGCCACCGTCGCAGCGCCTGCCGCCGCCGGCGACGCCAAGCTGCGCGCCGACGATGCGGCCGCGTTTGCCGCGTCGGGCCGCCACCACATCCAGAGCAGCGAGTCGCGCGACCAGCGCGGCGCGCGGCCGTTCCGACGCACGCGGAGGCGCGAGGAGGAACCTCGGCCGCACCCGGTGGCTGCTCCTGGCAAAAGCGTGGCCAGTGCGCCGCATCCAGCCGCCAAGGAGCGGCCGGCGTGTGGCGCGGCGGTGCCCGAGTCGAGGCCGTCCAGCAAGCCGACCGGTGGGCCGGCGTTTGACCTGGAGGGCTGCATGTTCCCGCCGCTGCCGGGAGGCCCGCCGGCCGACACGTCGTCGCCGGCCGAGGAGGAGGGCGAGATTCGGCCTCCGTCGCCACCGGCGCCACCGCAGTTAGGCCTTGAGTCGCGCCTGTCTGATGTTGTCAAGGGCACGGCCAAGCCGTCGCCGAAGCCAGCGGTGACGCCCAGCAGTAAGCAGGCGTCGCGGCCCGGGTCGCCAGCCCTGCCTGAGCTGACAGCTGACGGTGGCGATAAGGCGGTGGCGCCGGCCGCTCCTGCCGAGCCGGCTCTGCCCAACGGCACCGTCCAGCACGAGTGGAAGCCGCCGGCGTCGCCGGGTTCGCGCGCAAAGTGTCCCGGCTCGCCGCCGCCGACTGCAATCAGGAAACAGCCGACGTCGCCGCAGCCAGCGGCCGCGCCTGCCGCCGCCGTCGCCGCGACAACAACCACAGCCTCCACCGCCGTGACCCCGACCACGACGACCACCACCACCACCACCGCCGCCGCTGTCGTCGCTGCCGCCGCCGCAGCCGTCGTGCGCAAGCCGCCCACCTCGCCGCAGCCGCCGCTAGTGCCCGCCAAGAAGCCGGTGCCGTCGCCACAGCCGGCCGCGGCGCTCCGGAGGGTACCGTCGTCGCAGTCGGCCCCACTGGCCAGGTCAGTCAAGTTACGAAGCTAAATCAGTCCGGCCATCAATTGAGACATTGGGACTGAGAAGCTAGCTGTGTCAGCCACCTTTGGCTGCCACAAAATAGCCCCACAGGAATACTGTGACGAGAAACAAATTCGCTACCATAGTCACCATCAGAAATTACCTCACTCCGCCCTTAATCTTTTTTGTAACCGGATGGAGTAGGATGTAGTGATAACCAGTTTGGGGCTCCCTGATTCTCAAGCCTCTGGATCATATAAAGAGGCTAACTTTGCATTCGAAAACTAAAACTATCCTTACTGTAACCGGGGTTGTTTTTGCCGATTGAGAATAGATCATACCTTTGCAACACACAGCTACATTCTGACTGGTGATGACCGACCTCTATGCCCATGCTATTCTAATCCGCTTACTGTGTACCATGTTTTAGTAGGCTGTACAATGTTAGAACCACTACGACGCCAGATTTTAGGGCTGCTGAACGCCGACACTTCTTTACGTATGCTAATTGGGAACGACTCTGATGTCGTGGCGTCTGGGAATATTTTTACCTTCCTTCGACAAGCTCGCCTAGAGGTCATATACTCCCACATGTGAATATTAATAAGCCATGATAGTAGCACCGTAGATTGAGTATAATGCAGTTATGGGCGCAAAATGACCCTGGATGTCGACGCGCCACTAAGCTCTAATCCACCACCACCAATTAGTCTGTCAAGTCAGCCAGTTGGTACCAGTAAATGCCGGTTCATAGGTGGTAAAAGAGACAAAACATGGTGCCATGTTACGGATTATTTTCAGCTCCAATTTTGCGTATTTGTGCGCATTGTATTCACGTGTAGTCCATGACACTTACTAGACGTTACAAACAGCGTCATATATATGTATATATACATACATACATACATACATACATACATACATATACGAAAAAGCAAAGCGGTGTTAGCAGTATCCTTGCCGGTACAAACGGTTAAATTTAGATTCACATATCTGTCTATATCAGTGGTAAAAACTGTCAAAAAAGGTTTGACTGTAGAAATTGCAACGCTGACTATAACTTTGACGCACTGAAACACTTGAGCACCTTCCGCATGGCAGACCGAGATCAGAGTGCACGGGTTCGAGAATTCTGTAGAAAGGACCGGCACACGCCAGAGCCTCTATGGTGTGAATCCCAGTGTGTTGTCGCCCATCGTCACCGTCTGACCTGGCCATGTGTGCGTGTGTGTACGTACAGTGTCGGCAAGCCTAAAAAGACGGAGGAGTCTCGCTCTGATGCGACCGTGTCGGAGTCGGTCGTCGCAGAGAGCGGCGACGATGCTCGCGTCGACGCCACCACAGGAGCCAACAAGGAGAACGAGTTCAGTGCGGTGAGCTACCAACCGAGCCAATCCAAGCTCCGACGGTGGGCGCGTGATTAATGTTGCCTGCTACGCTCCCGGCGGTACGGTGTCAGTCGATGGACTTAATAAATGGTGAGCGTACATGTGGTTCCTACCAGATGACGTGATGGTGAGATAACTCACCATCACGTCACGTATCTGTGCTCTCTTAGAAGTGTCTTGCTTCGGACGTGTGCAACGAGAGATTCTAGATTAACATACAAACTGAAGATCTGCATATTTGTATGCACATAAGGAGCGGGCACACCAAACCAATCCTACTGGTCTGTGTTCCACTGAATGCTCGCAAATCTACTTTAGCAATCTATCCAAAGACTCAAATCCATAGGTGTGCTCATGGACCCAAAAACTCGCCACAAGCCGTTAGCTTGTGGCATTAAGTTAGAACTGTGTAAGCCTGGCGTAATGCTGTAATTCAATCTCCAGCGGCTTTGCTTGTGCCCCATCTGGGGATGGCATTTGGCCTAAATATTGCGATGGAAACCGTGTGTCGTACCACCGCGTGCATGAGTGGGCGACAGGTGCTGCATTGGCAGGGCTGAGAATGCGCCACAGCATACCGGTAAGGTTTGAGTCGCTCGTTAACATTGGGAAATGTATTTTGAATACACAATGAGGTACATTGAAAGTTATCACTCCCCCTCTGTCGGGCGGTTTGAAAGGATGATGGAACTGCTGCGCTACAGATGGAGAAGTAGAGCAAATTCTTCTCATTATCGAATCTGTAGCTGCTAGAAGAAATACTTCATTGTATTCACTATTGACCTGAAGATGTAAGGTGATGTTAAAAATGTGTTTAGTAGTGCACCGCAGCCACTAAGAGCAAGATACGCGCCAAATCCAGATTTGCCGTGTGAGCCCACGGCGCCAGCTGACCCGCCTCACCACTCGGCCAGGCGCCGCTGTCTGCCACTCTGAGCTACGCTCAGATGGCGCAACGCGGCCGCGAGAAGAATGAGCGGCTGGCGCAGGAGGTGAAGGAGCGCGAGGAGGAGAAGAAGGCGGCCGCCAAGCCGACCTCCACTGCGGCGGCCTCGTCCACGGCCGCGTCCACGCAGCCGGCCCAGCTGGTGCAGCGCTCCAACAGTGCGCGTGAGTCGGCCGGCCGGCGCGGCAAATGGTGCTGCGATGTGGAGAGCCGTGGCAGCCGGCTATGCCGACAGCGGTCCACAGGTGCGCTCTTAGGCCGTCGGCAGCTGGGCTGGTGTCTTGTCTGAGATATCAGCAGCAATGGTAGATCTGGCCTCCAGGTATGACGTTAATATGAAGGTAAGTGCATTTGTTCGTTGACATTGACATGTCGCCCTGGTCGTCCGTGTGTTGCATTGAACTGAGTGCGTTAATCTTGACCTGCCGAGCTGCCGTGTCAGGATGAGTGGACTGCTTTGTCAGGGTGGGTGGACTGCCGTGTCAGGGTGGGTGGACTGCCGTGTCAGGGTGGGTGGACTGCCGTGTCAGGGTGGGTGGACTTATCGATCCTTGGTGATGCTGTGTTCGATTTGCGCTGCCGATGGTGGCAGTGCCCGCCGCGTTGCAACCTGTTCACCAACTGTTTACCGCCCCAGGGAAACCGGGAGAGGACAAGAGGAGGCCACTGCCCGAGAAGCCTGAGAGGATGCTGGTGCGGCGGGAGATGCGCGAGCCGCGAGACATGCGTGACGTGCGCGACGCTCGTGATGCCCGTGATGCCCGTGACGCTAGGGAAGTGCGCGAGCCGCGCGAGGTGACCGCACGTGACACTCGGGAGGTGCCTCGCGAGGATCGCTGGCGCGCCGACGAGCGGATAGAGCGGCCCATCAGGAAGGAGCATCCGCGCTCGCCCAAGTGATATATACCGAGTCCGCCGACGAGTGATCCATTGTGCAATCGACGCTTCTCAGTTAGGCAGGGCCGTCTGTGATGAGCGGTTGGTGGACCGAGGGCGGCTGGCCCGCTCCCGTCTGCAGGTGACGCCGCGCCCCGCGCCCCCGGCACGCCGCGCGGCCGCCGGCGGACGCTCCGTGTGAGTGAACAAGTGCCTCACCTAGGGATATCTACTGTGTGCATGGGCGCGTGGCAGTGGGCGGACGGCGAGAGAGAGCGAGCATTTTGTACGCGGACGGTGTGCACCACCGGTGTTGCCACTAGTCGGACGGTTGTGCTCCGGGCTGTTGGGGCGCCGGTGTGAGTGTGTGCCAAATGAATCAAAAGCTCGGACGAGCTGCTCACCGTGAGGCGTCGATGCCGCCGTCTCGCAGCGGCTCGCCCGGCCGCGCGGCTGCCTATTTATATTGTGCCGATTGTGAGATGCGGTTTATTTTTGATGAGCGTGGCTGACAGCGCCGGTCAGGTGTGCGGCACGCCCGCTTCACGCCGCGCTCGCGGCCGTCGCTGTTTTGTTGTACATAGACGGGCTGTGAGCTGTTGAGGATTTGGTCTGTCTTGGGTGGGTGGTGTGGACGGTGGCGCGCGGCCGCCGTCGGCGCCCTGTATGTCCACCAGTGTTGCGCGTCTCCGATCTCCGTCTGCCGACTGCGGCCGGGCCCGGCCGTGGCTCTGTGACTTGTCTGGATGTGTGGGAGCGAGCGCGCGCGTCCGTCCCTACACAGTGCCACCTGTGTGGAGCCCAGCTGGATGGGCTGCTGCCACCCGACGCGGCTGCCGGTGGCGTCGGGTGTTGCGGTGACGACGCGCGCCGCCCGACGAGAGCCCCGCGACGGCCGCTGTTTTAACCTGAGACGCTGAAGCTGATACTGCCGGGCCTGCCCATGCTAATTATTTTGTAATCGGGAGTGATTTGATAAATCCTTGGTTTGGTCTGGATTCCTCGCACATACGGTTGCTCAGAAGGTGACAGACGTATGACATGATATTGTATGATTTGTTTTACTAGTTGTGTTAATTTTTATATGTATATAAGTGAATTTGGTTTTGAGCGCAGCATATCCCGCCCGGTCCGTTTGTGCCGGCGCCGCGCCGGTGGCCGGTCGGCGGCCCGGTCTGGCCGTGCCGCCGTGCCGCTGGTGGTGGCCGGAGGCACGGCAGACTGGCAGTGGCGGCGGCCGCCGCACCGTGTCACCATCGACGCTGTATATATAATGTGTAAGACGAGTTGGTGCTGACGCGCCGGCCGGCCGCCACCAGCCTGCGTCCGCCGACGGCCACTGGCACCGGCATCCGGCTCTTTCGCTCTCGCTCTCTTTCCCACCATGCAAAATCGGTCGTCGTTGATGTTGTGCTGTTTGGCTATGATTGAAGTTTCCGTGCCTTTCAGTGGTAGTCCCGGTGCTGCGTAGTTATCGAGAACATGGGCCCTCCCCACTAGATTTTATGTCCGGATGTGTACCTGCCAGTGTTATCAGCTTGGGGTATTAGGTTCTGTTGAAATTAAGTTTGAAATAAACTTGCCTACAATATTGTGCATAAACCCAATGTTATTATGTTTATCCCCAGCTGGTCACGATTCAGAAGCAGCTGCTCGTTGCATTGGGCAGTGATTTTGCTCGCCGCCTGGTGCGATATTTGCCTCGGGAGATGTCGGACCTCTTGTAACCTTTGACGGTGACCGGCCAAGGCGCGCGGTGATTGGGACCGCAGTGGCCGGTTGTGTATGGAGCTGGTGCGTTCCACAACAGATCGATCCATGCGTTTCCCTCAGCTCCAAAAAAAAAATATTTAGATTAAAATTTGCTTTCAGTGTACTTTCTAGTTTACCCTTGTGCATTGCAAAGTTCTCAACACGCCTGTGTAAATTTCAGCTTGATCCGACGGGGAAGCTCATAAGATCTATCTTTACAAGATTTACCCTCGGGCATGAATGTTCGAAAGATCTCCCAATTCTGGATGTTCAGAGGATCTACAAATAGGTCTCAAATGTTCAGAAAATTTTACTCCCAATGTAAATGTTCAGAGGATATACTGATAGCTGGGAATGTTCAGAGGATTTACTCGAAAGATGGAAGTGTCCACAAGATCTACTCAGAGAATGGAAGTGTTCACAAGATCTACTATCGAGACTGGACGTTCAGAAGATCTACTCTTTGCCCGGAATTTTCAGAATATCTCTAGGTTAGGTTGTGCTACAACATTCCGGGCCAAGAGTAGATCTTCTGAACATTTCCAGCAGCAGATCTTCTGAACACCTGAGGCCTATCTGGAGATCTGAACATTCCGACCTGGAAGTAGATCTTGTGAACGCTCGTTATCGTGTAGATCTTATGAACAATTTAGACCTGGGAGTAGATCTTGTGAGCATTTCGAGCTATCAGTAAATCTGAACGTTTGCATTGGGGGGTAAATCTTCTGAACATGAGGCCTATTTGAGATCTTCCTAACGTTCAGACCTGGGAGTAGATTTTGTGAACATCTTCAAGCATATTAGATGCTGGTCTTGTGAACACTCGTCTTCGAGTAGATCTTGTGAACAATTTAGTCAGTCCTGGGAGTAGATATTGTGAGCATTTCCTCCTCCAAGCAGATCTTGTGGACACATCTGAAAGTGGATGTCCTTAACGCATTAATTCGGGTGGCTGATGGTGAATGCACTCACTGAGGAAGTACAAAAGCATACCGTTTTATCAACAGTTGCATAATAATAGCGGGACATTGTGCGGTCTATACAACCCACATCTGTATCTTCGCATATCAACAAAAATGCAGACTTCCCAACGGTGTTCATTTGGATTGCTCGTCCGTTCATCCCTGTAGCTTCTGGATGGTTACAATCCGTAATTTGTAGTATACAGACATATTTACCTCTCGACCCTCTCCCCCTGCATATTGTGTTTTGCTTTCACTTCCACTTTCACTCATCAACTGGAGAACTCATTCTGTTGGTATTCTACTCTTGTGTGCAAGACAACATTTTTAGAGTACAATTGCGATGGATGAAACGTTGCTTCGTACAGCACATGGTCAAGAACCTGATGCCGGAGTTGAGGGCCGCTCGTGTGATCAGCAACGACCTATGGGAACGAATATGAGCTGCTCGAAGCCAGCTGATTCCTATATATTGCAAGCGCCTGATGAACTCTGTTCCCAGGCGAATACAAAAGGTATTCGAAAATATTACAGATGGTCACGATATTAGGCAGATTTGCACAAACTTGCCAACTCGCCTACCAGCGTATGTGGCAGACATTGGCTGAGACTGTGCCGTTGTTGTGACAATAATTATTCGAAGAAGGAATGTATTCACCATATAAAGAAGGTATATGACTTTAGGAAAGACATTTTAACGCAAAAATATTTCATATACGGTATATTTTTGGTTATTTCACAAACTGTTCGCTTATATTTCGGTGATTTATCACTGCAGTTTTGGAACATGACATTTGACACCGCTAACTCTTAGGACAGATCCCGGCGCACGATATTGGCTGCACGCAGCCAGGTCCATTAGGTGCAGCAGGCTGTCACAGATACGCCGTGACAGTTGATGTGGTTCGATTGCGGTGCAGTTCCCGAACGTTTGTATGGGAAACGACGTACGACGGGCACCTGCCAACGCGAGGGTCTAAAAAAACGAACACCATCTCACTTACACGGTTCGACAGACACCATCTCGCAGACGTGGCCGATCTCGACAACCGCTGGTTCGATCTTCATGAAACCTACACCAATCGATCGACCGTGTGCCAGAGGCCTGTGGTTGGGCTTTCGTGGCGTTGAGCTAAGTCAAAGGTCACAAAATCGCAGAAAAACAAAATTTTGGGCTTACACACAGCCGATATCGGCAACCGCTGGCTCGATCTTGATGAAATCATCACCAAACCATCCGCCGTGTGCCAGAGGCGTTCGGATTGCTATTGCGGAGTGCTATTTTCTACTGTGGAGTGCTGATTGCGGAGTGCTATCGGAGTAGTTTAGGTAAAATCCGAAAGTTTTGAAATGTGACGGATTTATGGGTTTCAGTGCTTGCAGGTGACATTCTTGACGTGTGCACTTCCGGGCAGAGTTTAGGAAAATCTTGCCTTCGTCACCGCCTCGCCCACACCAACTTTGAAAACGCTTCTTACTCATGATCAAGGCTGGCTGTAACGTCGAAGAAATATAAAAACTTCGAATCACGATTTGTTCCACATTGACCCTGACTTCCTATTTTATCTACATTACAACAGCCGTGCTAATTAATCATTGTACCGCTTGAATATATTTTGCGTAATCTTGCAAATAATCATAAATCATGCGCTCAAAGTCAAGAAAGCTTGAATATGAAAACGATAAATGCACACAATGCCATCAAACACTTTTCTGAAATATATATATATATATATATATATATATATATATATATATATATATATATATATATATATGTGCATTTACCATCTGAACCGCACGCGTGACCGCGCCGCTATCACGGCCGATTCGACTCCACATCCGGGGCTGGCCAGTAAGGAGTGTCAGGCCTTGACGAGTGCATTGAGCCGACAATAACTGTGCCGACCGCACCCCATTCACCTGGCTCCGAGACGTCCCACGTGCCAGACCAAGTTGTGCCGCCCATGTCCGACTCGGAAGCGCGGGTAAGGCGGCTTGTTAGCGGCGGGACACTGGCGCCGCTTCCGAGGAGCATCCGACACGTGGCGACTGTGGCGACACGTGGCGACTGTGGCGGTGCATGTCCACTGGCTGCGTTGTGGAGGGCGCTGGGCACGTGGGAGCTGGCGGCAACACCAGATAGGCACCGTATATTTCTGACATTCAATTTTTTTCTTACGAAATTTGACGAAGCCTATCAAACGAAATATAAATAAGCACATAGGTACGCCGCGAAAAACCAGGTGGGGCGAAGGGTGTCACCCCACTGGGGAAATAAATGCGAAATTAGCGACCGGTGTCACCTCACGAAAATGGGAAAAAATATAGAACTACAGAACCAGCAGTCAATCTGGCCAAAATTGGAACGGCGGCGTGCTCAGCGAGCTCTGGTAGCTGGTGCTGCTTACGCAAATAACACTCCATGGAAAACCTTCATCAATGGTCCCAGCTGTGAGGGTCAAGACTCAACCCATGCAAATGCAATTCCACCTCCTTAACACTTCGCACCTTCCTTTTGACACTTCCTACACCTTGAGCGTCCGCCAACTGTACGGTTAGCAGGTGCGTGACCTGGGTGTTGCTTTTGACACTAAGTGCACGGCTACGCAACACGCCGACGCCACGACTTCCAAGGCGAGCAGGATGCATTCTCACGTGGAGCACGCAGATCCCGAGAAGGAAAATCCAACCATACAGCTCTACTGCTCGCGCATGAGGCTCATGTTAGATTCATCATTAAATATCCCAGAGTTACTTCAAACCGTGATGTCGTGGCACCTCTTACGTGACTTGGGGTGCCTAAGATATCCATTCCTCATGTAGCTAAGGTCGTCTTCCAAACCACAGCTTCCCTCGCCTTACTACCAATGCCTTCTAACATTATTGAAGGTCGTATCCACTCAAGCGCAGCTTGCACGAATCGACTTCCTGTTTTTGCTAAGCAATTACGCATTGTCATGTCAGGTGTATAATGATTACGCATAGCTGCAAAACAATTGCGCGCAATTACAAACGCCTTACCACACGAAAGAGAGAGAGAGAGAGAGAGACGACAAACCTGTAGCCATAGAAGTAACGAAGACTCGAAAACAGCAAAGACCCTTGGACGAGTGATGGCCAATAATAGACCAATAATGCAATACCTATGAGCATTGCGGTTAACTATAAGACAGCTTGCATGTACCTAAGTGGATTAAAATGTAAATTTTGGAAGTTACATGCTAAAAGGTATATTGAACATTTTAAAAGAGCGTTACAGGAACGTTACATCCAGATCGTGCCGTCGGCATGTCAACCGAGACAGAGGGCACTCTGATCTACAGATACTGAATGTTTCTCATGGCCTGTTGGTCCGACCTGACCACCATCGGGAGGTCGAAGATGGTAGTGGTGAGGTACCACGTGATGTTCTTCATGGATAACTTGATTTTCATGTTGAATATATACACGGGAGTACAATTGCCGTCGCCAAGCGGCTACCCTCTCCCGACACGGAGCTCGAACTCCCGGCCGTAACGCCCCCCTATAACTGGGCTACCCTCGGCTACCACAGCGCCGTCAGCGGACAGCGCGCAGCTCCAGTAGACTCCCGGCCGTAACGCGCTCTTCCTCCCTGATAACGCCGTCGCCAAGCGGCTACCCTCGGCTACACAGGCCGCGGAGGCGCTAGACTCCCGGCCGTAACGCGCTCTTCCTCCCTGATAACGCCGTCGCCAAGCGGCTACCCTCGGCTACCACAGCGCCGTCAGCGGACAGCGCGCAGCTCCAGTAGACTCCCGGCCGTAACGCGCTCTTCCTCCCTGATAACGCCGTCGCCTTTCAAAAGCCTCAGAAGGCCAGTGGCCGTCTCGTCGTCTGACAGAACAAAAAAAAAACAAGCATGGGATATTGTAGCATATGAAGGCACGTTAGTGTTGAACGTTTCGATTTCGCTTAAGCATTTCGATTATTCTTCTCAGTGGCTAAGTGAAAGTAATGTGGTGTCGTATGCATCTATGTCATATCGAGGTATGACCTACAAAAAATTGATAGCATTGATGGGCTATAGATATTCCTTTATGTATATTTTATGTTGATTTTCTGCTTTGGACCATGGTGACATCAATATTAGCATCGACAACAGAAAATATGTCATCTGTC
Organism: Imbricaverruca yamaguchii; assembly: GCA_034440575.1. Lineage (NCBI taxonomy): Eukaryota > Metazoa > Arthropoda > Thecostraca > Neoverrucidae > Imbricaverruca > Imbricaverruca yamaguchii. The sequence continues at coordinate 585,443 of JAOTOL010001375.1, forward strand.
CTGCCTTCGGTGCTTACATGCGGTAATGGTTCTTGACCAAAAGAAAATCACATACAATACACGCAACCATATTGAACTCATATCTGAAGCGCATCACGGTTGCAATATCAACAAAAATTAGCTGTATACCTCAATTCAAGTTTATCACGACTTGGAGTCCTAGTACAGTATGTGGTGAGGAAGCCAAATAGCGCAATTATAATCCAGCATAAAATAATTTAGAAGCTTTAAGTTGTACAGAAACGATACGAACAAACATCATATATTGTATCGCGATTCTTTCCGGCTATCAAATCGGTCGGTACTTTTCGGAAATATCTGCGCCGGATGGTAGGGGGGAGTAAAACTAGCCACAAGCGCTGGAATGTTACTCAATTATCACCCGGAGATCTGCATACAGGTGAGCATAGGGCGGCATTTAAATTTTGCTTTTTACAGGCAAACACATAAGCTGAATGTTGAAATGTGCCATTTAGCGAAGAACGCGCATCCAGTAGGTACTCCGGTGAGTTCGTCGTGTATGTAGTGCCAAGCATATTTACAAATCTGCGAGGTTCCAGTTGTATGCTGAATTCACAGCATGGAGCTGCAATGCTATTATCGGACCACAAGCGGCAAATTAGCCACACGTGACTTTCCAGGTACTACCGACAGACCGCCACGCTGCCCCCTCCCCACTTCTCCCGTGTCCAGCAATAGCGTGTCCGTGGAGCAGCTTGTGAGGATGCGCAGGAGCGGCGCTGGGTGTTCAGCGCTATATAGGAGCGATGGACGGCAGTGACGAACAGTTGGTGACCTGTCAGGTCAGAGCCCGGTGTCACCCGTCGCACCGTCTGCGCCAGCACCGACCACAACTCACGGTAAGCTAACACTGCATTTCAGTACACACTCAGTGGAGTAACTATGCATTTAGGAAGGTAGTAATTTCGTCTCTAAGCCTATGAAGGTGAAATTCATTGACGCTTGCTCAATTCCTATATATTTCATGGTAGGGATATAGCTACATATGAAATTCCTGAAGGTATAGTGAACGGACCTTAGATCCTTTTAACATGTCCCGTCTCGGGGGGGGGGGGTCTTCAACCGCGGATAGTGGACGAACGGCACGCGGCAGCAAGTCCAAATTTGGCATACCTTTTCCCACATCAATTTGACATGCTGTTTCAAAATTGTGATGTCAAGTCATCTATGTTCAACGAGTTAGTCAAGGTCAAATGAGGTCATCTCCAAAAACGTTCAACCAGTCGTTACGCTTTAACGGACACAGATATTTTGATGAAGCATCCAGCGTTTGCTTATCTGTAGGGATGCAATAAAACGTACGGCTGTTTTTTTGTTTTTGACTACATATAAATTTTGAATATTTGCCAATCGCAGTTCAAATAGAGGATTCTGGCTAAAGTAGGCATATTTTGTTGTGGAAAGTTGACTTCGAACAACGTTTCTCGGTCTGTTCTACCAATTGGAAAAGAATAATTAATGAAAACTTGAAAACTCAAAATTTTGGAATTTCAAAAATAAATACAATTTGTATTTTGGGGGGCCAAACAATATGGCCTTGGTCGATTTCGCTGTCCTTTTCTCATTCCAAATACATTTTGTTTTTTCATATATCCCCAAAATGAACTCCCCAGACCCAAAAACATAATGTAAGTCGTGAAAAGTCGTGAAAATCTAGCCCCCTGGTGAGGTCACTTTCGTGTGGAAATTGTTTTGGAGGGTGGACCCGGACCCCACTCGTCGAGCGCTTTCCGATGAGACTTCTTCCGTTTTCGTGCCATGCTTAGTTTGGATTTTAGAGGGGGTTTCTAACCGCCCCCCCCCCCGCCGAGACGGGGTGTGAGGATCTGACCGGAAAGGGTTATTATCACCGTAAACTTGGACATCCATGCCATCAGATACATTCAGAAGTGTCATGTTGATATCTTAAGATGTTTCCGGGGAACATTGCTTTACGTATCGTCCTAGAGCTTGGCTGGTGTTGGTGTGACCCCATTTCCCCGGCAACAGACAACATTTGCTTTCATAATCATCAAGTAATCTTCTTGAAAACATGCATGGGTAGAGACTATGTGAGTTCTCTCCCCCCCCCCTTGCTTGAAGCAAATTCAGCTCAATGCATTTGGTATACAATAGATGTTTTAAGCCTGACGCACATTGTGGAACACTCTAAGTCAGCGAAAAGCGCTAGTTACGACCACACCTTATCGTAAAGTTGTATAAAAGGCAAGCTGACCTTTTTCATCCCCCTATCCTGTTCGGTGCGTGTTGTGCAGGCTTATGCCATTCACCGATTCCAATCTGCGTTGTCAGTTAACTTGATTTAATTCGCTGATCTAATCCGCTTAAAGCAGCGAAGCAAGCTTACGAAATCGGTCCAGCTACAATAGATGCGTGCTTCATCCACATTTTCCGGCGTTCTGGATAACTCCATGAACGGCTGGCACAGCCACAATGTCTCCGCTCCTCGCATCCACCAGTGGCCATGAATGGAGGAAGACATATCTCAGAGCGGCCACATCTGACTCCACGCGTCAGTTCTCACCTGGCCAGTTTCAGGATGTGTCGGGGCGGCCACATCTGACTCCACGCGTCAGTTCTCACCTGGCCAGTTTCAGGATGTGTCGGGGCGGCCACATCTGACTCCACGCGTCGGTTCTCACCTGGCCAGTTTCAGGATTGGGGCCCTCCCCCCCCCTTCTCCAGTTTCAGGATGTGTCGGGGCGGCCACATCTGACTCCACGCGTCGGTTCTCACCTGGCCAGTTTCAGGATGTGTCCGGGCACGGTGCTGCTGACGCTCGTCGCCGCGCTGGTGCTGCCGCCTGGCAGCTGGAGTCGGCAGCTGGACATGGGCAGGGCCGTAGGGCGGCCCTACACGCGGCTGGAGTTCCGCAGCCTGCAGTGCGGCGGCACATTCGACCGCTCTATGGTGGCCCGACTGACGATCGTGTGTCGCGATTGCTACAACGTCTACAAGGAACCGGAACTGTTCGGACTCTGCAGGTGGGCGGCCCCAGTCCCGTCCCGCCGCTGCTGGGCTGATGACCTGATGACCTAGACGGGCTCAAAAGCCTCAGCCAAAAATCTGTCCAGTGTACCGGACAGATTTTCCCGCCAGATCCGGTCTGGCTTCTGTAGATCGGAATGCCGTGTCATTTATAAATGGCCTAATTTTATACTTATGTCTTTCATAAATTTCATAAGCAGAGCAAAATGTGCATACTATCATAGGCGCACCGGGGGGGGGGCAGGGGACCCGGGGCCCCCATGAGACCAAAGTGCTCTTTTGGCCAAAAGTGCCCTTTTGACCGAAAAGTGCCCTCTTGGCCAGAATGTCCCAAATTCAGCCCAAAAATCACCTGCTTGATGTGTCCCGCCTGTGCCAAAGGTGCCCTATGGGCCCAAAACTGCCTTGGCGAAAAAAATTAACGCCCATCCTCCGGTCAACAAACCTTCCAGTGTGCCCCGGACCGCAAAAAGTGCCCTTTTGGATCCGGTCAGGTGCCCCTTTGTAGCCGGCAAAGTGCCTTTTTCGGTCCGCCCCCCCCCCCCCATGGAAAAATCCTGGGTGTGCGCCTACATACTACGACAAAAAAAAATCCTAAAATGTTGCCTAGTGTTCACACAAAATTGCGTGTCCGCTCCCACGTGCGCGAAAAGACCTACTAGCGGATCTCGAGGCGGGAGTACATGGGTCAATCAATGTCCCATCAACGAAGCAGCTTAAAGAAGGGTCAACCGATAACTTCTCCCAAGACTGGAGCTGTAAAACATATTAAAGACATCAGTTTCATCCACATAGGTACAAGGACTCATTTTTCCTGGCGGAGACGGCGGCGACAAAATATGTACGGAAGCATAGCACTCCGCTGGGATCGGCGATTTCCTCCCAGAATATGAATGCCTTTGATAATCACTAAGGGACCACCAAACTGTTAGCATGCTAAGGTAGACCCCGCCACATACTACAACTTGCATAAAAGACGAGAAGCTGAATAGTCATCAAGTCATAAGAACCATTGATTAGTAAGAGCTACAGGGTTAGGCTAGGCTAAACCTATTAACACGCGCCGTCTCTCCGGTCAGATCTTCACACCCGTCTCGGGGGGATAGTAACCCCCGTCTAAAATCCAAACTAAGCGTCGCACGAAAACGAAAGATGTGTCGTCGGAAAGCGCTCGACAAGTAGAGTCCGGATTCACCACCCAAAACACTGTTCTCCCAAAAGTCACGTCCCTAGGGGGCTAGATTTCCACGACTTTTCACGACATACCTTATGTTTTCGGCTCTGGGGAATTCATTTTGGGGGATATTTGAAAAACAAAAATTATTTGGAATCAGAAAAGGACAGAGAAATTGACCAGGGCCATAATATTTTTGGGCTCCCCCATTTTTTTCTTCAAAATTTCAAAATTTTGAGATTTAAAGTTTTCTTTAATTTTCTAATGGGTAGAGCAAGCCGAGAAACATTGTTGAAAATCAACTTGCCCTAATGAAAAATGCTTACTTTAGCCAGAATCTTCAATTTGAACTGCAATAGTGAAATATGCAAAATATATATGTAGTCACAAACTGAGAAGAAAAAAAAATCCTCTCGTACGTTTTGTTGCATCCCTAAAGATAAGCAAACGCTGAAAGTTTCATTAAAACATCTGTATCCGTTAAAGCGTGACGACTGGTTACAATTTTTGGAGGTGACCTCACTTGACCCTGACTAACTCGGTGACCCCAGATGACCTGACTTCACAATTTTGAAGCAACACGCTGAATTGGTATGGGAAAAGATATGCCAAATTTTGGAGCGCTGCCGCGCGCCGTTCGTTCACTATCGGCGAAAACCCTGAGTGGGATCGGTTGAAGACCCCCCGAGACGGGACGGGTTAAGGGGAGGTAGGTAATATGTAACGAGAAAAGAAGAATAAACTACTTACATCAATTCAACCCCATTCACCCTATTTTTATCCTACTCCACAACGTAGCATTCAAAAATAAGATTCTGAGGTCTAATTAATTGATTACCCTTTGTTAACAGAAACTATCGATGTTATTGCTTTACCATCGCTAGTCTCATCAGCATCCCGACCATACGTGAAGGATGGTTCTGAATCCATTGCACGCGCACCTGTTATTAACATAATTTCCCAGTTATAAACATGATCTACTAGCATCAATCCCGTGGGTGAAACCATTGGGAGACATGCCTCCCCCCCCCCTAGATTTCTGGAAAGTGGCGATTTGTCCCCCTCAATTTATTCCGTGTCCCCCAAGCCTGAGCTACCTGAGTGTCATCGCTACAAAAATATACTTAATCATTTATAAAGTGAAAATATATATGCAAAGAAAATCACCAAAAATACTAATAGCTCATCTAGCCAACCAACGGGCTTCACAGGCTATCTGTCGTCACAAAACGCCCGAAAGGGAAATCAGCAAAAGTTATGAATGTCCGCTTTCAGCCAATTCATAAATAACATGAACCTTGGCCATCTTCTGTTTTCGCTTGGGAGGAAAATTGTGCTCTGCTACGCCAAAAATACATTTTCGCAAGGTCTTATACGTCTTAGGTTGCATTCCTCTGCTCATATATTGATATATCTTGAACAAATGTGACCCTGGGTGTACTTGGGTACCCTGAAGTCTATTGAGGGAAGTCATGAGCAGCCTTATGCACGTACGTCAAGTTAGAGTCGTATTCATATTCGTATTCAGCGACGAGTTCTCCAGAGACAGATTTGTATTGGTGTCGGCATTCAGCGACGGGTTTATGATCGTTCGAATCAATTACCACAAATGCTTCCGCTTGCACCGAACACGCTGGAAGGAACTACATAGGTCTCACATTACCACTTTAACGGTCAAGGTTCAACGCAAACCGGCATCTTCAGTCGTCTCCCGTTTATCACCCAAACCTGCCCAAATCTGATATCAAGCAATAGCATGTGGTGAACCATCGTGCAACAATTCAACTCGATACTGTCAAGGTCAAACTTCTATGTCAAAGGTTAGGTTGATTTATTAGATGGGGATATTGAAGCGATATCGACCGAACGCGAGCTTCAGTTGCATTCGCCTCAATTGCCATCAAATGAGCGTCATTCCACGTGGCACTATGCAGTATCAGAAAGCTAAGCAACTTGTTTTTTTTTTGCAAGGACAAAGGCCAAGCTGATCCTTCAATCGTCTATCTTTTCTCTCGAACCTATCCAAATTTGGTATCAAGCAATAATCAATGGTGAATACTCGACTAACACTTCAAACAGGGACAGGTCAAGGTCAAAAGTTTAACTGAGTTCTTTGCTGTCCTCGCGTTTCGTCGCTATGTCTTCAAGTTACAAAAAATGGATGACATTCGTGTTGTGTCATTCGTGTTGTCTTGTTGTGCAGTATCAGAAAGTTTAAATATAGAAATCATCTTGACGGATCAAAATTCAAGCTGATTTATTCGGTCGCCTCACATTTTCTTTGTGGCTTTCCCCGAAGCCTACCCGGATCTACTATCAAGGGACAGCCTATGGTGAACCCACGAGTAACACTTTTAAACCGGAATATGTGAAGGTTAAACCTAAAGGTCAAAGACTAGTTTGAATTCTATGAATTCAATTGAATTCGAAGTCCTCGCTATTCGTCGCTATGGGTTCAATTTGCACCAAGTAGGTGTCACTCAACGTAGCCTGTGCTGCATTATAATGCTACCAAATATAACTAATTTCCAAGGTCAAAAACCAAACCGATTCCATTGGTCTCCTATTTTATATTCGCCCTAACCAACTCACATCTGCTACCAAACAATAGCCCGTGGTGCACCTCAAGTAACATTCCAAACCGGGACATGTCAATGTCAAACCACAAGACCGATGGCTAGCTTAAATGGTTCGAAGTCCTCGCGCCTCGTCGCTATGTCTTCAATTTTCATCAAGTGGAGTCACTCGACGTGCCGTGTCGTACACTATAAAACTGTTCAGAAATCGCATTAATTTTCAAAGTCAAAGGTCGAACTCATTTCTTCTGTCGCCCCACGTTTCTTCGTTTTCTCCCAAAGCTGCCCACGCTTGGTATCAAAAGATAGCTCGTAGAAAACTATGGAGTAGCATGTCAACCCGGGACATGACAGATCAAGCCTCAAGCTTATATTAGTTATATATTTAGAGTCATCGCGTTTCGTGGCTATGGCTTCAATTTGCATTATATGGGTGTCATTCGACGTGGCTTGCCGTACGGTATCAGAATGTTGCAATGCCAAAATAATTTCAAAGGTGTCGAAGGTCCGGCGTGTTTACAATGATTGAGTGTAATAGGAATAGTATGGTCAGATATAGTTTTGTTTGGACCCTTTGTGATAGTAAGTGCTCGTATCCTATATGAATAGGGGTTCCCACCAAATCCGCCATAACCTGCTCGGACGGTGCTCTCGTCGCTGTTTTGTAACTTACGCTGCCACATTGTTGTCCCGGCATGTAAAATTTAGAACTTCTTCAGTTTGCCCGCTTTCCTCTTAGTGGTTGAACGAAGGTTGTCAAATTTTTAAGAGAAGCCACACGTAAGTGCGCGCAATTTTATGACTAGCCAGAGTGCATAACCGCGAGAGAGCAATGTTGTAATCATGTGTAGGTCCAGAAATTGTCACGTGGGCACCTGTGTGCAAGGGCGCCATTTCTTTGGTGCGACGCCACTGTGAAAGCACCTGCAGCAGCCTCTGGTATCAATTTTGCAGCTCTGGGTGCAAAATTCGAGAGGGCGGGATGCACTCGTCCGTTCCCAAAGGGGCGTCTGTCCTTCCAAAGGGTGTCTTTTTATTTCATAGAGGCGCCTCGAGCTGACAAATTCGAGCGGGTACACTTGAACCTTTCCAGAGGGACGCATTTTCCCGGCCTGAGGGACGCCACCTTCCACGTGGGGGTACATGCCTTCAGTTACAAACCCCTTAACCTCCCTGGTTGTTATTGCATCGAAATGTGTCCCCGTAAAACAGGAAAGCATGTGAAAGGAAATTGCATGTTCATATTAGCTACCATGAAACCATCGTTTAATATTTTATGTTTTTCTTTCCACAAGAGGGCAACGTTTAACATACTTACAGCATTGCTCTATGGTGATCGTGAAATCGGGTCCAGCACGTACGGCATAAAACTAGATGTTCATAGGTAGCGAGAAGTAGTGAAACCTGCTAATTTTAGTCCCCAAAATATCATTCTTGACAATGGTAAATCTGAAAAATTCAAATGCACTTTACATTGAATTGAAGTATCTAAAAATGGCATTGAAAAAGAAGTGGCTGAAATCCAAGGATTTTCTTCGGGGGAGGGGGTGGGGGAGGAGGGGGAGGAAAGGCGGGGCTAGGTTTATCTATTCTATTCAAACTTACCGCGTGCCGGGTTTGTCCCCGCCCCATTTCGAATCTGTGGTTACAACCATGAGCATTCCCACCCCATTAACCTCAACCCCATCCATCTACAGTGGAACTTATGTTTTTAGAATGAGATTAATGGACGCAAATAGTTTAGGAATCATACTTCTATTTGAACATCTGTGTGAGAAAATATGTTTGCTTGTCTGTCATGCTTTGTTCTTGAGTCGCTTGCGATCGTTTGTTGGTGAAACAATGCGTGATGAACTAACGAAACAATGAATACACAATGTGTGTGGTTCAATTTCCTTGCTCAAAAATGGTCTGGTGATGAAATGCAGCAGAACATATCTACTCGCCGTTACTCGTATTGCATGACTCCATGTACATCTTTCCTGTGACTTCGGCACGGCAGTCCTGTCACAATGCCGTGGCATCCTGGACCTCGGCATTGTGACGGGAGTGGTCACGTTTCAGGCTCGTGAAACCGGCTCTGCTTCTCACCCCGTGAACGCGCATACCAGATGGCAATTTTCGATAAACATTGACATACACGCGAAGTCCCAGTCGTTGCGATGGTGACGGTATATTTAGATTCCCCCATCGCAAATAGGCTGATTACAACCATGGGTGTTCGAAACATAACCAAGCTTCATTTCTGGCTGCCTCAGGCTCCCCTGGCTACCGGGCTAGCTGCATTGCCAGGCTAGCCAGGCTACCAGTTGATCGCCGGGGTGAACGACATTACTTCAGTGGATGGAAATTGCAATGACTTACGCGCTGCCCCTCAAGCCCGCCCTCCTTCCACATCCTCTCCCCACCGCGGACCCGGCATCTTCCCACACTCTCTCCACCGCGGACCCGTCCCCCTCTCACACGTTCCACCGCGACCTCACCTCAGAGCCGGCCTGTGTCCATCACCACCCCATCTTGGACACGGCCTCCCACATCCAGCTCCATCGCCCCTCATACCCAGATAGGGGCTCCATACAATCCCCCACCAGTGCCCCAGGGGATAGGGCACTGGTGGGGACCTCGCCGTACCCTTGTGCCACAGCGCCATATGATCACAAACCAATCACAAAACCTCGTCTGTGGCCACAACCCAGACCGAACCAAATCCTGCCGAGCCCGAACACGAAACCCCAGAACAACGAATCCCGTCCGAATCTACCGCGCCTCCCGCAAACCCCGCTGCCACGCCACCGCGTCACCTCCCACACACCCGCGCGTCCAATTCCGGGCCACAATCCCGGTCTGAATCACCGCTGTCTCTGCTGGGATCGAGATAATAAACATATAACAGTGAAGATTACAAATTATTTATTCAGGGTTGGTGCATCGCAACGGAGCGGTAATTTTTCCGATCAGCTCAGTTGCAATACTTGTCTTTAAAAAACCTATCGATGCTCTGGTAGTGGCCTCAGTGGCGATATATGCCGACTCCACCGCTAGCCTCTCACATCTGGTAGGATCTCTTTGAATGATGACTCCACCTGTCCAATCCAGTATGTGTCCTGCCCTGTTCGCGACGCACTTAGCTCACCTCAGGGATTCTGCGAGTCCTATGTGAGTCATAAGCGAGTCCTTTGTGAATACTGATAATACATTTATATGTGCATTGCCGACGGACTTGAGTTTGTTTCAATCTCTGGTGCCAGACACGCCCCATCACATCTGCCACCTAAGAGCTAACGCATGCGTCGAAATCGACGTGATAGGTGGAGTATCTTGGAGGGAGTGGGGAATTCTAACCACATCACTGTTTGCCTTTGTAATTTGTTATCTAACGACATCTTTCAACCGGGCTGTGCCGATCTCTGAATCATCGAGAAACCTTCCCTGCCTTAAAGCGTGCCTGGTTGCGCCGTGGACTGCCAGGATGAGATATAATGAAATGTTGTAGCGAGAGTTATAGAGACATACTATGATAGGCGACAGTCGTCAATGCTTCAGCCTCTGACGAGTGTAAGGCGTTCAGTTACAGCTGCCAGTTTGGGCTTCAACATAGCTGAAACATAAACTGCTTCCAGTACCGCCGCGCTTCCCGGCCGGTCAAGTGACGAACTAATCCCGCCCTGGGTTAGGACAGTGAGTCACGTGACTGTCTGCTGACACAGCCCTGTCACAGGACGGCCGGCATACGTGGCGAACCCCCGACAGTCTGACACTGCTCTATCACAGGAACCCCGACAGTCTGACACTGCCCTGTCACAGGACAACTGGCACACGGCGAACCCCCGAAGGTCTGACACTGCCCTGTCACAGGAACCCCCGACAGTCTGACACTGCCCTGCCACAGGAACCCCCGACAGTCTGACACTGCCCTGTCACAGGAACCCCCGACAGTCTGACACTGCCCTGTCACAGGAACCCCGACAGTCTGACACTGCCCTGTCACAGGAACCCCGACAGTCTGACACTGCTCTTCACAGGAACCCCGACAGTCTGACACTGCCCTGTCACAGGAACCCCACAGTCTGCACTGCCCTGCCGACGCCCCGACAGTCTGACACTGCCCTGCCAAGGCCCCCACACTGCCCTGCCACAGGAACCCCGACAGTCTGACACTGCCCTGCCACAGGAACCCCCACAGTCTGACACTGCCCTGTCACAGGAACCCCACAGTCTGACTGCCCAGGACCCCACAGTCTGACACTGCCCTGTCACAGGAACCCCCGACAGTCTGACACTGCCCTGTCACAGGAACCCCCGACAGTCTGACACTGCCCTGTCACAGGAACCCCCGACAGTCTGACACTGCCCTGTCACAGGAACCCCCGACAGTCTGACACTGCCCTGTCACAGGAACCCCCGACGGTCTGACACTGCCCTGTCACAGGAACCCCCGACAGTCTGACACTGCCCTGTCACAGGAACCCCCGACAGTCTGACACTGCCCTGTCACAGGAACCCCCGACGGTCTGACACTGCCCTGTCACAGGAACCCACGACAGTCTGACACAGCCCTGTCACGGGACGACCGGCACACGTGGCGAACCCCCGAAGGTCTGACACTACCCTGTCACAGGAACCCCTGACAGTCTGACACAGCCCTGTCACGGGATGGCCGGCACACGTGGCGAACCCCCGACAGTCTGACACTGCCCGCAGGCAAGAGTGCTTCAGCACCCGCTACTTCACTGGGTGTCTGAACGCGTTGAAGATCACCGACCCGGCGGAGCTGGCACAGCACCAGGAGGCGGCCCGCATCATCCAGGGCTGAACCTGGAACATTGGCACTTGGACCTGCGACACAGCACACCGGACACACGGAACACCGTGTCTGGACCTGCGACACAGCACACCGGATACACGGAACACCGTGTCTGGACCTGCGACACAGCACACCGGACACACGGAACACCGTGTCTGGACCTGCGACACAGCACAGACACACGGAACACCGTGTCTGGACCTGCGACACAGCACCGGATACACGGAACACCGTGTCTGGACCTGCGACACAGCACACCGGACACACGGAACACCGTGTCTGGACCTGCGACACAGCACACCGGATACACGGAACACCGTGTCTGGACTTGCGACACAGCACACCGGACACACGGAACACCGTGTCTGGACCTACGACATAGTACACCGGACACACGGAAAACGCCGAGCAGGTCCAGGTTCGCGCGTCACACTGTCAACTTCTGCTGAATGCCACCAACTTGCCGACCGACTGACTTTTTTTCCGATGGTGCTGCTATCGCTAAATTTTTTGGTAGCTGGCATGTGCGTCAGCAATACTGAAGCTACCGGTGTTTGAATTCGACGACTCAAATCTATGCCCGAAGTAACTTTTTTTTGTCACTTGATTACTGGAGAGTAAAATTATTACACTGTGCGAAAGTACTTCCTCTCTATTTCATCAGACATTACTGTAGTAACCGATGTATTATCGATTCATAAGTGGGTGTGATACCTAGGATAGACACACTATTCGGGCTCAGGAATAACCGATCATGCACTCCATAAACGATGGATGTGATCAACTGAGTCGTCCTCCAGGCTTCCCTAAGTTTGCTGGGTTTTCCAGATGTTTAATACGATGAGGTTGAAAGAAGAATATTCCACAGTTATGATGTCATGTAATATAGGTAAACGTGACATTTCGCATATAATAAGAGATGAGGTATGTGTTTTTTTTAGCGCACTCTTGTCCAGAACTTCTAAGAGTAGTCAAGTTGTCCAACCCTAATCGGCATCTAAGGAGGGAAATGCCGATAAACCAGCAGTTGTTTCGTGCTCTTAGTCGCTATCTAAGGAAGATAATGCTGCTAAGCTAACAGTTGTTTCGTGCTCTCATTCGCTATCTAAGGATGGTAATGTAGCACCTATGAAACTAGTAGTTGTTTCGTGCTCTTAGCGGTTGCGGAGCAGATGTTTTTGTTCACCGTAGACGAGCTTCACTTTGCACGATGCTGCACGTGTTACCGACACACCGTTCAGGTCCATTCCGACCGTGACCGGCTGCCATCGCGTGGCCTGACGCACCTCCAGGTCAGACATGACGTGTGCGTGTAGATGTGGCCGCAGGTCGCGTGTCAAGTGCGTGTCGCGTGGCGAAGTGTCTCCTGCGCCGTTCTGAGGTTGAAGCGAAACTGTTCGGATCATTCGTCGAATTGTCTTCGGGTAGTTGATGAATATTATCGTTGAACTCGCGGGCCCTGGCATGGTGAGAGCCCGTGGTAGGCACGGTGGGATCCCGTGTTGTGCATGATTTTAGCGATTCACACCATTAGCCATCGGTGACGGAAATCAGTCGCCGTAAACTGGCACTGACAGAGCCAACTATACACAGGCAGCTTTCCAGCTTGCTTCTGATGTGATGTGCACGGTACCAGGAATATAAGCTAAACAAAGGAAAGCAAGAAGAATGTTAGCTCTACCCTTGGTAGCATAGACATGGATAGCGTGAGCGAGACCATAGAGATATGTCATCTGTAGATAACATGGGCATCCAAATCAAAAAATATTTTGACGTCCTAAGCTGTCCATTACATTCTATAACGACCTCTGCATGTACCAATGAGTAGGGAACTTGTTGTCCCTGTTAAACACCATTTAGCATTTCAGGAATAAATAGGATATATTTTTTGAAGAGGATAATGCATCCGGATGACACAAATCCAGTTAATTTGTCAGCCCTTCTCTCGGAGAGATGCCAACCTGTCATAGCGACTACCGGGGGCACACACCCACAGGGTGGCCAAACACTGGATAGTTTATTTATTTATTGGGTGTTTCGCGTCGCATTTTAGGCACGATCACGGCCAACGGCGCCGCGCACGCTGTTTTGCCAAAAATCTGGAGAGTTTTTTGCAATTCATTTGCTTTGAGGTACATTGTTTTATAGTCTAAATAGTGTTCTACTTTCGCTTTTTTCTCTTGAATAATACAGCATATCATAAGTCATAAGGGGATGCAGGCTAAAAAGTTAGGAAACACAACCGAAGCTTAATTTTTTTAGGTAGAAATGCGTACCCGAAAGAGAGTTGATCATATGCATCTTCCTCTTCATATTTCTAGCTTCTCTTCAAATTCTTAGCTTGTCCATGAAACCTGCAGCTTGGATGCTCACAAGAAACTTGATCACGAGTTCGATAAGAACTTTGCATGGTAGGTACCACCATGACAAATAAAAAAACTCATGAACTGAAAAACCATGAACTTAGAAAACTCCAAAAGCTGGAAACAGGATAAGCTGCCTCCGAAACCACTCCCAGGGAAGAGACGTTGGTAGTATTACCTTATGTTGTATCATATATATATGTATATGTATATATATATATATATATATATATATATATATATATATATATATATATATATATTGTCTCATTGACAGAGTATTGGCGTGTTTTCCGCTCTCAAAATACAATTGGCAATTTGCAAGTTTTTGCCTCTTGCTCTAGACGTGAGTATATATATTTGTTCTACGTTGGGTGAATTCAGTTATTTATTACATTATATTGAAAGGCTGTGAGTACGATGACTCCCAACGAATAATGCCGCAATGATGAGCTTGAGAACACTGCAATAGCATTACAAAGACTCGCATTGCCCAAGTATGTTTATTTACAACCTGCACAGCGTCACGTCTGTTATCCCTGCCGACACTGTAACCGAATACAAGTGGCGACTGCATGAGCAGAAAGAAATACTGATTTTTTTTATTGCTGTCGCCCATAAATGGTCGGCAATCAAACGAGTGTTATTCTACATCCAACTACTATACGCAATTATACCGCAATTATAGTATTCGCACGCAATTATAACATCTAGCATTCGCGCAATTATACTGCAAAATCAAGGTCATGTATGCACGGGTGAAAATGCGTGTGGGGGAAGGGGACTAGGCGTCTTTGGCAAATTCCTTCCGGTCGACGCCAAAATATTAAAATTAAAGGTGGAATTTGTGTTGATAGTGGGGGAGGGGTAGTCTCCCCAAACAGTTGCGGTGAGGGGCATGCCTACACACAGATACACATTGCACCCATGCATGTACTTATGACCCATCAGGACGCATGACAGTAAGATGCAAGTGATAAACATTGCTGCTTTTTCGGACTCCTTTTTTAATTAGATTCTCGTGGACATAAGGTTAATTTTCCTAGTTAATTGACATGACAAACACGCGGTGCATACAGCTTGGGAAGGCACGGCATCATACATTCCTGTGTCGTATGCATGATGACGACACAGGACTCTTTTCTGGCCACTAGTAGTTTGCATCACGGGCACTCACTTCATCATGAACACGAGCACTGTTTCTGCACTGTCTTCTTGAGCGTCGCCATTCCAAACAGGGTTGGGTGGGGAGTTGATGATGTGCCCAAGGTAGAATGCTGGAGGCGCTTGGGCACTGCGTGCCTATCGTGCACTATGTCGTGTAGGTCAGGAGCAGGAGCGTGAGGAGTACGCTCCACAGGGACTTTCGAGAAAGCCAAGGCAACGGGGAAGTGGGCACAGTCATCGATCGGCAGCTTACCTCACGAAGAATGTGCATGGGTCTATAAGCCAGGCTTCGAGGCAGTATGCGGGCCAGAGGCAGTGTGTAGGGCAGATGCAATGTACGGAGCAGGGACGGGGCCAGAGAGTGTGTGGGCCAGAGACAGTGTACGGAGCAGGGACGGGACAGGGAGTGTGTCGACCAGAGACAGTGTACGGAGCAGGGACGGGACAGGGAGTGTATGGGCCAGAGACAGTGTACGGAGCAGGGACGGGCCAGGGAGTGTGTGGGCCAGAGACAGTGTACGGAGCAGGGACGGGACAGGGAGTGTGTCGGCCAGAGACAGTGTACGGAACAGGGACGGGACAGGGAGTGTGTCGGCCAGAGACAGTGTACGGAGCAGGGACGGACAGGGAGTGTGTGGGCCAGAGACAGTGTACGGAGCAGGGACGGGACAGGGAGTGTGTCGGCCAGAGACAGTGTACGGAGCAGGGACGGGACAGGGAGTGTGTGGGCCAGAGACAGTGTACGGAGCAGGGACGGGACAGGGAGTGTGTGGGCCAGAGACAGTGTACGGAGCAGGGACGGGACAGGGAGTGTGTGGGCCAGAGACAGTGTACGGAGCAGGGACGGGACAGGGAGTGTGTCGGCCAGAGACAGTGTACGGAGCAGGGACGGGACAGGGAGTGTATGGGCCAGAGACAGTTTACGGAGCAGGGACGGGACAGGGAGTGTGTCGACCAGAGACAGTGTACGGAGCAGGGACGGGACAGGGAGTGTATGGGCCAGAGACAGTTTACGGAGCAGGGACGGGACAGGGAGTGTATGGGCCAGAGACAGTGTACGGAGCAGGGACTGGACAGGGAGTGTGTGGGCCAGAGACAGTGTACGGAGCAGGGACGGGACAGGGAGTGTGTCGGCCAGAGACAGTGTACGGAGCAGGGACGGGACAGGGAGTGTGTGGGCCAGAGACAGTGTACGGAACAGGGACGGGACAGGGATGTCGGCCAGAGACAGTGTACGGAGCAGGGACGGGACAGGGAATGTGTGTCGGGCAGAGGCAGTGTACGGAGCAGGGACAGGACAAGGATGTCGGGCAGAGACAGTGCACGGAGCAGGGACGGGACAGGGAGTGTGTCGGCCAGAGGAAGTGTACGGAGCAGGGACGGGACAGGGATGTCGGGCAGAGACAGTGTACGGAGCAGGGACGGGACAGGGAGTGTATGGGCCAGAGACAGTGTACGGAGCAGGGACGGGACAAGGAGTGTGTGGGACAGAGGAAGTGTACGGAACAGGGCATTGCACGAAGCAGGGACAGTCACGGAACAGGGGCAAACTACGGGACAGGGACAGTGTACGTAACAGGAATGGGGCAGGCGCAGTTGACAAGTGCAGTCAACCTTAAAATAGCTTCAATTTGAGCAACGAGCAATGAGCAATTTGGACCAAAAGATATATTGTTGAGTCTACAAAACTGCTACGGCATGACTTCTTCGAGTCATTACCTTCCCTGAAAAAACGTCCCCCGGACCCACTTGCATGCGACACAACCTTCCCTGCAAAGACTAATATGCGACTAGCCTACGCGAAACAAAAGTTCTGCAGCATTCGCATCGTCCTTAAAAAAATATATGAATGTCCCAATAATCTTCCACGTAAAAAAAAAATATTGGGGACTCATGCAGTTGTGACTGAATTTGATTTAGTGGACTATGATCGTCCACTATTGACCGTCCACTGATCGATGACGGTCGATAGTGTCGGGGCAGCTGGAGCTAAGACAGTGTAGGGAGCAAGGGAGGGTCCGGTATAGTGCAGGGACCAGGGTGGACCGAGGACAGTGTAGGGGGCAGCTGGAGCTAAGACAGTGTAGGGCACAAGGGAGGGTCCGGGATAGTGCAGGGACCAGGGTGGACCGAGGACAGTGTAGGGGGCAGCTGGAGCTAAGACAGTGTAGGGCACAAGGGAGGGTCCGGGACAGTGCAGGGAGAAGGGGCCGGGACAGTGTAGGGGGCAGCTGGAGCTAAGACAGTGTAGGGCGCAAGGGAGGGTCCGGGACAGTGCAGGGAGAAGGGACCGGGACAGCACGGTTAATGCGGCCAGTCGCACAGGTACGGATCCGACCTGGGCGCCTTCAGACAGTCGTGCAGCGCCTCACAGCCCGGCGGACTCCAGTTCTGAAACACACGGACACGCCGCTCTTCACGCGACTCATCGCCACTCTCTTACCAGCTGGTACACATTGTACGCCTGGAACAGCACTGCAAGCGTTACTGAAACACTCAATAAACCGCGGACACCGTCAGACTAGTCAGAAACCACGAAAGGTAGCCACAGCCAACACTTCTGCATTTAATAATGTGGCTTTGAAATCAACTAAGAACTACGCATCTGTTACCTTAACGGGAACAGATAATAATGCTGGTGGTGAAAGTAGGCGGATAAACGATAACTTATGACATTCGATATGTATGTATAGGAAATTAAGGGGAGACATGGTTGAAATCCACACAATTGTTAAAGAGCTAGATCAGGTCAATTTGAATGATGCTCTTCGGTTTGAAGTATCACATAGGAGTCATCAATTCAGGTTAGACAAGTTGAGTTGTAGGACAGTTAAGTGAGAACTGGTCTTCAGTCAAAGGGTTGCTGATCAATCGAATAGGCTACTTGCTGATGTTGTGTTGTGTGTTGTGTTGTGTGTTGTGATGTTACGAATGTATTTCAAATGATGGTGGACAAATTTTTAGGGAGGAATATCTTGATTTTGAGTTCTAATTAGTGATGGATGGGGTGATATTTATGCTAGGTAAGTGTGCACGGCACAGAACCGTTCAAACAGGCATGGATGCAGTTCGCAAATTGTTGGTACGACATTCGATCCACATGTGTTAAGAGGGATAAGGGAATAGCGCTGAATAGCTAGGGTAGGGTATGGTAGAATAGCTAGAGCAACATAAATGTGTGGGATGTTGGCGGCTGGCTCCTTTAGTATGTAATGATGGTTGGAGTGTTTTTTTTTTACCAGGGTTATAGTATCTTCCATTTACAGACATAACTGGATGGGCACTTGTTGCTCTTATTAAGTCTAGACACTTTATGACTATATGACGTTATGCCTGTTTCTTCCTAATCAATTCTACCTATAGGATTAGTGGTCAGAGTTCTGGAAAATCGGGCGGTATTGTATTCCGTGCCCCCATCACTGCACCCGCAATCATGCTTGATGACACTCGACGTAAAACGAAAAGTGATCATATTTGAACGTGCACAATGAACATGCCCTCTAATTTTCATTTTCATTTCATTGTCCTTGAAGTTTGGCCACAACGCCTGTCGCTGTAACAGGGCCACCAGCTAGCTTGCAGTCTTGCACCAGCGTACCGCCAGCCCACCACTAGGACACCACCAGCCCACTACTGGCGTACCGCCAGCCCACCCCTAGGACACCACCAGCCCACTACTGGCGTACCGCCAGCCCACCACTAACATATCACCAGCCCACCACTAGGACACCACCAGCCCACTACTGGCGTACCGCCAGCCCACCACTAGGACACCACCAGCCCACTACTGGCGTAACGCCAGCCCACCACTAGGACACCACCAGCCCACTACTGGCGTACCGCCAGCCCACCACTAGGACACCACACTACTGGCGTGCACCAGCCACCACTACTGGCGTACCGCCAGCCCACCACTAGCGTACCGCCAGCCCACCACTAGGACACCACCAGCCCACTACTGGCGTAACGCCAGCCCACCACTAGGACACCACCAGCCCACTACTGGCGTACCGCCAGCCCACCACTAGGACACCACCAGCCCACTACTGGCGTACCGCCAGCCCACCACTAACATATCACCAGCCCACCACTAGGACACCACCAGCCCACCACTAGGACACCACCAGCCCACTACTGGCGTACCGCCAGCCCACCACTAGGACACCACCAGCCCACTACTGGCGTACCGCCAGCCCACCACTAACATATCACCAGCCCACCACTAGGACACCACCAGCCCACTACTGGCGCACCGCCAGCCCACCACTAGGACACCACCAGCCCACTACTGGCGTACCGCCAGCCCACCACTAACATATCACCAGCCCACCACTAGGACCCACCAGACACCACCAGCCCACTACTGGCGTACCGCCAGCCCACCACTAGGACACCACCAGCCCACTACTGGCGTACCGCCAGCCCACCACTAGGACACCACCAGCCCACTACTGGCGTACCGCCAGCCCACCACTAGGACACCACCAGCCCACCACTAGGACACCACCAGCCCACTACTGGCGTACCGCCAGCCCACCACTAGGACACCACCAGCCCACTACTGGCGTACCGCCAGCCCACCACTAGGACACCACCAGCCCACTACTGGCGCACCGCCAGCCCACCACTAACATATACCAGCCCACACACCCCGCCCTACTGGCGTACCGCCAGCCCACCACTAGGACACCACCAGCCCACTACTGGCGTAACGCCAGCCCACCACTAGGACACCACCAGCCCACTACTGGCGTAACGCCAGCCCACCACTAGGACACCACCAGCCCACTACTGGCGTACCGCCAGCCCACCACTAGGACACCACCAGCAGGCGACCGCCAGCCCACCACTACTGGCGCACCGCCAGCCCACCACTAACATATCACCAGCCCACCACTAGGACACCACCAGCCCACTACTGGCGTACCGCCAGCCCACCACTAGGACACCACCAGCCCACTACTGGCGTACCGCCAGCCCACCACTAACATATCACCAGCCCACCACTAGGACACCACCAGCCCACTACTGGCGCACCGCCAGCCCACCACTAGGACACCACCAGCCCACTACTGGCGTACCGCCAGCCCACCACTAACATATCACCAGCCCACCACTAGGACACCACCATCGTGCCACCAAGCCACCATAAGCGTACCACTAGGACACCACCATCGTGCCACCAGGCCACCATAAGCGTACCACTAGCACACCACCAGCACACTGTGGCGGTGCACACTTAGTCCACTCTGTCTGTTATCGATGCACTGTACGATCACGGTCTCTCTGTATTCGCTGTACACGGCCTGGCTAGACTGGCTGTTGTCTAGAGCCTTGCTCTCACGCGACTGGCTCTGTCGGGGCGAATAGTCGGCAGTGGGTCTCGCGTCCGTGGTGCCATAGCCATAAACCACGGCCCGCTCTCACACATGCGACACACGGGCAACACCTCCCCTCCAAGCTCACGGTCCGCACTCTAGACTATATTTAGACTATACGGTCCAGACTATGTCTAAACTACTCTCTATGTCTATGTCAGACTATGTCTAAACTACCCGACTCAATGACTACTCCACATTCCTACCTCCCCTCCGAGACAACAAGGACAACAGGTGGCGGCTACTAGCAATCTGCCGTCACAGCTCGGGCTACAGCACAGTGCGTGCAGTATGGACATTGCACCAGCGGCTACGGGAATGAAAAGAAGAATGAAAAAGAACCCATAAGAAGAAAGACTGGGGTCGATTTGGAGGCGAGCGGGGCGATGAGAACGCCTGCCGCTGCAGCGGGGGGCCGGTCGGGTCAAGGTGTGTGGGGATGGTGAGCGCCGGTCGATCACTTCGTCCGCAAAGTGAACCGTGCGCGGTGGCCGGGTGGGCGCGGCACGACTTGGCGATGCGAACGGGCACTGTGGTGTACTCACGGGCACGAGCGGGCGGAATGAACGCAAAAAGCGGAGGCTGCGCCAATATATGCGGCCACTGTAGAGCTTCGTTGAGAAGTCACGCCGTCGACCTGCACCTACTACACTCTACAGTGCGTCGCCGGTCCCATAATCCGGTCGAGGGATCCTGAAGGGATACGTGGGCACCAACGCGCAGGCTGGGCAGTGGCATGGCCGCTCGATCATAGCGGCCACGCCTGCCGGAGCGAGTTGGCACGGGCGGCACAATCGTCAGCGGCTCGCTGCCACTCAGGTGCGAAGGCACGGTGGTGAATGGGGACCGCTGACCACAGAGGACGACCGTAGAGGATTTGAGTCGCCGACCGCTGGTCCGCTCGCGGGATGTTGCGAACTTCTAGTAGACTGCGGGGAACGCATTACAGTCAAGGTCACCTGCTACAGTCACTTTTGCACCAGTCTCTTCACCAGTTTGACGGCCGCCCCAGCGTGGCCATTGGACTGGCAGTAGTGCGGGGTAGACATGTGATGTGTCACGCCCCAGCTCCGTAGGAAGTCTCTGGTGAGATGGACAGTGTACTGCGGACCGCCATAACCACGTAGCACGCAGGGAACACCGGTGGAAGCGAAGATTTTCCGCAGGTGTCGGATCAGAGCCAGGGCGGTGGCGTCGCCGCCGCAGTGCTCAACTGCGGGCCACCCAGGGAGTCGATTGACGTACTCCAAGTAGGTCTTGCATCCGCGACTGAAGAAGTATGTGGCCACAGATTCGAAAACTTGGCTCGGCGGTGGGTCGAACATCGGTGGTTCTCGCTGCTGTCGAGGCAGCCGCTCACGGCATACCTGATAGGAGCCAACGGTGCCGGCAACATCGCGGTCGATGCCGGCCCAGCATACAGACTGGCGTGCTCGGCGCTAAGTGCGTTCAACTCCTTGGTGTGAGTCAGGCAGACGCTGCAGAGTCTTTGCTCTGAGGCTTCTGGGGATGACCAGAAGAGGGCCACATACCACGATACCGTCGCCAACGGTCAGGCGATCTCGCACGCCCCAGTAAGGCATCAGGGTAGCGGGCAGTTCTCGTCTCTGATCAGGGAAGCCGTTTGTTACGACCTCGCACAGGGCCATGTACTCGGCGTCGGCGCGGGCGGTGTCGCGGACGCGGGACAGCATAGCATCCTCGATGGGACACAGCCGGGCTCCGTCTGGATCCAGCTGGGTCACGGAGCGCAAGACGTGGCTGTGGAGCTGACGAGTCACGTGTCGACGTGCGGACAGTGACCGCAAGCGTTGAACCTTACCAGCGTCGGATGCGAGTCTGTCCGATGGGTGTTTGAGCGGCTGGGATCCCTTCGACGGGGGCCTGAGTGCCTGGAAACCGGCCGACGGGCACGAGCAGTCGATGTGCGGACATGGGTTGGATGTGGCCACTCGCCGTGGCCGCCGCCAGATTCTGACGGGCGTTTTCTTGCGCACGGCAGATGTGAACTGCCAATTGCAGTGTGAGATCGCATTCGCTCAGAAGCGCACGCAGGGCGTTCTCGTTACGGATGCCAGTGACGATGGGATCATGGAGCTGCGTATGTGTGCGGTGCGGGCAGAAGCCACAAAACTGGAAGATTTCGCGTAAAGCCATTACAATCTCATCGAAGTCTCACAATTCACTTGCTGACTGCGGAAGAACTCTCGACTGTCAAGGATAACGTTGTGCTGCCGACGCAGGTGTCGCTCCATGCCGCGGATATTGGTCTGGATGTCGGACGTGGAGACGTCGATATCCAGGCCGTGGCGCAGTGTCCGCCTCCATTGGTCGTCAAGCTGGGCGACGAGCTCGACGGCTTGGTTCGCCGGCGGGAGACTGTATAGTCCGATGAGGATTGCGTATCCCTCAAACTTGTCCCACCAAGAGGCGAACTCGCATAGGCTGGCACCTTCCATCAGCCTGGGACAGGCGTCACTGTCACACCCAGCCGTCTCATGCCGCGGGTGGCTGGACCAGGGTCAGCACCGGCGGCATCGGTGCGCCCAGTATCGGAGTCGGTCAGCGTGCCTTGCGGTCTGGCATGGGTGGCCGATTCAGCCAGCGCCAGAAGCCGTTCTTCTCGCCTGACGGATGCCGTGGCCTGCTCCGTGAGCAGATCCATCAGAGGGAAGGGTCTCTGCGAGAGCGTCCAGATCCATACAACCGACGCGCCATGTGGTGGTGCACACTTAATGTCCTTACTGTCTGTTATCGATGCACTTTGTGATCATGGTCTCTCTGTATTCGCTATGTACGGGCTGGCTAGACACGCTGTTGTCTCGGGCCTTGCTCTCACGCATCTGGCTCTGTCGGGGCGAACAGTCGGGAGTGGGTCGCGCGCCCGTGGTGCCGAGGGAGGGGCATTCGAGCAGTCCCCCTCCCCATGAGCGACCAATCGGCGTGAGAGATTGGCGACACTACATGACTCAACGGTCGATGTATCGTAAAACCAATAACCAACCAACCAACCTACCCCTCCCCTGACAGGTTGTGGGCCCCAATAATTGCGCCTTGGTTCGGAAAAATAGGGCCGGGCTCCATAAAAATCATTTTGGTGTCCCCTGCAATCGCAACGGGGTCAATAAAAATCACTTTGGGCCGCTAAAACGTCGCGCAGGAGTGCCTGAAAAAGTGACTGGGCCTCTCAAAATCCCACCAAGGACCCTGAAAATCACATTCAAGACCTCAAAAATCGTCCCGGGACCTTACAAATGAAGTTCATAGCTCCAAAATGTGGGACCGGGTCCCCGAAATATCGTTGGGCCTTCAAAAAGTCGGGCCGGGACACCGGTAAGTCGCACCAGTGCCCCATAATATTACGCAAAGGCCTTAAAAGGTCTGATTGTGACTCTATAAATCACGTTGGGGGCCAAAAGGTTTCTCTGGGGCCTGTGATAATCGCGCTGGGGGCACAAAAAGTTGGATCGGGGTCCCTGAAAACCACGCTGGGAACAGAAAAAAGTTACACTGTGGTTCTTGAAAATCACGATGGGGACCGCAGAAAGACGGGCTGGGCCGCTGCAAATCACGCTGTAGTCTCAAAAGTTCGCGCCTGGGCCCAGAAATTCACGCTGGGGGCCGCTCGCATGGCAGAAAGCTTGCACCGAACCAGACAATGTGTGCTGGGGAGAGCCAAATTAACACTGGGGCCCAGATAAGTACAAGGCGATTCGAGAACTGGCGCCAAGTCCCCACCCCCCCTGAAAAAAACACATCGCACTTTGGACGAAAAATTCCTGTCCCTAGTCCTATAAATCCTGGTCGGGTCATCAAAAATTTCCATCAGGGCTTCTAAAAGGTGGCGTCGGCGGTCCCAGCTAAGCACAGCGTGGCCCCAAGATCGCATCGAAACTCGACAAGGAGCAAGCCGGATCCCTTCAAATCAGAGATTCCGAAAAATAAATATCCGAGCCAGGAAAATCGCTTCTTGACTCAAACATCCCACCAGATACCTTAACATATTGCGTACGGCACCTGAAAACGCACCGGAGCTCGGAAAATCGCCGCGTGACCCCCGCCGCTAAAGAAAGTCTCCGGTGGCCCGAAAAGTCAGGCCATGACTACAACTTTACATAATTCAGGAAAAGTCAACAAAAAGTGCATAGAGTCTAGAAAACTGGCGTCGTATTCGCCTAGAACCATGCGCCTGGACCCGAAATGTCGCCACGGGACTCTGATAAATTATACTGGAGCCCCCAATATCGTGCTGGAGTCTTACAAAATGTGAGCGAGGAACTCCAAATAAACACAGGGGATCCTAAAAGCATAACTGGAGAGCAAAATGTACGTGGCCCTCCAAAGCGTACCAACTGGGGTAAAAAGTGGCAGGACCTTCAAAACCACATACATCTTTTTAAAACATGCACTAACACTATTCAATTATGTCTATTCAATTATTCAATTATGTCAATATGTGTCTGCCAGATACCGAATCAAAGAATGTTCAACCAGCGACCACCCGTCTTTTCTGTTTCTCATCCTTTCCATGTATGTCCCCTCCCCCACCGCACACACGCACATAGCGGAAGTTGAAGAGCTTTTGATTGAACAGGAATACTAACAGCAAACTCGCACCAGGGAGATAACATATTATTCCAAAATAATCCACCAGTCGTGAAAAGAGTTCCAAGTGCAGCAAGAAGTGTGGATTTGAAAGTACTTATATTGTGATGATAGTCCTTTTTCAGTATCACCTGTTGCTGTTAGGCATAGACGCGCCCCATCCCCTTAGCGGTGAAAGTCGTGTGCTCACTATTTGAATTTTCGGGTCATCTATCCAAAAGTGCTCAACCGTGGCATTTTGCGAAAGTCCTGGGTGCCATCCTGATATTGACCCTGGCCCTCCAACATTTTTGGACGTTCTTACGCCTATGCACACCACCAACATACCATTGTCACACCGCCAGCGCACCACCAGCCCACCACTGGCACACTGCCAGCGCACTACCAGCCCACCACTGGTGTACCACAAGCCCACCACCAGCCCACCACCAGCCCACCATTAGCACACCACCGGCACACCACTGGCACACTGCCAGCGCACCACCAGCCCACTACTAGCATACCACAAGCCCACCACCAACACATTACTGGCACACTGCCAGCCCAGCACTAGCACTAACCATGACGGCGCGGTCGCACCAGTCGAGAGCCGGCTTGCCCTGCACCAGTTCGTCGTGGTGCCGCACCATCACGTGGTACACTGCGTCCACCGCCCGCCTGTACTCGTCAGTGTCCGACTGTAGCGGGTACGTCTCGCCAGGGTCGCGAATCAGGTCGATCACGATGGGACTGAGCGTGCGGTTGATCTGTATGGTTGTGGTCAGGTTCACGACGCACGCTCCCGGACAGTGGTTGGTACCCTGGCGGCAAATATACGTATTAGTGGTGTGTATGTCGACCGATAGATGCACTGAAGGCATTCAGATATTGCTCTGCTCCTCTTTTGGTGACAAACCGGGCCAATGATGTCTCGCACTTCGAGGGCTTTAAATATTCCGGAAAAAGACACCTTCTAACCTTCTAAGAAACAACGTTCCGAGAGGTTGAGGAGAGGTGGCGAATATTGATGCAAAATCTCAAGGAAATTGATGCTTCCGAGAGGCATTGGAGGAAGCTAAGTGAAATGATCCAAATTACTCTGAATTCCGTGACGTCTTTGCAGCAATTTCAAAAGCCAGAGGCGGAATCCTTGTTTTAAGATGAATGAAAATTAGAGAAGAAATTCAACTGATATGTCTAGGCAGCAATGATCAGATGCCCCATTTGATGTGCTTTTCGTTTGGTGCCCGCTGTATATTAAGTCACCAAGTGGTTGCTATATATTAAGTCACCAAGCCCCATCATTTGGGGTGCGGATGGCCAAGTGGCCAAGGTGTTGACCTCTGTGCACCAGAGGGGTTCAACACTCATACCACTTTGGACATTTCCAAATCCCGTGGCCTACCGGCGAAACAGTGTGGGTGGCGCCATTAGCAGCAAATGAGCATGAAGTAAATCGTGAATAACCCAACATACAAATATATAGATAAACCATAAATCAACTAAAAATGTTAACGTTACGCCAATCTCTAGCTGAAATTTTCAAGAACATTAGGCGTGCAGTTACATGTCAGTCAGATCAACAAGGAGAGGCTGAGCTCCATATTAGCCCGATCCAGATCGTCACGTCTCTCCGGTCCGGTCCCCACACCCCGTGACTGGGGCTGGAGCATAGTAACCACCTCTAAAGTCCAAACTAAGCGTCGCACGAAAACGAAAGATATGTCATCGGAAAGCGCTCGACGAGTATGGCCGGGGCCCACCCTCAAAACAATTTCCCACAAAAGTGACGTCACTAGGGGGCCTATAATTTTACAACTTACAGTATGTTTTTGGCTCTGGGAGTTAATTTTTGGGGATATTTGAGAAAAAGGCAAAAATTATTTGGAATCAGAAAATGGCAGCGAAATCGATCAGGGCCCTACAATTTTTTGGCCACCCATTTTTTCTTCTTCAAAATTTTGAGTTTGCAAATTTGTTTCAATTTTCCTTTTCTAATGGGTAGAGCAGACTGGAACACATTGTTCGAAATCAACTTGCACTAATACAAAATGCTTACTTTAGCCAGAATCTTCGATTTGAACTCTAATAGGCAAATATGTAAAATTAATAAGTAGTCAAAAACGAAAACATGACAAATTCCTGTCGAGCTGTCGAGAGGGACGGTTTTGAAGGGGACAATTTGTTGCGATCGACAATCTTTGGGTGACGTGACAAGTATTGAGCGGCAGAACTTCTGTACGTATTCTCGCGCAGCGCGGCGCCCTGCTTACGTGTGCCAGTGTAGTAATATGTTTGACATGACAGAAGAAAGTGGACCGTCCATACATGCTCGCGCAGCTGTGGTGGTTTATCTCTTTTATTCTTTGGGCTGTTAGGCTGATCGATTGCGTTCGGTATATTAGTGGGAAATGTTTTTATGAAATACATCTATATACAACATATACATATACATACATTAATACATGTATGTATGTATGCATGTATACGTACATACACGGATACATATATACATGCATACACATATACATATACATATATTTGTATATATATATATATATATATATATATATATATATATATATATATATATATATATATATATATATATATATATATATATATATATATATATATATATATATATATATATATGTATATGCAAATATATGTATATGCATATGTGTATGCATGCATATATGTATCCGTGTATATATATATATATATATATATATATATATATATATATATATATACATACATACATGTACATATACATGAACATGCATGTGTCTGTGTCTATGTCTATGTCTATGTCTATGTCTATGATCTCACCTCAGCCAGTTCCTTCCGTGGTGTGGTAAAGGTCCAGGTGTGTGCCTTGTAGCGCCCCACGCGAGTAGCCATCAACAGAGCTCCCCGGTAGAAAAACACCGGCCTGCAGCAGTCACCGACACGCCCAGCTGACATCATACGACGTAATGACGCCCAAGGTGTGTCATTTTATGACAATTCATAGATATCAATTCATAATGAAATAGAGATGACGCAATATTGGTTGGTGCGATCATATATCAGGTCAAGTACCAGGCAATATGCTAGCTAACGTACTCGTAGCACTTCATCAAGTGTGGCCAATGCTTCAAAATTAAACACAAAACAGCTGATAATTGAGTGTAAAAATGAGTAATACCACAGTATCGGCGATCATGTTCGGGCAACAAGTTGCAGGGGAAACAGCAGCCAGAATTGCAGAATTGGACAGGGTGGAGAGTGGGAGGGTGAAGACGTTGGCTGATGGTCGTGCCAAGCCGATGGCACGCAGCGGCTCTTTGGCCTCACGACGAGCCTCGTTCAAGGTGCCACCCACACACCACGGTTCGGCTTCGCACTGTCGTACTGCCAGTAAGTCACTCGGCACCGCCGCACTACCAGTTACTCCTCACCGCCGCACTACCAGTTACTCCTCACCGCCGCACTACCAGTTACTCCTCACCGCCGCACTACCAGTTACTCCTCACCGCCGTACTACCAGTCAGTCACTCCGCACTGCCGTACTACCAGTCAGTCACTCCGCACTGCCGCACTACCAGTCAGTCACTCCGCACTGCCGCACTACCAGTCAGTCACTCCGCACTGCCGCACTACCAGTCAGTCACTCCGCACCGCCGTACTACCAGTCAGTCACTCCGAACTGCCGCACTACCAGTCAGTCACTCCGCACTGCCGCACTACCAGTCAGTCACTCCGCACTGCCGCACTACCAGTTACTCCTCACCGCCGTACTACCAGTCAGTCACTCCGCACTGCCGCACTACCAGTCAGTCACTCCGCACTGCCGCACTACCAGTTACTCCTCACCGCCGCACTACCAGTTACTCCTCACCGCCGTACTACCAGTCAGTCACTCCGAACTGCCGCACTACCAGTCAGTCACTCCGAACTGCCGCACTACCAGTCAGTCACTCCGCACTGCCGCACTACCAGTCAGTCACTCCGCACCGCCGCACTACCAGTTACTCCTCACCGCCGCACTACCAGTCAGTCACTCCGCACTGCCGTACTACCAGTCAGTCACTCCGCACTGCCGTACTACCAGTCAGTCACTCCGCACTGCCGTACTACCAGTCAGTCACTCCGCACTGCCGCACTACCAGCAACTGCATCGCAGCGCAGCCAGGATGATGAGTGCCATTTTGCGTTTTGTATCTTTGTGTATTTTGTCGCTGCTATAGCGGCTATGGTAACGCCATGCTTACTCTCGTCCGACGGTAGGTGGGTGCCATCACTGGCAGAAAGTGAAGTGCACTAATACGCCGATAGTGATCACTGATTTCCGGACTTAGTAGTACGTTGTCGGTAATTCGACTCGGACACGGTCCAGAAGAAACAGTTAAGGTTCGCGCCAGTTGCGCGTGTTTTGTCGGTGAACTGCTAATCATTGGGGGAGGGCGTACAATGAGCAAGATAGTGGCCTTGGAGGCGCGCCGGACCATAGAGATCATTTGCGTCACCTTGAAAGCGAATGGGTTTTGCAAGGAAGTCTAAGGATAGTGTACATTTAGGTTGAGGGAGTCTTACGTCATAGTGTGTGTGTGACGTTAAGATTCTCGAGGTGGGGGCTTGGCGTGGGGCATCCCGGGATGTTTAGTTTCTCAAAGGTGTTGTCGGCGCCCTCGATGTGACATATTAGTTAGAGGTGGTGTCACCGACCTCATTGTGACATATTAATTAGAGGTGGTGTCGTCGCCCTCGATGCGACATATTAGTCTGAGGTGGTGTCGCCGCCTTCGATGTGACATATTAGTCAGAAGTGATGTAATTGCCCTCGATATGACATACTAGTCAGAAGTGGTGTCGTCGCCCTCCATGTGACATATTAGTCAGAGGTGTTGTCGGCGCCCTCGATGTGACATATTCGTCAGAGGTGATGTAGTTGCCCTCTATTAGTCAGAGGTGATGTAGTTGCCCTCTATGTGACATATTACA
The DNA here is from genome assembly GCA_034440575.1 of Imbricaverruca yamaguchii. Lineage (NCBI taxonomy): Eukaryota > Metazoa > Arthropoda > Thecostraca > Neoverrucidae > Imbricaverruca > Imbricaverruca yamaguchii. The sequence continues at coordinate 615,487 of JAOTOL010001375.1, forward strand.
CTAGGTCATCTTCGGCCGTTCAGCCACCAACAGTTCGGTTGTTCCACCGACGTTTGAACCAATGAGTAGGGAACCAATGAGAACCAATGAGTATGGACAGTTGTGCGGCAAAATTGCCAATTCCTCAGCGGAGTCCTGCCATGATGGCACAACACACAACCTCTCGCCGGGTCCTGCAAACGGCCCTGAGCAGCCATGACGCCGAAGTATCACCTGTACCTGTCGGTGGTGGTGCCGTTGACGAGGTTGGAGAAGAGGTTGATGCCGTCTACCACCCTGTCGGTGGGGACGACTTGACCCGCCAGTTCGGTGAAGCTCGTGAACAGGTCCATCTGGGTGCCGACCTGCACACGCATGACGTCACACGGTGTACCGAGTGTAATCTGGTGATGATGCTCACGCACGTTACGCCGCCGCAGATAGCTCAGCACCAGATGGCGGCACTAGAAGCTTGATGACGTCCGTCGTGCTCAAACCTGTCGTTCTTTCGTCAGTCGCCAGCACTTTCCGTGGGCTACCTAGGTGCCATGGATCTTGCTGGGCACTGCTCTGCCCCCACGGAAGCTCCCCAGACCTAGTGCTAAAATATTCGTTTGGGTTTGGTACTGACTCGCTGCGCTAATGGCCTCGGACTGTTGGGATGCACTGAACTAGCGACCCCGGATCAGTACATCGGCACTAATCACATTGGATTGCTAATTCTGAGCGTATTGCTCTTGGATTACTGACCTCGAACTTATGTACCCCGGATTACTTGCTCCCGACTTATAATCTCCGAATTACTTACATCGGACTACAGCCACCAGATTGCAGACATCGGACTACAACCACCATATTACAGACGCCGGACTACAACCACCAGATTACAGGCACCGGACGACAGCCACCATATTACAGACGCCGGACTACAACCACCAGATTACAGACACCGGACGACAGCCACCAGATTACAGACGCCGGACTACAACCACCAGATTACAGACACCGGACGACAGCCACCAGATTACAGGCACCGGACTACAACCACCAGATTACAGACACCGGACGACAGCCACCAGATTACAGGCACCGGACTACAACCACCAGATTACAGGCACCGGACTACAACCACCAGATTACAGACACCGGATTATAACCATCAGATTACAGGCACCGGACTACAGCCATCAGATTGCAGACACCGGACTACAACCACCAGATTACAGACACCGGACTACAACCACCAGATTACAGACACCGGACTACAACCACCAGATTACAGACACCGGACTACATCCACCAGATTACCGACGCAGACATCGGACTTTAACCCCGGATTACAAACACCGGAATTTAACTTCAGGATTCCAAACACCGACTTTAACCCCGGATTACAGACACCGGAATTTGCCCCCAGAATCACTGACATATAGTCCTCGGATTACTGACTTTCGATTTATGACCGACAGCTTACGGACAACCGCTATAACCCCCGGATTACAGACACCGAAGCCCCGAATTACTCACCCTGGACCCTGAACGCAGGGCTAACCACTCCAGACGACTAACTTCAGACCAATCGCCCCTAGACCGAACAATTTTGACTGTTGATGCCGTTCAAGTGACGTCAAGCTCGAAGCTCAGGGCTAATGAAGCTGTCCCTGAACTGACCAGAGGCGACGCATAGTAGTACTGACCTGCCGGCTGACCTGACCGGGAGGAATGACGCCAGGCCACCAGGCGATGGTTGGCACGCGAAATCCCCCCTCAAACGTTGTCTGTTTTCCGCACAGTAGCCGGCCGTTGTCGCCACCTGTTGGAAGTCAGGCCTGCCAACTTTACAAGTGTCGGCACTTGCAGCAAGCCTGGTGAAGGTACAGACGTTAACTGCACTCGATGTGCAAACCAGTCAATATGTTCAATAACACGAACGGCGGGCCGTTTTTGGCCAGGGCGGGGATTCATAACCAAGCAGGACTCTTATATATTCTTATGTTTATCACCTACAAAAGTTGCAAGATACATCAATATATAATACAATATACATACAATATACAATATACATCACCCGCTATATACCTACAAAAGTTCTAACCTAACCGTAATTATGCATATGTGTGCATGCCAAGTATCCATGCATGTGCTGCAGCTCTGCATGCGCATGTATGGCACCCTTAACATGCATATGATTAAAGGTGTCATACTAATGTATTCAACTGTCTTGAAAGAACCTCCAGTGCTTAAGTGAGCGAAATTGTCCGTTCATCCTCCCGTTAGGAAAAATTGTACCTTTTAAAAAATCATCTCTATTTTTCGACAACTTGCAACCGTGTGATAGTGAGTGTAGTGTGCGGTTAATTCGTTAATCAATTCGAATATCACTGAAGGAAAAAGAGTGTATACGCAGTGTTTTGACTCGTGACAGCTTTATTTAGCTCCAGGGTAAATAGGTGACCATCTGAGGCAGCTGAGGCTTGGTCAGTGACCACCTTTTTACCCATGGGTGTGATAGATCAATGAACAGGTTAGTTTTTGCATGATCCTGGCCGCGAGACTGGCACCCACCGTATCCCTTATCGACCAGAGCTGCGCCGTTGTCAGACGAGAAAAAGACGAGAGTGTTGGTCAGGTTGAGGTGGGCCAGTGCATCGAGGATGCGACCTGCGCTGTAGTCCATCTCCATCACAGCATCGCCATATAAGCCTGCAGCACAGATTATGCGGCTAGGTCTTGTTGTGGCTGTTTTGCTTTATGTATGACCCGTCAACTATGTAAAATTGTTCATATGATTTCCGCGAATAGACCTAATATAACAAGCAAGCTATGCGCAATGGCACGGGGAGATGTACATAGTTGGTTCGTATTTGATACGTATTTAGCAATGAACAGTGGGCAGCTCACATATCACACACCGACACAAATCATACATTACCGTGGTGAGCGACGTCACCCCGGCAGAACTGAAGAAATCGCACAGCCATTGACCAAGAGTGATCGAGGTAATCGCTTGTGCGGGCGTCACGTAGTCATTTTCCCTAGTCATGCAGTAAAAAAAAACACGTGTCTACGCTGTTCTCGCCTTGCATTTCTCTGTCGGCCAAACAACATTGGCAGTTCAGCAAGCGGTCCACCACTAGAGTCCTGTTGACAAACATCATTTGATAGCTGTGGATTTTGGACTGCGGCAACACAGAATGAGCTGGAAGTGTTAGAAGGGGCTCGGCTGTAAAGGATCTAGTGAAAGCAGGTGAGAGGTTTATATGAACGGAGCATTATCTGACCCTAAAATAATATTATAATTTCTAGCCTTCACACGTTTTAGAAATTTGGCTCGAATTCTTGCTGGGGTGGCTTTATAAACCAGGATCAAATTGCTTAACAGATCTTGTGTGAGCCTGTCCGCATCACCCGATCTATGAATTGCCGTTCTACAGTAAAAGTTTGGCACAACGCTTCACGTGCCGCTAGTGAATTCACACGGCCACCCCGGTATCTTGCTCTCGACATTATCGTGCCAGTTGCCAACTAACCCTCCCAGCCAGAGGCTAAAAACGAGCGCGAAGCGACTCGAACCCCGTATTGCCAGGGCAGAGGAGGCCAGCATATGCAAGTGCCTAAGCCAACCGAGCTACCAGGGCGGCAAGTAGGCGGCTCTTGCTTGCTGAAATCAGATATACATGTTGAAATTATAAGGAAGTCGCGGATTCCCTTCCCCCTGGTGTGTTGTGTACCTGCCACTGAGCGTTCAAGGTCACAAAGGTTTCGTTGGTGTAGTGGCGCGAATGCGCGGTGTGCCAGCCGACCTCGACCTAATTTCACCCTGAAGGCTTTGACCTGGGGTCATGAAATGTCTGCTGAAGGAAGTTCACTATCGCCGTAATCTACACCAATCCAAATTTCGGGCTTTCAGCTTCATTAGTTTGCGAAAACTGAATACTTTAAGAAATCTTAAAATATTTGCGAAATCGTAAGAATCTTTGCGAGTTGCCTCCACCGGTACGCGTCGTGACAATCCTTTCGGCGCTCGTGTCAGTATGCTATCATCAAACCGACTGTCCATGCGACTTATTCCCATAATAAAGTCATTTCGAAGGCTGTCACTACGAGTTCTGCCTTAGCATATTCTCGCCATTCCATTAACCTTGTCAGGGGGAAGTGCCATCCCAAACTAAATTATACCACATATCATTACATTAAACCAGCAGAAACATGTGCACAATAAATCTTGTCAACATCCTATAAAAGCGGCCGTGCCGGGGATGCGCCTGTATCAGGGGTACGGGCAAGACAGCTTAGGCAGGTAATGCCTTACGTAAGAATGTTTTATTTGACGATCTGTGACGAAATTGAGTTTGAGATCTAACGATATGGACGCACCTCGTCTGCTCTTGCCGAGGAACGGTTGCGAGGCGTAGTGCGGCGCGTGCGTGGCGTCCGGTGACCAGTAGAGGAAGAACGGACTGGAGCTGCTGGTCTGGCGCTCCAGAAAGGCCACCGCCTCGTCAGTCAGCTGTTGTGTGTAGTTAGACTCGCCTGTCTCCCTGTCTATCTTGAAGTCCTCATAGTACCTGCCAGTGTTCCGATTCTGTTTATGAGCTACTTATCTTACGATTGAATCGTATATGTGATTTGAATACGATTGCAACTATTTGGTAATGAAGCTCTAGTAGCACCTTCTGGTAGCTGGTGCCTCTGTGCGTGCATGACTTTATTCCTTCAGGGGCCATTTAAAGTCAGAAGAACATCCCAGCCCTCTATGCCCCTCAGGTGCCCTGCTTATTCATCATCCTCTATGGGACATTCCAGCTGAGATCGCTCTTCCCAACTGGTATGGGTATTCCAGCTCTCGGGAGGGCCCCCTCTGGTCTTCACGGTCATTGTCAACGCCTAGGGTGGACGTCTTCAGATTTCACGGACCGTTTTCACACAAGTCTTTAGAAACATCTTCAATTTACCTTTAGGCCTTAGAATGCGTCTTCACTTTTTGGAAACATCACTACTTTTTAACAGCCCTGGGCTCCTCCATGGGCTTACAGGCCCTTTACGTACCACCTGGAACACCATCTCTTTCGTCCCAGAATGTCTTAGTAACTCGGGTGCCTCTTTCTCGGCCTAAGGATAGATGACTGCTCTGAGCCCCTCTCCATCAGCATGAGCTAAAGCCGACCTACTGCTTCTGCAAGTTCTCCCCTCCCCTCCCTCGGCTCAGGGACCCACTTTCACGGCCCATGCCACTGACCGACGGGAGTCCCCTCTTCAAAAGTTTGGACCTCTTCTCTCACGCCATGGTCCTCCTGTGCCGTTTCGGCTCCCTTCTGCACAGGGGCCCTTCAAACCACCGATGGCTCCTCTCCGATGGCCGGGGGCCCTTCCGCGGCCTAGAGGTCCTCCCCGGTGGCACAGGGACCCTTCTTAACGATACACGACCTCCTCTATCAGGCCGGAGGCCCTTTTTCAACAGCTTGGGCCTCTCCATCAAGCCGCGGACCCTTGGGAGCCTTGAACCCCAGTCGTCGACCCGAAAGCCCGTTGTGACGGCTCGAGGTATTCTCCAGCAACTAAGGCACCCCTCCGTCGTCTCAGGACGGAGACGACGGAGACCCTTTTTGGCGACCTAGGGCCTTTTCTGGCAAGTCGGAGATCCCTTTATAAATGCTTGGCCCTGTTTAATACAACGAAGTATGGCTCTTAAGTGCTCCTGGGTTTTAGACATTGCATGAGAAGAAGTGTACGACCTTCAATATGCTAGGAGATCCTGAGTTTACATCAAAAGTAACGTTAGTTGCTATAATACTCAACGTTTCGGCCAGGGGCCGTCGTCAGGAGTCGATGTCTCGAGCACTACTCGGGGATCGTGGGCCTTTCCAAAGATCCGGGACCGCTCCGTCGATCTAGAAGCCCTCAACGTTAGTCCAGGCAAGCGCCTTCAACAACTCCTCGAGGGAACTCTCCGTTGACTCCAGGCCCCTTCACCGACCCTGGATGCTTTCCATCGACCCGAGCCCCATTCGCCGGCCCAGGGGCGCTAATGTCGGTCCAAGGGACCCTTGCGGGACTCCTGTAGCGACGCCTTGGGGGCCCCCTCCGACTATCCAGTGGGTGGGACGTTTTCCCCCTTCGCCCCATCCCCTGGCCACGCCACTGAACGGAGCGCAATTTTCGATAGCCATGTTAGTGAAATGTTTTGATATTTTATGTGAAACTGCCCGTAATATGGTATGATATGATATGGTACGATATGGAGCATGTTTTTATACCATTTTGTCATATCGCAGGTAACGACGTGGCTGATATGCCAAGCAGAACTACCAGAGGAGCTTCCCAGGTGGCGTACCACTGTTGCGAAAGCATATCTGTTTTCCTACACCACTGGCGTCACATTGTCCAGTAGCACGTCGGCAGAGTTGCTCCGCGGCATCCCCATGGGGCGATACCCGGCTAGACGCGGTACGTGGCCTACACTGGCGTCACATTGTCCAGTAGCACGGGGCTCCGCGGCATCCCTGGGGAGCGCGGTACGTGGCTCCTGGCGTCCTTGTCGTAGCGTCGGGTGCTCCCTGGGGCGTCCCGGCGGTGGTGGGGTGATACCCGGCTAACGCGGTTTACTGGCGTATTGTCCAGTGGCGTGAGAGTGTCCGCGGCATCCCTGGGGTGATACCCGGCTAGACGCGGTACGTGGCCTACACTGGCGTCACATTGTCCAGTAGGACGTCGGCAGAGTTGCTCCGCGGCTCCATGGGGTGATCCCGCTAGACGCGGTACGTGGCCTACACTGGCGTCACATTGTCCAGTAGACGTCGGCAGAGTTGCTCCGCGGCATCCCCATGGGGCGATATCCGGCTAGACGCGGTACGTGGCCTACACTGGCGTCACATTGTCCAGTAGCACGTCGGCAGAGTTGCTCCGCGGCATCCCCATGGGGTGATACCCGGCTAGACGCGGTACGTGGCCTACACTGGCGTCACATTGTCCAGTAGGACGTCGGCAGAGTTGCTCCGCGGCATCCCCATGGGGCGATACCCGGCTAGACGCGGTACGTGGCCTACACTGGCGTCACATTGTCCAGTAGCACGTCGGCAGAGTTGCTCCGCGGCATCCCCATGGGGCGATACCCGGCTAGACGCGGTACGTGGGCAAACGCTCATCGGCTACGAGTAATAGACTAGGTACGGCTTGGCCTGTTGTCGCCCGGCTGAGCTACCGGCTGCCAGTGAGGGTCGATCTGCTGCAGCCAACTGGCGCGGTCCTTTACAACGGTTCCAAATGTTCAGACGACGCGAAACATGCCTTTCGAAAGGGTGTCACTAGCTAGTTGTGCTTCGCACTTTATATTTTAGAAAGGAAGTCATAGGTTGTTTTGAAAAGACCTCTCGGATATTACGGCTTGGTTGAATTGCTCGAGTCTGCTGTCCGGCATATTTATGCGGATGTCTTAGTTTGTGTTCACCCACGCTTGAAATGGTACTCAATAGTAGGTGATTCCGCTTTGTATGTACCTGTCACATTATGTGCGGGCGTGGTAATAATATCTACAACTTTGCCTCTCCTAAGTTGTGTTTACCTGGGCTCTATATGAACAGCGCAGTCGATGTGCCTTTGAGACCAAAATAATATGCTGTGTTTACCCTCTCGCGGGTATACTAAATGTTCGGAATTTCCGGTAGAGACTACTTGCCGACTGATAATTAATTGACATGGACCTAGAATATGGAAGCAATATTTGATTTAACAACCAACGTGCGATTGCCTGATTTGGTGCAAAGCGTACAAGTCTAGTTCTGAGCAAATTCGTAACGTCCTGGCTATCAGAGAGTGTTCAAATGTGATTTGTAGTTGGCTATTACTGTAAATGTGATTTGTAGTTGGCTATGATTTGTAGAATGAAGCATTTTGCTCGTTGGCTATTACTGTAAGGGTTTTTGTTCGTACTGACCTACACAACGTCGTAACCGTGGTCGTTTGCGGAGGTGGTAGCGCTGGGGGAAAGCGCGCGCTATCCAGGTACCGGGTGCAACACCTTGTAATGGCCAATATTCGATATTTTCTTTCGGGTCTGAGGCTTATTATCGAAGATATGTAATCAAAAGGCAGGGATTGTGGTTCTTTCGTTAATGGACTCCAGTCCGTGATAGATTCTCCATATTTCCCTAAAGTTTTTGTACTGTTTTGTGTATTTACTGTACTTCGTTATATTATGGCAGATAAAATTGGTGAAGTTGTTACTTTGGTGATTATTATGTCTGCTTGCAAAGTTACTGTGATACACCTTCCCACCAACTAGAGATAACACTGTTTCAAAGTGAGCTTTGAAATGGAATGCTGACGGCAAAGTGTGTTGTCATCCCAATATTGCCAGTCAACGCCGAACGTCATGCAAAATTTAAGCAGCAATGGGATGCGGGTGGTCAACTGCTCCTCAAAAAATATGGAAGGTTATATCTCCACTCCACTCCACCAGTGCATATACTTGGGTGGGTCAACTGTAGGTGTTTACATCCCTCTTTCATTCATAAAAAGAAACAATTCAGCAATACTTCAGGAGTGGATACAGGGAGGAACTGGGGGGCATGTACGCATCATGAGAAGTGCAGTCTCTCTTGCTGGGCAAATACTCGGCTACAGGCGCCCCTCTAAGAGGAAAAACAGCCGCCACATACACAAATGTTTCTAGTCTACTGCCGTGAAGGATGAAAGGTTTCAGGAGCGCATCGACTGCACTGGCCGACAAAAAAGAGGATTAAATGTAAACGAAACTACTGCATTTGCCTATGCCGAGAAACTCAACAAGTTTCTCTATGAGTTTATGATAACTCTAGTAGCACAGCGTGCAAGATGTTACCATGTTTTCTGGTTTCAGCAAGACACTCCCAAGCGGAAGATGAACGCGAGAGAGGAGGTATACGAGACCGTACAGTATGATTTCATCAAGTTGAAGTGGATCAACAGTTTTAAATATATAATGTCTGATTTGCAACGCTGAATCCAGAATATTCCAGCTCTTCATATCATTTGCGGAAAGGTAAGCAACCACGCTCAGGCGGCGAGCTATCTCTCCAAGGACAGCCGCTCGGTCGGCCAGGCGCCTTCGCCTGAGCACCGCCACACCGCATACGCCCGCCCATGTTATTGCATTGTTTGCACTGTTCGAGTACAGATCCCACTCTACCAAAGATGCCAATGCAAAATGCAAGCGTGATTGGACGTGAACTTTGGATGGTATGCACTTTGTTAATAAAAGAACATTGGATGTCATGAATGCTCCCCGACTTGATCTGCGGTTGGTAGATACCCCATGAATACGATTACCAGTGGAGCTCGAAATTGATTATTAATGATAATTGTTCAATTGCACTGCTTGAATATTGAAGAGTAAGCCAGACCTAGAGGCCCAGACAACGCTTGTACAATAGTGGTACTGTTGATATGGAATTACGCCATTAAATCAGCGCCTCGATGACATGCGTATAAAACACGTGTTCCTGAGGGAACAACGGCTTGGCGTAAGTCAGCCCAGGGAAACGGAAATATTAGTTGATAATCAATCAAATTTAACTCACCGTCCCATTATATTGCGGTTGCGATAGACGGGGATGTTGGGCGTCGACTTGTCGTCGTATGGTCCGAAGTGACAATTTGGAGAGCCGAACCAGCTGTGGAACCCGTGGTCCAGCGGATGGTACTGCGGTCGGTGACCTAAATGCCTGCGGCGACACCAGTCACGGCGTATGCGCGTTACGCTCACAGTGAGACATGGCAGAGTTTGTTGACGGCTGGACACATGGCTCGAAGGTCGGTCGAGCCACGATAACAGAGTTTACAGTCCGTGACGTCGCTTTATCTATTTGATTCGGTGTAGTGCTTCAGCTGTCAGCCATGCATTCTGCGGGCTTACAATTTGTGCAATCCCGTTCATCCAGAGAATCACCAGATCATAATCTTGAATTGAAATCTGCTATAGTAATTTAGTATGCATCGCTTTGAACAAACTAGCATTCAGGTAAGTTGTGAAATATGAAACTCAAATCACATTATGCCAATTTTCGGGCTCTTTAGTATACTCCGAGACTGCTATCGTCCTTCGACAAAAACCACCTCCTGCGCATCGAAACTGTTGGGTAAATCTATTTATCGCTGCATTTCTTACTATTGGATTGTTGACATGCCTGCCCTAGAATAACTATTGCACCCTACATGAAATACCGTACACACGGCATCTGGAAAGCCGAAAGGAAAGCCACACGCGCATTGTCATGATTTAGTAACAGTGGTGTTTGTTAACTTTTACATCGTGCAACCTTGTGATCAAACGCAATCATGCGACTCGACGCGACCTTCGCACCATCGTGTCACAACTGGGGAATGAACACCATGTTACGCTGTTTGCAACGAAACAAAAAGGTTGTTTTAGAAAAACCGGAAAAGATGGAGTGGGAGGAGACAATATTCATTGTTTAGTCCAGTCTTAAAATGCCGCCCCTCAGGTAAATATTCAAGTTCGCGTATACGCACCTTTCCGAATTTCCTGTCATCGTCCTCCTCCTCCTCATACCCTATTCTTACGCCCCATGGGGAGCATATGGCTAGTTAAATGAGTTGACAAAGATACACTGAATGACGCCCTTTTCAAGTTGAACGTGATCTTAACTATGATGACCCAAACTGGAGGTATTATTTTGAATACATTTTTAAAAGCTTTCAATGTTGCGAATGAAAGTAAACCATTGAAGTTTTTTTTACCATTTTATGAATGATAAAAGTTGATAACAATTTTCAATGTTATGCATCGTACAATCTTGGAACAGCTTTATAAAATCCACTTCGCCTGGATACTTTCTGTGACAAATTGTCAAGTTGAATCTTTCGACTGTCCGACTGTCCGACTGTCCGTTTCGATTGAAGCACATCGACTGAAAATTTCACCTATGCACCATCTCTCAAGTGAAAATGCCACAGGACCTGCGAGGGCCCTTTTGGTAGGGGTTAACAGAAAGCCACAGCACCTGCGAGGCGCCCTATGATAGGGGTCAGCAGAAAGCCACGGAACCTGCGCGGCACCCTAGGATAGGTGTCAGCAGAAAGCCACGAAACCTGCGCGGCGCCCTATGATAGGGGTCAGCAGAAAGCCACGGAACCTGCGAGGCCGCCCTATTGTAGGGGTTAACGGAGAGAGAAAACATGGGTGCAACATGACCGTAGCACTCGAGGCGTCGAAAACCCAAATATCTCACTAAGAAAGAGAAAGCTGAAAACTGATTGGGTACTCGCCTTAACCCGTCGGTTTCTCACCTGTCCGGGTCGCTCCGCAGTCGGTTGCTCCCCTAGCGCAGTCGGTCGCTCCCCTGGCGCAGTCGGATACTCACCTATGCAGGTCGCTTGCTGACCTTGCTCGGTTGGTTGCTCACCTAGCCCGGTTCCTAGCCCGGTTTCCTACACACCCAACCCGGTCGGTTTGTCACTTAGCGCTGCTACACTTAGCATTGCTGGTTGCTCACCATTTGCCAACAAGGCCGGTTTGATAGCCGGCTTTTTGCAGCAGGACAGGCAGCAGAATCTCCGAGTCCGAGATGCCACCGACGATCTCCTGGGGTGTGTACGCTGGGGGAGGGGCGAGACCCGAGCCCGTTAGTCATCCACTGTCACGTAAATGTGGAAATTATACACTTAACATAAATTTTGCTGATGTACCAGGTCTCAGACATAGCATGGGCGCAAACATAATGTGTCGTGTCTGAAAATGAATCATCGCACCTCCAACATACCGTTGTGACCGAAGTTGTTGTTGGAGTAGAACCCATTGCGGATGGGTAGTCTTCCAGTCAGCATGGCTGCTCGCGCTGTGGATCAAATGGGACTCTGACATGCATGTAAAGTAAAAGCCTGCAGATGGCACACAGAACATTGGAAGTCAAATGCACGGTATATTTATATTTAATGCAACAAAGAATATTTGAATCTTCACTAGCCACCTACCACAGCTAAATGCTAATCCTGTCACATGAAATGCCATCTACCACCAATTATGGTGGCGACTATTTCTACTCATAATGTGAATTTCCGAAAGAAACTTCAATATTAAAAGAAGAAACACGTTAAAGAAAAAAACAAGTCGCACAAGCATGGGAGTATCAATAAGTATATGGAACATCAATAAGTATATATGGGATAAGTAATCCAGGGTTAGGATCCTCGTCTCCCAACCGAAAGTGTGCAGGTTCGAGTCTCATCTGTCGCTACTCTTCCTCCGTGATAAATCGAGCGAGAGATTGGTGGCGCTATGTGATTAAAACGGTTAATGTATCCTAAAACCGACAAGTAACCAACGAACCATCCACACGCTCAACCAACCAACAAACCAACATATCTCGAAGTGAACGAAGCATTCTCCTTAGCTTTAATACCGATAATCAGAGAGGTGATAGAAAGTGAGTGAACTGTGTAGCGCTTGGCCACCCTGCACAGCTTCGCCTGCACCAGTCACCAGTAACCTAGTGAGTCTAAGCACGTCATGCAGGGCTAGCACGCTGTTTCGCAACTCGGCTCATCTGTGTCCGCTGTATCTCTGGGTAGCTGTTTTACGTTATGAGTTGCAAGGTTAATCGGCTTATCGACGTCCGACAGCGCCGCTAGATAACCATTTATTTTTCACCGGAAAGCAAATCGGCTCACGTACGCCCGACTTCATTCCGGGTTACCTATTTACGTGTTTGCTATGAATATTCTGCAGGCATTGTGTGTTGATGTGAGTGTTGGTAGTATGGTGTCTACAGTGCTCCTGCTAGTTTTGTGCCGTACATATATTAAAATAGCAATTATGAGTTATGGGTGCTTGTCACTCAGAAGTAATGAATGTGACAAGGTGGTGCCCTGTTTTTTGGCAGAAGTGATTGTCTTTGAGAGTTAAAGCTACTACAGTCCAACGGGATGTGGCCTATGCGGTGTTGCAGGCTTCGCAGTAACGTGCTGAATATTGATCTTCATCTACTTCGGGCTGTGTTAGTTTTGTGCAACCAGTTCTAAGTCTAGTGAAGATGACTTTTGTTGGTGATATTGATGTGATGTGTTTGATGTGCCTAACATTGGTTTGAAACCGTGGGTGTGGTTGGGTTTGCGTTGTGCTGAGTTTTGTTGTGTCGATGTGTTTTGGTGATGCTGAAGAATGGGGCTTTGCAGGCGTGCTTTGCAATCGTCCAAAGAATCTTCGATACAGTGGTAAGTGTTCAATGCTATAGCTTAATTTGCGGGTCGGTTTGCTTCTTCGTTACCTTTGATGTTGGCGTAGCCCGGTATCCAGAGGAAGGACAAGTTAATGTTTGCGTTATTGGTCACGATCTGTTCTATTCTGTCAATGACTTGATGTAGACAGTCGTGGGTGCTGTTAATTAACTGATGGCGGGTTCAGAATCAAGACAAATTACTATGTGTCTAGCTTAATGCCTCGTGATAATGGCGATAGACACAAGAAAGGCCATTGCCTTAGAGGAATAGACGGAGAAGGTATTCATTAGGCGATTAACACTCGCTCTGGAGGGCTTTTGAAAATTACGCGCCCTGGAGGGTGGGGGGGGAGGGGCGGATTCCGCCCCAATAAGATCTCGGCTCCTATTGAAGCTAGAGTAACGAAATTCGCAGGGCAGATGGGTACGGTAGTTAACTCTGTAGTGTGCACACTACATGACCTTAGGTCAATATCTTCAACGTAAAATGAGGTCACATATGTCAAAATTGTCATGTTTTGCGTGGCTTGGCTTGTCATTGTTATGGAACGTTGTGATTTTCTTTAAATGGTCCAAAATGGGCATCAGTGATGTTTTGGACATTGCTCATGATGCAATACACATACTAGACCCGGCATTTGACCTCAGGTTACCTATATAGGCAGCACTTTATCAGGTCAGTTACCTGTTCCAATTACCGGAACAGGTAACAGGCCCCAAGCCCGACTGCTCCGTCGGGCGGCTCTGCGCAATCGGCTTCGCGAAGAAAGGAGTGAAATGCATTAATAAAGTATGGAAACACTTAGGTGCACAATAGTAAACAGTAATTGTCAGGACGTGTAGGGAGTAACATGCAAAGTGGCATCAATGGCATGAGAGTCATTTGCATTCATGAAAACTTTCCGGTTGACCAAGTTTGGTTCCATTAGCCTGTCATGAACTTGACCTGACTTCACCTCGGTGACCTAACATGACTTTGAAGGTATACAGGATAACGATATATATCAAAGAAGTCGCTAATGTAGCCAAGAACACTTTCCTTTTGCCGATATACTGGAAGCGCATCAGCCCCGATTTTTGTGGTCTGGCGCTAAGAAATGTTTTGAATTTAACGGCCCCTAACTCGAAAAAGGTTCAGTCGATTTCCGTTTTTCTTCCTTTAAGCGACGTGTCATTCATTTCGAAGTAGGTATGCAATAAATGGCGCATATCGACCGGTAATATCTGGAGTTATGTACGAAAAGCCGGAGGGATGGGCGGATTTCGCCTCCCCCTCCAGGACGCGTGTTAAAAAGCCTAAGGCCTGGATCAGTGATGCCGATGCCTACTATAACCTCGCGTTTCGACCGATCCGTGAATACGAGCGTTTTGTGATTGTTTTCATCGGTGAACTTGTGAAGATGCCAATAATTGTTGCGGATGTGACAGTCAATTTGTTTTCCGAGAGCAAATACTAGGCCTTTAGTTGACTGAGTATTAAAAATGGCACAGTGGAGGGGCGAGCCTCAGTGGTTGACATTGTGAGGTTAAGATCTGAGAGCCGTGGCAATTGGAACACTATATGGTGGAAGTTTGCGCCCAAATTGGGTCTCGTCGTATTTGCCAAGCGTAAAGCAGCGCTGCGCCAGCTTATTTTGTAATGTATTTGATTTTAAAGTTATAGCAACACAGCTGTTATGTCCCCCTGGAGTGGAGTGGAGACGTGATTGAGTCCACCAGAAGACTGGCTATCGGTGTGGCGCTGGGGACACCTGGGTGCTGCTCTGACGTAGTTGTTTTGGAATATTTCTAGCTTTTTGTTCTGGCTTTCTGGAGTGGTGGCGAAGATGATGCCCTTTTATTCTAGGATGGATCGGATGATTGATTTATGGAGTTGAAGTAGTGCTTTCCTGTCTCCGCCCCAGTCTGTGCCTGCAAGTCCACGTAGTACGTTGACGCGCTTTGGATATCACTTCAAGATGGAGGTGGTGTGGATGGGAGTGTTAGAAGTAAGTTTTTCGTCTAAATGTGTTGTAAGAACTTGAAACTTTTCACCTGTTCAATGGCTTAGCCATTAATTTTAAGTAGAGGTCTGAGTGTGGGGCGAAGATGGCTCTATGAGACAGTGGTAGATTTTCTGCAGACAGGGTGAAGCCCCACATTTTGCACAACTTTGCGATGCGGAATAACCCTGCTGGTATGCTTTTTCAGCTTTTAGGAAGTATTTCGCTGTTTTCCAAATGGCTATGTTGTCCGCGAAAAGTGAATATTGAAGTGAAGTGTCTGAGTGATCAGCAAGTATGTCGCTAATTATGATGACGAAGGGGCTCGGTGAGAGCACACTCCCCTGAGCCAGGCCCTGTTCCTGAGGTGTGGTGTTTGATGTGACACCGCCGCGTCGGACCTTAAGTGGCCTGTTTCTGAGGAAGTTGAGAATGGTGTATGCCATATGTTCGCGTAGGCCTGTCTTGTGGAGCTTGTGTGCCAGTGCGGACTTGTGCACTCGGTCGATTACGGCAGTGATGTCTAAGTAGGCAGCTATTGTGCGTTTGATGCGGAGACATCTTTTAATGTCGTGCACTAGTCTAATGATATTTCCTATAGTTGATTTTTGACGCTGGAAGCCACAATAAAATTCGTCCAGCAGGTCGTTGGGTTCTAGAAAATGTCTCACTCGGTTGTTGGCAATGCGCTCGACCAGCTTACTAGTGCGGCTAGTGGGTGAGATGGGCCTGTAACCTTTTGGTGTGGAGTGATCATTGCGCGGCATTGGTAATGGAATGACTACACTTTTCCGTCAGGAGGCAGAAAAGGTGTCGCTTTGGCACAGATCGTTAATGGCCGCTAGTAGGCACGGTAGTTATTCTTTTTTAAGCTGGTAACTGATGTCGTTTGGCCCAACCGACGTGATTCCACACTTGCTAGGGGTAAGGTGTAAAACCACCCACCCTCATCACCACCCCAGCTACAAATTAGCCTGCGGAGGAGTAAAGCAAATCTAAAACATTTTCACAAGCAGATGTTTCTCATCCAGTCCCTTAAGCATTGAGCCTTGAGCGACTAAAACATCACATACCCACTATAACGTAAAGCCTCCTTAACTTAAATTTACACTTGCCTTTGCCTTGCTTGCAAAGCATACTCGTTTTAAAGGCGGCGCGAATTATCTTTATGGTCCGGGTCGTCTCTAAAACCCCTCTCTCCTCTTTTTTATCTCTCTCTCTCTTACTCTCTCTCTCTCTCTCTACTCTCTCTCTCTCTCTCTCTCTCTCTCTCTCTCTCTCTCTCTCTCTCTCTCCTCTCTCTCTCTCTCTCTCTCTCTCTCTCTCTCTCTCTCTCTCTCTCTCTCTCTCTCTTTCTCTCCTCTGCATTCGACGTACATCTCGCCCCGTCACAAATATTTGATGCTCGCCCTACGGACACGTGAGAAGAAGAAACGCAGGCAGTCAAGACGCTTCAGGTGCACCGGTGTAGTGATGGCAGACTTACATGGAGAGCAGATAGGTGCGCCGGTGTAGAATTCTGGGAATAGCATGCCTTCACGAGCCATTCTGTCCAGGTTTGGAGTTTCCCGGTTTGGTTCACCCATGATTCCCAAATCGCCGTAGCCCATCTGCCCGATGATACAGATCATGACATTACTGACTGGTTAATCTAAAATAATCAAACAGTAAGAGACAACACACTTATCGCAATTACACCACACCCCATCGCCAATAACGGTAGGGGCATGTAGTGTGAACATCAGATTGCATTGCTGCTACATTAGCTATATTTGGTCACTGATGTTAATGCCAAATGTCGCTAAATGTGAGATTATCTTGAAAACAAAGCTATGCTTAGGCAGCACCATAACATTCATTAATAATGGTAAATTATTTAGCATGCTGATGTGTGAGGCCACTGCGCTCACAAGTATGTAAAATGGAATGCATGAGCAACAAACATACACTGAACGTATGTCAGTAAATTATCAGCGTGGAACTTAGGCAATAACAGATTAGTAAACTACCAGCATAACGTTTAGCCTATAACATACCATAAGATTAACAGCATGATGTTTGCCAAAAACAGAAAACTTGAATGGCATCATCACGAGTGTTAGTGCATCCCTGGTCACCCCACCCATCACCCATCTGCATACCAGTTTGAAGCCATCACACTAATGCAAAACATAAGCTTTTTCATTGTGCTAGGTCTATGACGTTTTATTCTATTTTGCTTACCAATCTCTACATGTTACGCGCCTCCCCTCTGGGGCCAGCGATATTCACCACGACATAAGCTGGCGACAGCGATATTCACCGCGACATGAGCTGACGACAGCGATATTCACCGCGACATAAGCTGACGACAGCGATATTCACCGCGACATGAGCTGACGACAGCGATATTCACCGTGACGTGAGCTGACGACAGCGATATTCAACGCGACATGAGCTGACGACAGCGATATTCAACGCGACATGAGCTGACGACAGCGATATTCATCGTGACGTGAGCTGACGACAGCGATATTCAACGCGACATGAGCTGACGACAGCGATATTCACCGTGACGTGAGCTGACGGCAGCGATATTCACCGTGACGTGAGCTGATTGAAAAACTGACTGATGAGACTCACATCATCCATGAGCATGATGACAAAGTTGGGTCGCGGGTCCTGCTGCCGCTTCAGGCGAGCAGAAAAGCCGGTCGACACGGTCGTCATGAGAAGACACAGGAGCAGGCCACATGTGGCCTCCATTGTAGCCGATCTGTGAAAACAACAGCTGTGCTGGCTACCAATTCAACACGGTCCGCATAGTCAGCACCAGTGCACACCGCCACAGTCCGCATCGTCAACACCAGTGCACACCGCCACAGTCCGCATCGTCAACACCAGTGCATCGCCACAGTCCGCATAGTCAGCACCAGTGCACACCGCCACAGTCTGCATAGTCAGCACCAGCGCACACCGTCACAGTCCGCATCCTCAGCACCAGCGCACACCAACATAGTCCGCATCATCAGCACCAGCTCACATCGCCACAGTCCGCATAGTCAGCACCAGTGCACACCGGCACAGTCCGCATCGTCAGAACCAGCGCAAACCGGCATCACCCCAGTCCGCTGTTTCCCACCCATTCACGACGACTGTCGGTCTGTGAGCCACAGTTCCCCCAACTCCTCGGTGGGAAGTGTGTTCTCCCCTCTCTCCCTCAGCTTATTCTTGATTTACCTCCAACCATTTGTTCAATCCCGCTGTGCAAAATGTTATACCGCTTCACTTACTTCCATCCCCTTCTTCCAGTGGGTAGTATATCCCCAAATCGCGTTTGACAGTTCTGTGGTCGCCGGCAATTGGCATCCCCACCCACATCCCACCACCCGGCGCCTTTGTCGTTGGTTTGTGCATTCTCCAACTACTTTCCATCATTCTATCTAGTCGGCGGCAGAGAACATCTCCACAAAGGCTGAAGATCCAACACCAAACTGTGGATCCAAGTCCTCATTTTCATGACATTTTCAGATTAAATAAGGTAAATGATACACACATCAGCTGAGAACTAAGCCAGGGAAAGAGCTTCGGACCCCTGACCCGGCCGACCCACCCGCGATCTCCAGCAATGATTCCCACTCACCTCTCGGTCCTGCTTCCCCCACGCTACCGTGTAGTCGTCTGCGGGCCAGACTGCGCCGGAGATGCTATTTTGAGAGACGTCAGCCACCCCCACCCCCGGCCCCGCCCTACCCCCGCCGCTATCGACCTCCGATTGGCTCAATGACACTAGGCGAGGCAGTGTCATGCCGTACTTGATATGCTAGCCCGTGCTGGCGTCCGGCTCCGTCCGTCTGCAGACGCTGAACTTCACCGATTGATCAAAACATAACGTGTCTGGCAACTGGTTCCAGTGTTCCATTACCCTGTTGGTGAAGAAAGACTGTCTTAACCTTGTCCTGCAGTGGTTAACATTTGAATTGATGACCTCTAATTGCATCATTTCTGCTAAATTCATGCATTTCCCTGGGATATCCCTTGTCATGACCATTAACAAAATTATAGACCTCGATGAGATCTCATCTCAGTCCTCTATATCTAAGTGAAACCATATTCAATTTCTTCAATCTTTCCTCATATCTCATATGCCAGGTTGTTCATACCATTAACCATTTTTGTGTAGCCCTCCTTTGTACTCTCTCTAAAAGCCAACAATCTTTTTGATAACTTGGAGACCAAGTTTGGAGGCAGTATTCCAAATGTAGCCTTATACACATATGCACAATAAAGCTTCCTGATAACCTGACACTTCTGTGTGATACATTCCTTTATATTTCCCCAGGCATTCTCAGTACCTTCTTCCTGGCTTCTTTGGTCTGTTTTGATGCCTCCAATTTTGTGTTCAGAATAGCACCTAAGTCTTTCTCCTGCTGAGTCACCGATAGTACTTGGCCACCCGTCAGGTATGGGGCCTTCATATGCTGCCTATCTGCATGCATAATTTTGCACTTATCAGAATTAAATTTCATTTGCCATTTTCGGACCACTTCACAAGTTCGTCTAAGTCTTTCTACAGCGAAATATGCTCATTGTGTCCTGTTATTGCCCTAAAGACCTTCAAATCATCCGCAAATTTCAAACCTTTACTGCTTAGGCCCCTTTCAATGTTATTTGCAAGTATAATGAACAATAGCGGCCCCAGTACTGATCCCTGGTGGACTCCACTAAGAGCATTTTGTTTTGATGACTTTGTACCACTTAGCATCACTCTCTGCTGTCTATCTGAAAGCTACAACTATATCCATTTTAGGATGTTACCTGCAATACCATAGACCCGAAGCTGCACCATTAACCGTTTATGGGGTACCTTGTCAAATGCCTTACTAAAGTCAAGATATGGTACATCAACCTGATTTCCCTGATCAAATTGTTCTGTAGTGAAATTTAAAAAAACTCCTAGAGATTTGTGAGACACGATCGCCCGAAACCAATGTTGAGTATCGTAAATCAATTTGTTTCCTTCCAGATAACTAACTAGTATATTCTTTATGATTGATTTGAGTACCTTGCGGACTAGGGATGTGAGGCTTGTTGGTGTATAGTTTTCAACTTTCCCTCTTTCTCCTTTCTTAAAAATAGGAACTACGGTTGCCCTTTTCCAATGTGTTGGAATTTCATTTCGTGAAACTGACTTGCAAAATATTATACTAAGTGGAAATGCCAGTTCCTTTTCAGCTTCCCGCAATACCCTAGCACTAGCATAAATTTCATCAGGTCCTGCTGCTTTGTTTTGCTTTATTTTCCTGATATGATTGAAAACAACATCACTATCGATTAAATCAACATCGCTTCTCTGATCACATGTAAAGACATAAGACATAAAAGATTAGTGCAACTATGAGCCACAAGGGCCCCTCTTGGTTGCAGTCTGTACACTGAACCAGTTGCCCACCAAATCTGTCAATCAGCCCTCCCTGTAATACTGAAAAGCCAGCCTCTATTCTTATAATGATTGTTTATGCTGTTTTTAAAGATGTTCAATATGCTGCTACTGACAATGTTTTCTGGCAGCTGGTTCCAGTGTTATACTACCCCGTTGGTGAAGAAAGTTTGCCTTAACCTTGTTCGGCTGTGGTTAACTTTAATTTTGAATTTATGACCTCTAATTGCATCATTTCTGTTCAATTCAAACATTTCCCCAAGGTATCCCCTCTCCAGACCATGGACAAATTTAAAGACCTCGATGAGATCTCCTCTCAGCCTTCTATATCTAAGTGAAAACATATTCAATTTCTTCAATCTTTCCTCATATGGCAGGTTGCTTATGCCATTAACCATTTTTGTAGCCCTCTTTTGTACTCTCTCTAAAAGCCAACAATCTTTTTCATAGCTAGGAGACCAAGCTTGGATGCAGCATTCCAAATGTGGCCTGACGTATGCACAGTAAAGCTTCCTGATCACTTCCTCACTTCTGTATGATACATTCCTGTTTAGTTTATTGCCCCGAGCATTCTCAGTGCCTTCTTCCTGGCTTCCTTGGTCTGTTCTGATGCCCCCAGTTTTGTGTTTAGAATAACACCTAAATCCTTCTCCTGTTGAGTCACTGATAGCACTTGGCCACCCATGAAGTATGGAGCCTTCATGTGCTGCTTACCTACATGCATGATTTTGCACTTATCAAAGTTAAATTTCATTTGCCATTCTTCGGACCACTTTACAAGTTCGTCTAAGTCTTTTTGCAGCGAGATATGCTCATCTTGACCTGTTATTGCCCTAAAGACCTTCAAATCATCCGCAAATTTCAAAACTTTACTGCTTAGGCCACTTTCAATGTTATTTACAAATATAATGAACAGTAGTGGCCACATTACTGACCCCTGGGGGACTCCACTAAGAACATTTTGCCATGATGACTTTGTACATTTAGCATCACTCTTTGCTGTCTATCGGAAAGCCACAACTCTATCCATTTTAAGATGCTACCTGCAATACCATGGGACTGAAGCTGTATCATTAACCATTTATGGGGTACCTTGTCAAAGGCCTTACTAAAGTCAAGATATGCTACATCAACCTGATTTCCCTGATCAAATTGTTCTGTGGCGAAGTTGAAAAAGTCCAAGAGGTTTGTGAGACACGATCGTCCTTTTCTAAACCCATGTTGAGTATCTTGAATCAATCTGCTACCTTCCAGATAACTAACTATTCTATCCTTGATAATTGATTCGAGTACCTTGCAGACTATGAATGTGAGACTTCCTGGCCTATAGTTTTCAAATTTCCCTCTTTCTCCTTTCTTGAAAATAGGAACTACATTTGCCCTTTTCCAATCGGTTGGAATTTCATTTTGTGAAACTGATCTACAAAATATTATACTAAGTGGAAATGCCAGTTCCTTTTCAGTTTCCCGCAACACCCTAGCATAAATATCATCAGGTCCTGCTGCCTTGTTTGGCTTTATTTTCCTGATATGATTGTAAACAACATCACTATCAATATAAATCAACATCATTTGTCAGATCCCATGTCACTGAACTATGGTGTACGGTCGGCAGATTGGTCATATCTTCCAATGTAAACACTGATATAAACTGCTTGCTCAGCTCCTCAACCATCTCACTATCCTCACCCAATGTAGTCCCGTTTACTTCCAGTGGACCAATTGTGCTAGAAACTTTACTCAGTTTGTAGAAACTGAATAACGTTTTGCTGTCCCCATTGCAGTTCCTAACCAAATCCAATTCTTTTGCTCGCTTTGGTACTCTGGTTTTCTGCTTCACAGAGTCTCTAGCGTTTTGATACGACCGTATATTTATGATATTTGAAGCTTCCTTAAACACTCTAAATTAGCCCCCGGTGGTAAATTGGAAGGATAAAATTAAGGGACGTGAGTAAACTTGACTTATGCCCCCAACATATATCAGCCATTTCATACCAACCGCTGGGTTCTAGCAGAGAAAAAAGGTCCCGCCATTCAGGTATCGCGAATTTAGATTGTCCGCCCATCTACCGGCCAGCACCTACCATGGCTCCACACAAACGACGGATCCAGAACAATGTATCTACACAAAAGTAACAAACGGACATGCAGAGGTTGTCATGCACTTAGTTTCTGGTCATCCTCTTCACGTCCCCTCCCCTTCACCATCTTCTCCAGGGTCCCCTGGAAGCTAGTGTACTGGATCGTCGCTTTGTTGCTCCTCTTCCCCAGCAGTGACATCAGCGCCTCCCCGTACTCAGCAGCGGCGGTCTTCTCTTCCTTGCTTCAGGAACGGTGATTTGCATCTTGAAGAGAGGATGGATCTTGAGGAGGAGAGTAGAGCTGTCCCTGGCAAACAGCATCTCGAACTTCATCCTCTTCACCCTCTCCTTGTCCTCCAGATCCTCCATGGGCGCTGTATGACCAACGCAGTCGATGCGCCCGAAAGCCCAAATAACCAATCCTCCAGATCCTCCCTGGCCAGATGCTTATCCACTTCACTGGCGTCAGTGAAAGGTCCCCCTTTTGACTTGAGGAAGTCCAGGATGTGCAACCTCCTCTCTTCCTTCCTCTTAGCTAGCTCCTGCTTCTCATCATATCCCTTCTCCTGATTCCTCTTCATCCTCTCGCTCCACATCAGCTTCAGTTCCTTGACATCCTCCATCTCCTTCTTGTACCTTCGGAAGTTGTCCGGCTTGCCTTCTCTCAGGGCCTGGGTCTTCTGGAGTATGATAGACCTGCTCACTGCGTTCAGGTTCTTGAGCTTCTCCAGCCTGTGGTCCACCTTACCATAGATCCTCTCCATTATAATGGTATGGATTGGAGTGTCATTTATGTTGACTGCCTGCTTCCGGATGGGAAACTGAGGAGGGAATGCTTCCTGATCTATGCCAGAATCCCTTCGCTGCCTGGCCAGCACAACCTTCAGCTCTTCCATGGTGAGGTTTGCCAGCTTGATCACCTCCTCCCTGTGCTGCACTGCCATGCCGACCACGGCCTCCACCACCTCCTGACCGTAGTTATCCTTGACGCCGGTGAATAGGCCCTGCCCCACCCCATCCCGCATGGGCCTGACATAGCTGAAGAACTCCATGTCCACAGGTCTTGCCATGCTGCTGTAGAGTCCTTTGCAGAACGTGGTGAGGCTGCTGTGGGTGGCCCCCTCCTGGATAGTGATGGCGTAAAAGGGCTCTACCAGGTGTTTGCCGAGGGTGGCCCACACCACCAGGACAGCCTTCAGATAAGACAAGTCCATGACCTCCCTGGCCAGACAGGCCAGTCTGTTGTTCATGTCCAGGAACTGCTCCAGGAAGTCGCTGATATTGTCGAAGTTGTAGATGGCGATGGCTGCGGCCTTGGACAGGCAGCCAAACCTGCCGTCCTTATAGCAGAACAAGTTCCCCTCCAGGTCCCTCTCCTTCAGGAAGACCGTGTTCCGGTTCCATGGTTTGTGACTGTGTTCTAGAGCGACCAAACGCGGGATCATATCGAGAGCCTGCCCTGCTAGACTGGAGTTCTTGGAATCATGGTCTAGATCCACCATAAAACCATTCACTACTTGCTTCGTCTTCAAGTCTGACTCCACCAGCCTCATGACCTTGTTCATTCCAGCAGCGAATCCCAGGTGTGTGTGCTGCAAAATATTTGGCCCTCTTTGGTCTCCAGACTGTGCATCTCTGCCATCAGTGGGGAAATTCGCTTGTTGTGTTCAGTATTGTCTCCCATATGCGTGTCCATCTCCTTGTACAACTCCGCAGATGTCATGCCCTTGCATACCGCCATGATCTCCATGCCCATGTCGACCTGCATGGCGATATCCTCAGCCTTTTCTCCGTAGATTGGAAGGATTAGAATGGGCAGAGGACAGCTCTGGCCCACGTGCAGTCCCTGGATAATGAACTGCCTGACCGTTTTCTTGGTGGTGCTGTCCGAGGCATGAGTGATGCCCCTGCCCTCCTCCTTCCCCTCCATGACCTCCTCTACCTCCCTGGCCATCCCCTCCACCTCCTGCAGCTGGAGGGTGGTCCTGATGTTTCTGTCTATGGGGGCGGTGTCTGCATCAACTGTGTTTTCATTCTCATTGGCATTTTCCAGTTGATTCCAAACATGGTGTTGGCAACGACCACCACGGCTCCAGCAGCTTCAGAAATTGACAGACCGAGGCCAGATAGATTTCCGCATGCTCTGTAGAAGCTGTCCTTCACCTTTCTCTCCGACTCCCTTATGTGCATGAACTTTTCAGGAAGAGGAGCGTGGCCTGAGACCTCGGTTTGTTGGTATGTTTTCTTTTTCTTCTTGGGAGGCTCTAACTCCGCCTCAGCTTATCCCTCTGCTACATCCAGCATAGTGTCTTCCTGTTCCTCTGGGGTATCCTTACCACTGTCACTACTGGGACTGACAATCTCACCATTCTCTTGAAGCACCTTCTTCACGGCATCCACAGAATTGTACCAGAACTGCTCTGCATTGCATTTCTTATACTGATCATGAGCTTCCTGCAGTCTCTGATTCTTCAGCCAGATGCGGTAGAAGACAGGGTTGCACCGGTTGTCACGGTCCTGCAGCCCGGGGCCCTTCTGATCGTCGTAGTACTTTACATTTCTGTCCGTCATCTTCAGCCCCCACTCCTCCCAACACTTGTTCCTCCTGGTTGCCTTGTCAGCGTGGACATCGAAGAGCTGATCTTTCGTGTCAAACAACTTCATAAACAACTGAAAGTCGGCCTCGTTTGTCCTCCCTTTTGCCTGCCTCTGTTTCCCCTTGACATACAGACTATGAACTTTTGCCACCCGACTTTATATTGCATCAACTGACTTACAGTACATGGTGTCGTGGTACCACTTGGCGAATATCTGCTTGGCCACCTCTCTCTCTCCCATCTTCGAGGTCACCACTTCTTTGCTTTCCACCTCAATGCTGTAACTCAGCAACCCCACCACGCTTTTGCAGGTTGGCAGCTTGTTGGCTGGGTTGAAGTATTTAATCGAAGGGAAGTCATCATCAAAGTCGTAGACCAGCCCCTCAGATCTGGTCTTGATGTTGCTGCCTCCCTGGCTCGCACCTTTGCTGCTTCCCGCGCTACCAAGTTTCTCAGACATTTTTCTGAAAAATGACATTGCGTTGTCATTGCGGGGAGGGGGAGGATCACCACCATTTAGTCGCAAAGTCTGCCGCTCAATGGCAACCGGCAATAGGCGACCGGAGGTGCGATCAGCCAATTTCCATTATGCCGAGTTCGGCGCAGAGCTGCAACGGCGAATACCTGCGACGAGATTTCAGCACAGGGCCACTACGGCGGATATCGACGTCGACATATTTGCACAGCTGCCACTATGGCGGATATAGGTATCCATCGTAGGATATAGGCATCGCGTATTTTTTTCCAGTCTGGCCCTCGTGTCACAAGAACAGACCGATTTTCGGCGAAACACGGCTAAATTTTGGCGGAGGGTGATCGACTTCCATCTCGGGGCAATATCGCACATAAATTCGGCGCAGGAGGTTCAAAGTATCCGCCGTAAAAATGGAAATATTCCATACTGCCCGACGCCCGTGGTAGGTGAACAATGCCTTGGCTCATCCTAAAAATGACCGCTCGAAGGCCTAGCGGGGTGCGAAATCTCTCTTCCCGGTCCCCCAAGTGAAATTTCCTTAGACCAAGGCCCCCTTGGTGCAGACCGTACAGAGTACGTTCCGCTCCAAAGTTTTGAAACTTGCCATAAAAAAGTGAATGAATAAAAGGAAAAATAACGGACAACACGTGGCAAAGCGCCGCCTGAGAGCCGTTACATCTGGCACATCGCCAAATGTACGGCGTTTGATTGTTTCCGACCATTTACAGCCAATGTTGCACACGCGCCAACTCAAATTCTTATAACGTAATCGTTAAATGCCTGTTAAATTCTTATAACTTAGATCCCTGCTTTCAGATGCCTTAGAAAATGGTTTCGCAATCAGTAGAAATATATGCGTTATGTGGTCAGGATACATTTAAACTGTAAAGCCACTTTGTTGTACGCCATTCCTGGCCTTCTGCCCCATGTGTTCCCAACTGATCGTCAAATGTGATTTATTCATGGCGGGAACTTTATTTAAACCAATGAAGCAATTTTACAGCCTGAGTGGCTTATATATACCCCTGGAATCGGATAGTACCACTCGTGTCATCTGATTTTCATCTTCAGCTGTTCGGCCTAGTTATCACCGGGGGCTACTAAATGCAACTTTCTTAGCTTTAATTGTTTTATCAAATCTGGCGTAAACCATGCTGTCTCTCCTACCCTTCTTTTGCGTCTTTGCTTTTGGGGGACAAGTCTAATCTGAACTTCCTTTATGTAAGATTTGAACTTTTTCCACATTTCACAGGCTTTTAAATTGGAGAATACTCCTTCCCATCTTATGGCACTTAAAGCCGCTCTCATGCAGTCAAAGTCTGCTCTATTGAAATTAGGAACCATTAACAACTTATTCTTGATGGTCCCCACTATATGTGCCTTGACATAAAGACATAAAGACATAAAAGATTAGTGCAACTATGAGCCACAAGGGCCCTTCTTGGTTGCACTCTGTACACTGAACCAGTTGCCCACCAAATATGTCAATCAGCCCTCCCTGTAATACTGAAAAGCAAGCCCTATATTCTTCTAATGATTGTCTGTGCTGTTTTTAAACATGTTCAATGTGCTGCTACTGACGATGTTTTCTGGCAGCTGGTTCCAGTGTTCTACTACCCTGTTGGTGAAGAAAGTTTGCCTTAACCTTGTTCTGCTTTGGTTAACTTTAATTTTTAATTTATGACCTCTAATTGCATCATTTCTGTTAAATTCAAACATTTCCCCAAGGTATCCCCTCTCCAGACCATAGACAAATTTAAAGACCTCCATGAGATCTCCTCTCAGCCTTCTATATCTAAGTGAAAACATGTTCAATTTCTTCAATCTTTCCTCATATGCCAGGTTGCTTATGCCATTAACCATTTTTGTAGCACTCTTTGTACTCTCTCTAAAAGCCAACAAACTTTTTGATAGCTAGGAGACCAAGCTTGGATGCAGTATTCCAAATGTGCCCTGCCGTATGCACAGTAAAGCTTCCTGATCACTTCCTCACTTCTGTATGATTCATTCCTTTTTATTGCCCCGATCATTCTCAGTGCCTTCTTCCTGGCTTCCTTGGTCTGTTCTGATGCCCCCAGTTTTGTGTTTAGAATAACACCTAAATCCTTCTCCTGTTGAGTCACTGATAGCACTTGGCCACCCATCAAGTATGGAGCCTTCATATGCTGCTTACCTACATGCATGATTTTGCACTTATCAAAATTAAATTTAATTTGCCATTCTTCGGACCACTTCACAAGTTCGTCTAAGTCCTTTTGCAGCGAGATATGCTCATCCTGACCTGTTATTGCCCTAAAGACCTTCAAATCATCCGCAAATTTCAAAACTTTACTGCTTAGGCCACTTTCAATGTTTTTTACAAATATAATGAACAGTAATGGCCCCAGTACTGACCCCTGGGGGACTCCACTAAGAACATTTTTCCATGATGACTTTGTACCATTTAGCATCACTCTTTGCCGTCTATCGGAAAGCCACAACTCTATCCATTTTAAGATGCTACCTGCAATACCATGGGACTGAAGCTGTATCATTAACCGTTCATGGGGTACCTTGTCAAAGGCCTTATTAAAGTCAAGATATGCTACATCAACCTGATTTCCCTGATCAGATTGTTCTGCGGCGAAGTTAAAAAAGTCCAAGAGGTTTGTGAGACACGATCGTTCTTTTCTAAACCCATGTTGAGTATCTTGAATCAATCTGCTACCTTCCAGATAACTAACTATTCTATCCTTGATAATTGATTCCAGTACCTTGCATACTAGGGATGTGAGACTTATTGGCCTATAGTTTTCAACTTTCCCTCTTTCTCCTTTCTTGAAAATAGGAACTACATTTGCCCTTTTCCAATCGGTTGAAATTTCACTTGTGAAACTGATCTACAAAATATTATACTAAGTGGAAATGCCAGTTCCTTTTCAGTTTCCCGCAACACCCTAGCATAAATTTCATCAGGTCCTGCTGCCTTGTTTGGCTTTATTTTCCTGATATGATTGTAAACAACATCACTATCAATGAAATCAACATCATTTGTCAGATCCCATGTGACTGAACTATGGTGTACGGTCGGCAGATTGGTCATATCTTCCAATGTAAACACTTATTTGAACTGCTTGCTCAGCTCCTCAACCATCTCACTATCCTCACCCAATGTAGTCCCGTTTACTTCCAGTGGACCAATTGTGCTAAAAACTTTACTCAGCTTGTAGAAACTAAAGAACTTTTTACTGTCCCATTACAGTTTCTGGCTAAATCCAGTTCTTTTGCTCGCTTTGCTGCTCTGGTTTTTTGCTTCACAGTGTCTCTAGATTTTCGAGACGCCTTTAGATTAACGACATTTGAGGCTTCTTTAAAAACTCTAAATGCAGTTTTCTTAGCCTTAATTGCATTTATCAAGTCTGGTGTAAGCCATGCTGGCTTTCCTACCCTTCTTTTGCGTCTTTGCTTTTGGGGGACATGTCTAATCTGAGTTTCCTTCAAGTAAGATTTGAACTTTTCCCACATTTCACAGACATTTAAATTGGAGAATTCTTCTTCCTATCTGATGGCACTTCAAGCCGCTCTCATGCCGCCAAAGTCTGCTCTGTTGAAATTTGAACCTTTACCAAATTATCCTTAATAATCTCCCCTACATGTGCCTTGAATCTAACTATGTTATGGTCACTTTTTCCCAGAGTTTCGCCTACAGTCAAGTCTTGAACCAAGTCACTTAAATCCGAGAATACAAGGTCCAAGAATGAACCATGCCTGGTAGGTTCCGATACAAACTGGTGTAAGAACAGGTCCTCTTCAAGGCATTTCCTTAACATTTTGCATGATGGGGAGCCAACACCAGCATTTTCATAACCTTTTAGATTAAAGTCACCAATAATAAGGCACTTCCTCTTAAAGTTTCTACTGATTTCCTCACAAATCACCTTGTCAAGCTCCAGTTGCTGAGAATGTGGCAGGGTTCCTGATCGGTAGAAAGCTCCTATCCTAAGAGTATTGCTGTTGCCTTTTCCCACAGTGACATCAAGCCAAATGGACTCCACAGACACATTTTTATCCCCACCTGCTACTTTTTGAGAACTGAATAAGCTATTCATATAGAGCATTACACCACCCCCTTTCATTGCTGGACCCCTATTGCACGAAAACATATTGTATCCCTGGATCTCATAGTCCTGTAAGTTATCTCCAAAATACCCTTCACTGACCCATGCCTCCGTAATGTAAACAAAATCTGGTTCCTCCTCAGCAACATAACACTTGAACTCATCAAATTTGGAACGGATACTCTGAGCATTAAACATCATACACTTAACAAATGCTCCATAACCACCTTTGGCTTTTTCATATTGAGGAGTTCTTTTATCACTAGATGAACTATCACTCTGTCCCCTTGAGTTGCTGCTGTCCCTATTTGCAGACTTTGAGGTTCTATTGCCTTTGGCTGACACTATTGGAATATTCCTGAGTTGGCAATGCAATTTCATCCCTCCCCACCCCATTTCCTAGTTTCCCTGAAGGACATGCTCGTATACTTTGCCTAACACATGGACCCCCTTCTCAGAAAAGTGCAGGCCATCCCTCTGATAGAGGTCCCACGATGCATAAAACCTGCTCCACTCGTCTACAAATGTAAAACCTAGCTCATGGCAGAGCTTTCCTACCCTGGCGTTAGCTGCCAGTGCCCTAGAGCTCCACTCAGGGGAGGCTCTAGCCCTAGGCAAAATTGCTGTTACAATGACTCTATTGGTACCCCTCAGGGTGGCCAGAAGGTCCCTGTACTCCTGCAGAAGCTCCTCACTCCTAGTACGACCTATGTTATTTACCCCTACATGCACTATGACTGTGTTAAACTGGTGATAACTGGTGACCTGTGCCACCGCAGGTACCAGGTCCTTCACCTTGGCACCAGGCCTGGTGATGCACCTCCTGTCCCTCCTACCTTTACAAAATACCCGCTCTAAATGTCGCACACGAGAGTCTCCTATGACCAGCACTGACTCCTTACTACTACTATCCTGGGGGCAGTCATCCAATGCCTGGAACATATTTGTTGTTAATATGCCTGCCCGCTGGGCCGGTCGGCTAGACTTCCTCCCGCTCCTACCACCTGCCACCTGCCACTCACTGACCCTTTCCTTAGGTTCGCGTCTCCAAATCCTCCACCCCCTGACCTCATGCCACTTCCCCTCCTGTGACCTACCAGAACTACACCTCCTCTGTTCACTATTAACACTCCCCTCTCGATAGATCCCAGCCACCTCCACAGTAGGGGAAGCCTCAGCTACCTGGTGGCCTGCGACCACCTGGGCATATGATGTCCCTGCTACGGAGTGACCCCTTTTTGCTTTATCTTGCCTACCCTGTGGAACAAGGGCAGCCTTGAGCTTGGAAACCTCTGCCTTAAGGGTCCTAATTTCTTCCTCTAGTGCCTGCATCCTGGTCGAAACCATCCTAAACGCTGCAGCTTATGCCTAGATTTAGATTCAAATTAACTCGCTAAACAACCGACAAAAAAGCTAACTATCATTCACTATAAATCGCTACCTCCTATACTGTCAGTTAATTATCTGAGTACCTCAAGAAAAGCAGAAACTATTAAACAATTGTTTTTTATGTTTTTTTTATAAATTAAATAAATAAACAAGATGTCTAATCTAATTGTCTTCCACACAAGTAGACAACTATATGAATATCCCTTTTGATATCACTTATGGCTAGACAGAAAAATGAACAGTCACACAGCACTTATGAATACCCCCAACTTACTACTAATTAAACTATCTTAAACTTCAACACCAAACACACTATGCACACCAAAAAATAAATAAAGTATGTTAGGATAGTATGAATGTTGTCTAATGTACTTATGAAATCTACACACTTGTAGTATCTCCTACTACAGAAATCAAAGCGTCGAGAACACGCCGAAAGCCATGAGACCTCGCCTTGGCGCACACAAAGATGGCGCACGGCGGCGTCGCTAGGTTAATATAGTATAGTTTGCGTGCGACGAAAATGCTTATAAGATAAAAACTAATGAAATATAATCACAGAAGTAATTGCTAAACACCTATCCACAGCTTAGACTAGAGTACTGCCCTGTTCTGCAACGACTTATCTGGAAACCTGGAGCTCTGGCGGACGTCCTCCCACCTTGACACCTGGCGGCAAACTGTGCCTTGAATCTACCTATGTTGTGGTCACTTCTTCCCAGAGTTTCCCCAACAATCAAGTCTTGAACTAAGTCACTTGAAGACAAGAAGACAAGGTCCAATCATAAGCCATACCTAGTAGGTTCCGTTACAAACTGGTGTAAGAACAGGTCCTCTTCAATGAATTTCCTAAACATTTTGCATGATGGGGAGCGAACACCAACATTTTCATATCCTTTTATATTAGATTCACCAAGAATAAGCTCCCAAAGTTTCTTACGATTTCCTCGCAAATCACATCATCGAGCTCCAGTTGCTGAGAGTGTGACAGGGTTCCTGATCGGTACAAAACTCCTATCCTCAGTTTATTGTTCTTTCCTTTTTCCACAGCATCATCAAGCCAAATGAACTCCACAGACATATTTTTTTAAGCCCATCTGCTACTTTTTGATAACTGAATAAGCTATTCACATTGAGCATTACACTACCCCTTTTCACTGCTGGACCCCTATTGCACGAAAACATATTGTATCCCTGGATCTCATAGTCCTGCAAGTTACCCCCACTCCACTCTTGATCATAACTTCGTTTGCTCGAATCTGACACCCTACGGGATGAGTCTTGCCGCAGCCAATCAGCGTCAGGGAGTTGGCGACGTTATGAGGCCTGACAGTCGTCAGGAGTTGGCGACGTTATGCGGTCTATGCGGTCTGGCAGTCGTCAGGATTTTGAGACGTTATGCGGCCTGGCAGTCGTCAGGAGTTTGAGACGTTATGCGGCCTGTCAGTGGAGTGCGTTGTAGTAAAAATAACTAAATGTTCTGCGTCAAATGAATAACCTTAGTTGATCTTGGATGACATTTCAACCTATTATATAATACCGGGCCTTTTGGCCTTCCTAGTTTGAATCATGATCGTTTATGCCTTCTTGAACTGCTAAGTAGCACTTGACCTGACAAGTTAACTATACACTGACCAGGTCAGAGAGGGTGTTTGTTAGGCCCTTAACAGCACGCCGGCACGGATTGGAAAAATTACTCCGAGTTATTGCTGGGGTGGTTTTATAAACTAGGATTGCATCGCTAAGCAGAGCCTGTTGTTTGAACCCTGGCCCCACCACCCGATCAATTAATTCCGTTAAATAGCATCATTTTTATTGAAAGTGTAACGTGTCGTCAATGCACTGATACTGCCGCCCGGTAGCTCGTCCTGGCCCAATCTGGCCAGCTGCCAACTGACCGTCCTAGCCGGGGGCTAAATGCGAGCGCGTGAAGTGACTCGAACCCTGTGTTGCCAGGAAAGAGAATACCAATGTAGGCCAGCGCTCCAACCCAGGTACCGGGGCGGCACATTTTCCTGCGCCGTGTCAAACAGAGTCGGTGTGTAGCCGAGCTGTAAGGACATAAACAGCTCGTCGGTACGCATTTCGCTCAGCTGGTCAGAGTCGGTGTACAGCTGAGTTGAAGATGCTGATGCAATTTGCGTCGTGAAGTGCCTGCCGTTGGTCTCCCCGAGGCGGTCGCCAGTTAAGGAAATCGGACAACATTGCATTGACATTGTGACAAACAACCCACTGGTACTTCAAATTAGCGTAAGATGACCTTCGAATGTATTAGCTTTAATATTAGAAAGTTCTAATAACTGTACAAGTTATAGTGCAGTTAAACGTCATCCTTGGCCGAACTGAACGATTGGCGGCCTGATTGGCGGCGACGTGGCGAAGTGTTGGAGCCCACTTCGTGATTGGTGGCGTCGTGGCGAGGTGTTGGAGCCCACTTCGTGATTGGTGGCGTCGTGGCGAGGTGTTGGAGCCCACTTCGTGATTGGCGGCGACGTGGCGAGGTGTTGGAGCCCACTTCGTGACTGGTGGCGTCGTGGCGAGGTGTTGGAGCCCACTTCGTGATTGGTGGCGTCGTGGCGAGGTGTTGGAGCCCACTTCGTGATTGGCGGCGACGTGGCGAGGTGTTGGAGCCCGCTTCGTGATTGGCGGCGACGTGGCGAGGTGTTGGAGCCCGCTTTGTGATTGGCGGCGACGTGGCGAGGTGTTGGAGCCCACTTCGTGATTGGCGGCGACGTGGCGAGGTGTTTGAGCCTGCTTCGTGATTGGCGGCGACGTGGCGAGGTGTTGGAGCCCGCTTCGTGATTGGCGGCGACTTGGCGAGGTGTTGGAGCCCACTTCGTGATTGGCGGCGACGTGGCGAGGTGTTGGAGCCCGCTTTGTAATTGGCGGCGACGTGGCGAGGTGTTGGAGCCCACTTCGTGATTGGCGGCGACGTGGCGAGGTGTTGGAGCCCGCTTCGTGATTGGCGGCGACTTGGCGAGGTGTTGGAGCCCGCTTTGTGATTGGCGGCGACGTGGCGAGATGTTGGAGCCCGCTTCGCATGGCTGGCTAAGTGCTCTCGGCTCGACAGGCGGGTGCTACGCAACGAACACGTATCCGGGCCGTTCGCTGTCGCGACTACGCGTCGCCACGCTCCCTCTGGCTGCCTTGCAAGACATGTGTGCCGCCCGTCACATACTGACAGTCCAGTAACGGAGTTAGCTTTGCCAATAGCGTAGTCTCCGTAGCATCCGAAGGCCGAGTATTCGGCGAAGTACGTCGGCGTTCCCTCCGTCCATTGTCCAGCTGGCAGCTGGGTGTGCCAGATCAAACATCGAACGTTGTCGACTCTCAGCTACAGTCACACATTCGCTCAGCCATATGATATGCTTCCATCCTCGCGTATCTTACCATTGGTACATGCACAGTGCAGACTACATCCATTATGGTCGGCCGAGCCCACTTCCCACGCACTACACGGGCGGGGACGTGTGTTGCCGGCTGGCGCCTGTGGCGGCCGCGGCGGCACCAGCTGGCCGTCGACTGCTGGCGCCGGGGCCGGGCCGCCCCCCCCCCCCCTGCCGAGCCATGCAGTCGCGCCAGTGCGCTACTCTGGAGGGCCGGCGCGCCGCCCGACCGTCGGCGCCCCGCAGTGTAGCGCTGGGTCTGCCGGCACGACGACCGTGATGCTGCCGAGGGGCCGGGGACGTGCCGTGGCTCGCTCGGTGACGGTTCTGACGCGGACGTGCCGTGGCTCGCTCGGTGACGGTTCTGACGCGGACGTGCCGTGGCTCGCTCGGTGACGGTTCTGACACGGATGTGCCGTGCGTGGACGGTTCTGACGCGGACGTGCCGTGGCTCGCTCGGTGACGGTTCTGACGCGGACGTGCCGTGGCTCGCTCGGTGACGGTTCTGACGCGGACGTGCCGTGGCTCGCTCGGTGACGGTTCTGACGCGGACGTGCCGTGGCTCGCTCGGTGACGGTTCTGACGCGGACGTGCCGTGGCTCGCTCGGTGACGGTTCTGACGCGGACGTGCCGTGGCTCGCTCGGTGACGGTTCTGACACGGATGTGCCGTGGCTCGCTCGGTGACGGTTCTGACGCGGACGTGCCGTGGCTCGCTCGGTGACGGTTCTGACGCGGACGTGCCGTGGCTCGCTCGGTGACGGTTCTGACGCGGACGTGCCGTGGCTCGCTCGGTGACGGTTCTGACGCGGACGTACCGTGGCTCGCTCGGTGACGGTTCTGACGCGGACGTGCCGTGGCTCGCTCGGTGACGGTTCTGACGCGGACGTGCCGTGGCTCGCTCGGTGACGGTTCTGACGCGCTGGTGCGGAACACTGCGCAGGTGACCTGGGCCGCGGGCTCACCTCGCTGTGCCGTGTGACGACGTACAGTGACGTCATCAGTCCTGGACGGAGGGTACGTCACCATGGTGGGGTCACAGGTGGTGACGCATCTGTTCGACATCAGGTGAGTGGTCTGCGAAGCTGTTGCAGCTCTCGGTGCAACGCTGTCTGGGTGTGCCTCCCCTTCCTCCCAATCGTACTCGGGAGTACAGTGGAACGTAGCGCTGCACATACTTGTGATGCAAACGTCTGAGAGCGGTTGATGGAGTAGCCTCGAAGAAGAACTAAACCCTGGAAGGATCTGGTGAGCACGAATGATGTGCGTGATGTGCTTCAGATGAGGCTTTCGCAAGCGTCAAAGGTGCCCTACTTTTGCCGACGCAGCTGATCACCAAGTTTCGTGACCAACATATCATGCTGATGTGGGATCCCGTGTCCACTTCACGGTCAGGCTGATGTGGGATCCCGTGTCCACTTCACGGTCAGGCTGATGTGGGATCCCGTGTCCACTTCACGGTCAGGCTGATGTGGGATCCCGTGTCCACTTCACGGTCAGGCTGATGTGTGATCCCGTGCCCACTTCACGGTCAGGCTGATGTGAGATCCCGTGTCCACTTCACGGTCAGGCTGATGTGAGATCCCGTGTCCACTTCACGGTCAGGCTGATGTGGGATCCCGTGTCCACTTCACGGTCAGGCTGATGTGCGGTCCTGTGGCCGCGTCGTCGGTCGGATGGTTATCGGATTTGCGAGGTATCAGCTGCCTTGTTGGTGTTACTATTCTCTCACTTCGACTGGTCACGGGCGAACAGCAGCGATGTGGAACTCGCACTCAGTCCCCCGGCTGGGAGACGAGCATCTGTCCTGCATGCTGCCAGTTTCACACCAGTCGACCATCAACACTACCACTGCCAATCAGTCGACCACCAACACTACCACTGCCAACCAGTCGACCACCAACACTACCACTGCCAACCAGTCGACCACCAACACTACCACTGCCAATCAGTCGACCACCAACACTACCACTGCCAACCAGTCGACCACCAACACTACCACTGCCAACCAGTCGACCACCAACACTACCACTGCCAACCAGTCGACCACCAACACTACCACTGCCAACCAGTCGATCACCAACACTACCATTCCCTATCCAGTCGACCACCAACACTACCACTGCCAACCAGTCGACCACCAACACTACCACTGCCAACCAGTCGACCACCAACACTACCACTGCCAATCAGTCGACCACCAACACTACCACTGCCAACCAGTCGATCACCAACACTACCATTCCCAACCAGTCGACCACCAGTACTACCACTGCCATCCAGTCGACCACCAACACTGCCACTGCCAACCAGTTGCCACGTCGCCAGAGCCGCCGCTTGCGCCGTTTCCTCTGCACCACACATCCAGGCATGCGATGCAGAGGTGTGGTACATACCCAGGCATGTGGTACAGGGGTATGGTACATACCCAGGCATGTGGTACAGGGGTGTGGCACATACCCAGGCATGTGATACAGGGGTGTGGTTCATACACAGGGCCATGCTACTCAAGGTCTCTCATAAACCGGCTAGGCCCTAAAAAATCGACACGGTCCTTTTAATAAATGGACAAAAGGCCGGGTATTGAATAAATATATCGGGTCTACGAAAACTCGCTTGGCTTGGCGATTTTTGAAGGCAACTGACGGCGTGCTTGGGGCTCCAGGGCGATTTTCCTGGCTCCGGCATTTACTTATAATCGAAATCTGTCCCTATTTTAGGGGCTCCGGCTTCATGTTTGTCCGATGTTTGGGGGACAGGCTGTGCTTTTTTGGGGTCATCCACGCCATTTTTTTGCTTCAAAAATGCCGATGGTGAACAAAAAAGCAGCAAAGCCCAACAACAAAAAGAGCCGGGGTCCACACGGTACTGAAGGTGCACTGCAGTTCATTCGGTGTATTAGCCACACTTCGTGCGATTCTCCGATTTCCCTTAGGCCTCCTACGTTTTGCTAATTGCTGCCACATGAAAATCGTGACGATGCTTGACGTTTGGAACGCTTCGTAGATAGGATCGCTGGGAAAATTCAATCAATTCGATTAGATGGTTAGTTCCCATCACTCCACATTTTCTGGTTATTAAGAATCTGGAAACCCGCTGCGCTTTGATGCACATCATAAAGACATAAAGACATAAAAGATCAGTGCAACTATGAGCCACAAAGGCCCCTCTTGGTTGCACTCTGTACACTGAACCAGTTGCCCACCAATTCTGTCAATCAGCCCTCCCTGTAATACTGAAAAGCAAGCCCTCTATTCTTATAATGATTGTCTATACTGTTTTTAAAGATGTTCAATGTGCTGCTACTGACAATGTTTTCTGGCAGCTGGTTCCAGTGTTCTACTACCCTGTTGGTGAAGAAAGTCTGCCTTAACCTTGTTCTGCTGTGGTTAACTTATTACAAATGCTGTGGTTAATGCTATTTACAAATATAATGAACAGTAGTGGCCCCAGTACTGACCCCTGGGGGACTCCCCTGAGAACATTTTGCCATGATGACTTTGTACCATCTAGCATCACTCTTTGCTGTCTATCTGAAAGCCACAACTCTATCCATTTTAAGATGCTACCTGCAATACCATGGGCCTGAAGCTGTATCATTAACCGTTTATGGGGTACCTTGTCAAAGGTCTTACTAAAGTCAAGATATGCTACATCAACCTGATTTCCCTGATCAAATTGTTCTGTGGCGAAGTTGAAAAAGTCCAAGAGGTTTGTGAGACACGATCGTCCTTTTCTAAACCCATGTTGAGTATCTTGAATCAATCTGCTACCTTCCAGATAACTAACTATTCTATCCTTGATAATTGATTCGAGTACCTTGCAGACTAGGGATGTGAGACTTACTGGCCTATAGTTTTCAACTTTCCCTCTTTCTCCTTTCTTGAAAATAGGAACTACATTTGCCCTTTTCCGATCGGTTGGAATTTCATTTTGTGAAATTGATCTACAAAATATTACACTAAGTGGAAATGCCACTTTCTTTTCAGTTTCCCGCAACACCCTAGCATAAATATAATCAGGTCCTGCTGCCTTGTTTGGCTTTATTTTCCTGATATGATTGTAAACAACATCACTATCAATGAAATCAACATCATTTGTCAGATCCCATGTCACTGAACTATGGTGTATGGTCGGCAGATTGGTCATATCTTCCAATGTAAACATTGATTTAAACTGCTTGCTCAGCTCCTCAACCATCTCACTATCATCACCCAATGTAGTCCCGTTTACTTCCAGTGGACCAATTGTACTAGAAACTTTACTCAGCTTGTAGAAACTAAAGAACTTTTTACTGTCCCCATTACAGTTTCTAGCTAAATCCAGTTATTTTGCTCGCTTTGCTGCTCTGGGTTTTTGCTTCACAGTGTCTCTTGCTTTTCGATACGCCTTTAGATTAACAACATTTGAGGTGTCTTCAAAGACTCTAAATGCAGTTTTCTTAGCCTTAATTGCTTTTATCAAGTCTGGTGTAAGCCATGCTGACTTTCCTACCCTTCTTTTGCGTCTTTGCTTTTGGGGGACATGTCTAATCTGAATTTCCTTCAAGTAAGATTTGAATTTTTCCCACATTTCACAGGCATTTAAATTGGAGAATTCTTATTCCCATCTGATGACACTTAAAGCCGCTCTCATGCAGTCAAAGTCTGCTCTGTTGAAATTTGGAACCTTTACCAAATTATCCTTGATAATTTCCTCCTACATGTGCCTTGAATCTAACTATGTTATGGTCACTTCTTCCCAGAGTTTCGCCTACAGTCAAGTCCTGAACCAAGTCACTTAAATCCGAGAATACAAGGTCCAAGAATGAGCCATGCCTGGTAGGTTCCGATACAAACTGGTGTAAGAACAGGTCCTCTTCAAGGCATTTCCTAAACATTTTGCATGATGGGAGCCAACACCAGCATTTTTATAACCTTTTAGATTAAAGTCACCAAGAATAAGGCACTTCCTCTTAAAGTTTCTACTGATTTCCTCACAAATCACCTTGTCAAGCTCCAGTTGCTGAGAATGTGGCAGGGTTCCTGATCGGTAGAAAGCTCCTATCCTAAGAGTATTGCTGTTGCCTTTTCCCACGGTGACATTAAGCCAAATGGACTCCACAGACACATTTTTATCCCCACCTGCTACTTTTTGAGAACTGAATAAGCTATTCATATGGAACATTACACCACCCCCTTTCATTGCTGGACCCCTATTTCACGAAAACATATTGTATCCATGGATCTCATAGTCCTGCAAGTTGTCTCCAAAATACCCTTCACTGACCCATGCCTCCGTAATGCAAACAAAATATGGTTCCTCCTTAGCAACATAACACTGGAACTCATCAAATTTGGAACGGATACTCTGAGCATTAAACATCATACACTTAACAAATGCTCCATAACCACCTTTGGCTTTTTCATACTGAGGAGTTCTTTTATCACTAGATGAAATATCACTCTGTCCCCTTGAACTGCTGCTGTCCCTATTTGCAGACTTTGAGGTTCTATTGCCTTGGCTGACACTATTGGAATATTCCTGAGTTGGCAATGCAATTTCATCCCTCCCCACCCCATTTCCTAGTTTCCCTGAAGGACATGCTCGTACACTTTGCCTAACACATGGACCCCCTTCTCAGAGAAGTGCAGGCCATCCCTCGGATAGAGGTCCCACGATACATAAAACCTGCTCCACTCGTCCACA
This sequence comes from Imbricaverruca yamaguchii, assembly GCA_034440575.1. Taxonomy (NCBI): domain Eukaryota; kingdom Metazoa; phylum Arthropoda; class Thecostraca; family Neoverrucidae; genus Imbricaverruca; species Imbricaverruca yamaguchii. The sequence continues at coordinate 655,792 of JAOTOL010001375.1, forward strand.
AATGTAAAACCTAGCTCATGGCAGAGCTTACCGACCCTGGCGTTAGCTGCCAGTGCCCTAGAGTTCCTCTCAGGGGAGGCTCTAGCCCTAGGCAAAATTGCTGTTACAATGACTCTATTGGTACCCTTCAGGGTGGCCAGAAGGGCCCTGTACTCCCGCAGAGGCTCCTCACTCCTAGCAGGACCTATGTTATTTACCCCTGCCATCACATCATCTCATTGGTGAAATGCGTTTCCAGATTGGCTATCGAACTGAGGCCCTAGGTAAGTGTTTTTGTTTTGCACCCGTTGTGCTTTTCTTCGTCTACGGATATGTGGGCTCTTGCCAATTTTTGTTAGGGCCCGACATATTGGCGCAACTTATCAAGGGATACAAAAAGAATAACCTTCGAACAGGCTGTTGGAAGAGTTAGGGTTAAAATCCGGCCACTCAGAAACGATGGTGGTAGATTTGGCCCTATCCACAGGACAATTAAGCTAATAACTAATTATTTTATTTAAAAAAATATGAATGCACCATATTGAAAAGTCATGGTCAATATCCGGAAACTTCTTTAAATATTGTGGTAGGTGGGCCCCTTCCAAATCCGTCTACCCCCACACCTTAGCGCAAATCCTAGGAACACCACTGATGCCCAGTGGAATTTGTTACCTCGCTAGAGTTTCTGGATTGTTCGCTAGTGACAATGGACCGAATGAGTGCCTGGACGGCCGGGGGCCCGGCCCTGTCCGTGGTGTACCGTTTGGGCCGGGTCGGCTGACGGCCGGGGGCCCACCCTGTCCGTGGTGTACCGTTTGGGCCGGGTCGGCTGGACGGCCGGGGGCCCACCCTGTCCGTGGTGTACCGTTTGGGCCGGGTCGGCTGGATCGTTTGGGTACCGTTTGAGCCGGGTCGGCCGGCGTGCAGCTGACAATCAGATGGACGCTGATTGTCGCCCGCGCAAGGCGCTAATGGAGGAGCGGAGCCTGTACGACGAAGCGTGATGTGTAGCCCACGTGTTGTCATGCCAACACAGGGCCGTAGCGGGGTTTGCCACTGTTGCACGACGGGAATAACTGTGAAAGTAGAACAATGCCTTTGCCCGTATGTATGTGTGTGTGGTGTGTGGGTCTGGACGGTCAAATCACAAACCCCGTCCGGTCTGGCCGCGCCCGTCACACCCAGCCGTGGGCAGAGCCACAGTCTCCGCGGCTTCCGTGGGCAGAGCCACAGTCTCCGCGGCTTCCGTGGGCAGAGCCACAGTCTCCGCTGCGTCCGTGGGCAGAGCCACAGTCTCCGCGGCTTCCGTGGGCAGAGCCACAGTCTCCGCGGCTTCCGTGGGCAGAGCCACAGTCTCCGCGGCTTCCGTGGGCAGAGCCACAGTCTCCGCGGCTTCCGTGGGCGGCCACAGTTCCGCTGCGTCCGTGGGCGAGCCACAGTCTCCGCTGCGTCCGTGGGCAGAGCCACAGTCTCCGCGGCTTCCGTGGGCAGAGCCAGAGTCTCCGCCGCTTCCCTGGGCATAACCACATTCCGCGGCTTCCCTGGGCAGAGCCACAGTCTCCGCTGCGTCCGTGGGCAGAGCCACAGTCTCCGCGGCTTCCGTGGGCAGAGCCACAGTCTCCGCTGCGTCCGTGGGCAGAGCCACAGTCTCCGCTGCTTCTGTGATCTTAGCCGGCTGCACCGCGGGATCGGACTCATATCGACTTCTGTGGGCCCATAAATGGCCACATGATTTTAATTCTTGTTGGCTAGTTATCCAAGTGGATGGAGGTGTTTCGAACGTCCACAGCCTTTGCAGAGCCCACTGTGGAGTTACTACGCATGATTTTTACCATCTGGGGTTTACAGAAAACCACTGTGTCTGATAATGCGCAAAGTTTGTTTATCAGGCACTTCAAGCTTCTTGTCAGCAAATGACGTCTGGTGCCTTACTATATACTACTATAACTCTCCCACGTGGAACCGGGTTAGCCGAAAAATCTGTCCAGATCTTCAAAAGTGGTTTCGCTGAGCAGAAGCTAGGACCAGCCCTATCTAGAGCTTTCAGGTTCTTTTAAGGTACCGAGCAACGTCCATAGCATAATATTAGATGCCCTGCTGACCTTTGTGTGAGCCGGCAGATAAGGAAAAGCTTATAAATGTTGGAATTGGATTCCCGGAGTGCAGACGCGTTAGTTGGCCCAGAAATTGTGGCCGACAAGAGCGCTGGGGAGCGCCGCTCTGTGGCTGGTGTGTTGGCGACACGGTCTATGTATTCGCTGTGTGGCTCGTGTGTTGGCGACACGGTCTATGTATTCGCTGTGTGGCTGGTGAGTTGGCGACACGGTCTATGTATTCGCTGTGTGGCTGGTGAGTTGGCGACATGGTCTATGTATTCGCTGTGTGGCTCGTGTGTTGGCGACACGGTCTATGTATTCGCTGTGTGGCTGGTGAGTTGGCGACACGGTCTATGTATTCGCTGTGTGGCTGGTGAGTTGGCGACACGGTCTATGTATTCGCTGTGTGGCTCGTGTGTTGGCGACACGGTCTATGTATTCGCTGTGTGGCTGGTGAGTTGGCGACACGGTCTATGTATTCGCTGTGTGGCTGGTGTGTTGGCGACACGGTCTATGTATTCGCTGTCTGGCTCGTGTGTTGGCGACATGGTCTATGTATTCGCTGTCTGGCTCGTGTGTTGGCGACACGGTCTATGTATTCGCTGTGTGGCTCGTGTGTTGGCGACACGGTCTATGTATTCGCTGTGTGGCTCGTGTGTTGGCGACATGGTCTATGTATTCGCTGTGTGGCTCGTGTGTTGGCGACATGGTCTATGTATTCGCTGTCTGGCTCGTGTGTTGGCGACATGGTCTATGTATTCGCTGTCTGGCTCGTGTGTTGGCGACATGGTCTATGTATTCGCTGTGTGGCTCGTGTGTTGGCGACACGGTCTATGTATTCGCTGTGTGGCTCGTGTGTTGGCGACACGGTCTATGTATTTTTGGCTGGTGTGTTGGCGACACGGTCTATGTATTCGCTGTGTGGCTGGTGAGTTGGCGACACGGTCTATGTATTCGCTGTGTGGCTCGTGTGTTGGCGACACGGTCTATGTATTCGCTGTGTGGCTGGTGTGTTGGCGACACGGTCTATGTATTCGCTGTGTGGCTGGTGTGTTGGCGACATGGTCTATGTATTCGCTGTGTGGCTGGTGTGTTGGCGACACGGTCTATGTATTCGCTGTGTGGCTGGTGTGTTGGCGACACGGTCTATGTATTCGCTGTGTGGCTGGTGAGTTGGCGACACGGTCTATGTATTCGCTGTGTGGCTGGTGTGTTGGCGACACGGTCTATGTATTCGCTGTGTGGCTGGTGAGTTGGCGACACGGTCCTATGTATTCGCTGTGTGGCTGGTGAGTTGGCGACATGGTCTATGTATTCGCTGTGTGGCTCGTGTGTTGGCGACACGGTCTATGTATTCGCTGTGTGGCTGGTGAGTTGGCGACACGGTCTATGTATTCGCTGTGTGGCTGGGGAGTTGGCGACATGGTCTATGTATTCGCTGTCTGGCTCGTGTGTTGGCGACATGGTCTATGTATTCGCTGTCTGGCTCGTGTGTTGGCGACATGGTCTATGTATTCGCTGTCTGGCTCGTGTGTTGTCGACATGGTCTATGTATTCGCTGTGTGGCTGGTGAGTTGGCGACACGGTCTATGTATTCGCTGTGTGGCTGGTGTGTTGGCGACACGGTCTATGTATTCGCTGTGTGGCTGGTGTGTTGGCGACACGGTCTATGTATTCGCTGTGTGGCTGGTGAGTTGGCGACACGGTCTATGTATTCGCTGTGTGGCTGGTGTGTTGGCGACACGGTCTATGTATTCGCTGTGTGGCTGGTGGTTGGCGACACGGTCTATTATTCCTGTGTGGCTGGTGAGTTGGCGACACGGTCTATGTATTCGCTGTGTGGCTGGTGTGTTGGCGACATGGTCTATGTATTCGCTGTGTGACTCGTGTGTTGGCGACACGGTCTATGTATTCGCTGTGTGGCTGGTGAGTTGGCGACACGGTCTATGTATTCGCTGTGTGGCTGGGGAGTTGGCGACATGGTCTATGTATTCGCTGTGTGACTCGTGTGTTGGCGACACGGTCTATGTATTCGCTGTGTGGCTGGTGAGTTGGCGACACGGTCTATGTATTCGCTGTGTGGCTCGTGTGTTGGCGACACGGTCTATGTATTCGCTGTGTGGCTGGTGAGTTGGCGACACGGTCTATGTATTCGCTGCTGTGTTGGCGAACGGTCATGTATTGGACTGGGCGTACGCTGCTTGTGTGGCTGTGTGTTGGCGACACGGTCTACGTATTCGCTGTGTGGCTGGTGTGTTGGCAACACGGTCTATGTATTCGCTGTGTGGCTGGTGTGTTGGCAACACGGTCTATGTATTCGCTGTGTGACTCGTGTGTTGGCGACACGGTCTATGTATTCGCTGTGTGGCTGGTGTGTTGGCAACATGGTCTATGTATTCGCTGTCTGGCTCGTGTGTTTGGCGACATGGTCTATTTCGGTGTATTCGCTGTCTGGCTCGTGTGTTGGCGACATGGTCTATGTATTCGCTGTCTGGCTCGTGTGTTGTCGACATGGTCTATGTATTCCCTGTGTGGCTGGTGAGTTGGCGACACGGTCCATGTATTCGCTGTGTGGCTCGTGTGTTGGCGACACAGTCAATGTATTCGCTGTGTGGCTCGTGAGTTGGCGACACGGTCCATGTATTCGCTGTGTGGCTCGTGTGTTGGCGTGTGGCTCGTGTGCAGGGGAAGTTCCTCCTGCTACCACAGCGGTTGCAGTATCATGTTCACTTAGTTGTGTACCTGACCTGGGTTTTTTTCAAGCTACAGTATTTCGATTTGCATGTGGTCAGGCTTATGTTCGTCCCCTTTTGTGGAGGAAAAGTTTAATCTGATAGACATAATCTACGTAAATGAAAAGTTACCTTAAGCCGGCTTATGTGGTATCCGTTATCGCACAAGCAAGATAGGAAAGGTGAGAGATGCCGGATATAAACAAAGACAGTGACCCAAAGGGCAGATACACACCTAACATACCGGACATACATACGACCAACTGGTCGTGTTAGGCCTTCCGCTGAAGATACTTCGTGAGCGAAGCATGTCTAAAATATTTTGGAATTCGTTGCATTATTATGAGCATCAGGCTGTCATTTCAACTGATATTCCTTGCGTTGCCCATCCATTTCATGATTTCATTCTCAACAAGGTAAAATAGATTGCTCTGATTTTGTGTTGTGGAGAACGCCGAAAAGAAGACCATCAAAATGAGATCAGGGGATCAAAGCTACGTTGCAGATTATACTTCGAGGGGGGTCTACCGGTTGGAATAAACAGCCTCGATCAGGTTAAGCTGGCGGTCACATCGGGGGAGTCCAGGAAAGATGTGTGTCTGTTTCTGGAGGAGCGTCAGAAGTCGCAGTACCATCGTATGTCTGGAGGAGCGTCACAGGTCGCAGTACCACCGTGTGTCTGGAGGAGCGTCACAGGTCGCAGTACCATCGTATGTCTGGAGGAGCGTCACAGGTCGCAGTACCACCGTGTGTCTGGAGGAGCATCACAGGTCGCAGTACCACCGCGTGTCTGGAGGAGCCTCAGAAGTCGCAGTACCACTGCGTGTCTGGGGGAGCGTCACAGGTCGCAGTACCACCGTGTGTCTGGGGGAGCGTCAGAAGTCGCAGTACCATCGTATGTCTGGAGGAGCGTCAGAAGTCGCAGTACCACCGTGTGTCTGGAGGAGCGTGACAGGTCGCAGTACCACGGTGTGTCTGGAGGAGCCTCACAGGTCGCAGTACCACCGCATGTCTGGGGGAGCCTCACAGGTCGCAGTACCACCATGTGTCTGGGGGAGCCTCACAGGTCGCAGTACCACCATGTGTCTGGAGGAGCGTGACAGGTCGCAGTACCACCGTGTGTCTGGAGGAGCGTCATAGGTCGCAGTACCACCATGTGTCTGGAGGAGCGTGACAGGTCGCAGTACCACGGTGTGTCTGGAGGAGCCTCACAGGTCGCAGTACCACCGTGTGTCTGGGGGAGCGTCACAGGTCGCAGTACCACGGTGTGTCTGGAGGAGCCTCACAGGTCGCAGTACCACCGCATGTCTGGAGGAGCGTCACAGGTCGCAGTACCACCATGTGTCTGGAGGAGCGTCACAGATCGCAGTACCACCATGTGTCTGGAGGAGCGTCACAGATCGCAGTACCACCATGTGTCTGGAGGAGCGTCATAGGTCGCAGTACCACCATGTGTCTGGAGGAGCGTGACAGGTCGCAGTACCACGGTGTGTCTGGAGGAGCCTCACAGGTCGCAGTACCACCGCATGTCTGGGGGAGCTTACAGGTCGCAGTACCACCGTATGTCTGGGGGAGCCTCACAGGTCGCGCAGTACCACCGTGTGTCTGGGGAGCGGGGGAGCGTACAGGTCGCAGTAACCATGTGTCTGGAGGAGCGTCACAGGTCGCAGTACCACCATGTGTCTGGAGGAGCGTGACAGGTCGCAGTACCACGGTGTGTCTGGAGGAGCCTCACAGGTCGCAGTACCACCGCATGTCTGGGGGAGCCTCACAGGTCGCAGTACCACCGTATGTCTGGAGGAGCCTCACAGGTCGCAGTACCACCGTGTGTCTGGGGGAGCCTCACAGGTCGCAGTACCACCGTGTGTCTGGGGGAGCGTCACAGGTCGTAGTACCATCGTATGTCTGGAGGAGCGTCACAGGTCGCAGTACCACCGTGTGTCTGGGGGAGCGTCACAGGTCGCAGTACCACCGTGTGTCTGGAGGACGTCACAGGTCGCAGTACCACCGTATGTCTGGAGGAGCGTCACAGGTCGCAGTACCACCGTATGTCTGGAGGACGTCACAGGTCACAGTACTACAGGTCTGTACTTTTTTGTTTGTTAAGTATTGTGATGAAAGCTGTGAAAATAGTAAAATATTTGACATTTATTGGAGTAAACAATGCGGGGACTTGAAACGCTGCAAGGAAAAGAAAACTAGCGGTGTCAGAAGCGTAACGGCCGGACGGATCTATAGCGTAACGGCCGGACGGATCTATAGCGTAACGGCCGGACGGATCTATAGCGTAACGGCCGGACGGATCTATATAGGTAGCCGGACGGATCTATAGAACGGCCGGACGGATCTATAGCGTAACGGCCGGACGGATCTATAGCGTAACGGCCGGACGGAGCGTAACGGCCGGACGGATCTATAGCGTAACGGCCGGACGGATCTATAGCGTAACGGCCGGACGGATCTATAGCGTAACGGCCGGACGGATCTATAGCGTAACGGCCGGACGGATCTATAGCGTAACGGCCGGACGGATCTATAGCGTAACGGCCGGACGGATCTATAGCGTAACGGCCGGACGGATCTATAGCGTAACGGCCGGACGGATCTATAGCGTAACGGCCGGACGGATCTATAGCGTAACGGCCGGACGGATCTATAGCGTAACGGCCGGACGGATCTATAATGCGACCTACATGATTTATTTTCTCTGAAAGTACGCGAGTATAGATTCATTTCACCCTCGCTAAAAAGAACCCATTATTTCAAATATTGCCATGAATGCATCGAGTGGTGCATGCATGAATAAGGATTTAGAAGGAAGAAAGTCGTGTCAGAACAGGCTTGAAAATGCAACCAGAATAAGACGGCTAAACGCGGACGCATGTCAGCTAGAGGAACATTGAGACAGCTTTTGGCGCTACATTTTACTTTTTTAATTCAAAGCACTCTTGCTTAGTGTAAAGAAATTATATATGAATGGATAAAACAATTACTCTATGTTAATCGGCAGGTTTCGATTTCCTGGCAGCGGCCTTTTGAGTCTGCCGCCGGAAGAAAAAGCCTGGCGTTTTTGACTGCTCGCCTGCGTTAACTTCTCATACGAGTTGCATGTAGACCGTCAAAACAGCAACTGAGCGGGCTCAATGCGGTGCTTCCAACTTTGGTCGCGCAGAATGGAATACTAGTTTGACAAGGTTGGACTAGAATATATTTGTAGCTGTGGAGGATTGAAATATTTGACAGGTTGTTCCAAAACTTGAATGGAAGTGCAAAAGGAAGTCTGAAGTCGCACCTAGAATGATAAATGTTATCTCCGAATGGATAACCGAACAATTTTCCCCTCCAGCTCCAAGGATTGCACTGCATAAATCCAACCAGTTCGAAGTTAAATTGAAGTGAACTTCAATATGACTCTGAACATCGGGATCAACATGTTTCGGAGTTATATTCATATTCTCATGCCCACGTCCGTGTTCAGAAGCTAATGTACAAGAACATCGGAGTTAGTATGTTAACATAGCAATGTTGACAAGTTAACATCGGAGTTAACATGCTTCGTATCATTAAATGGTGACTCCAGAGCGGGACCATGCATTTCTGTGGAATGTCCGATGTTCTGCGGTTGCTGTTTGGGAAACATGCAGCACGTGGTCCAACGCCGCCGCCTGGCCGTAAGTTAGCGCGGAACGGACCTGACTTGAATTTAAAGCTATCCAAACATCGGGCCTGAAACCAGTTACGGTTTGAATCCAGTGCCGGCCGCCGTACCACCGCCGGCGGCAGTGGCTGGCCGACTGTTTGTGCACGTGCTGGGAGCTAGCTCGCCATGGGCACTAGGCAGGCCACCGTCCGGCCGGCCGGAGTCGGCGTCGGGATGATGGAGATGACTCCCCGGCCGTCAGCCGGGCTCGAGTTCCAGTGCAGCGTGCATTACCTGGGCGCGCAGTGGTCAGAATTAATCCAGGGAGACATTGGCGCTGTTGTAGGCATGACATGTAATACGACATAGGTGTAGGTATGCCATGGAGGACATTGAGCCTGCTATTTTGCCTGACTCTGTATCTCTTGCATTTGTGTTTGCTTGTCTATACTTGCATTTGTATCTCAAGCAATTGTCTCGCAGACAATTCTTGGGGATACATTGTTGTCATTGTCTCACAGACAATTGTTGGAGATATATGTGATGGGGTAGTACTGATTTCTTTGCATTAATCCCGATCTCTTTGTCTTTCGCACCAATGATGACATTTCACAAGCATTGGCGCAAAGCCGACACTAACTTAAGCCTTCTGTACATAGTTTTCCAACATTTACTTTAGTGACGCCACCGCCTTACACTGCAGCATTCCGACGGTTGTTGCAAATTGCAGCATTCTGCAGCCCAGTGTCCTTCTTAGGAAACGTACTTTGCATAGCACATCTACTTGAGCCGTTTTTCCCTTGATGCGCTTTCACAGCAGCAAATCACAGCACAGCAACTGTCACCACACGTCACCGACAACATATACAGTATTTCTCTGCATGCTGTCAGTGATATCTATTGTTTGATTTTCCATTACCTTGGCTGTTGTGATCGACAGCCGTTGTTGGTTCTGCATAGGAAGGGCCTAAAGGCAGCATGGGCCTAAAGGCAGCAAAGGCGAGCATGGATTTTCGCTGTTTGTCTTTTATTTTTGTTGCTTCAGAAAATTTGTTTTTTAGTCAGAAATAAATGCTATTTTATGTTATGCTATGCTATTCGGCGTTTGCAAACCCCTGACATGGTGATTCACAACCGATCCTGCATCACGATACAGCCAACTGCTGTCAACCCTGCATCGCGGTATGTCCTGCTGCCGTGTGGCGGTATGTCCCGCTGCCGACCCCGTGTGGCGGTATGTCCCGCTGCCGACCCCGTGTGGCGGTATGTCCCGCTGCCGACCCCGTGTGGCGGTATGTCCCGCTGCCGACCCCGTGTGGCGGTATGTCCCGCTGCCGACCCCGTGTGGCGGTATGTCCCGCTGCCGACCCCGTGTGGTGGTATGTCCCGCTGCCGACCCCGTGTGGCGGTATGTCCCGCTGCCGACCCCGTGTGGTGGTATGTCCCGCTGCCGACCCCGTGTGGCCTGTGTGGTATGTCCCGCTGCCGACCCCGTGTGGCGGTATGTCCCGCTGCCGACCCCGTGTGGTGGTATGTCCCGCTGCCGACCCCGTGTGGTGGTATGTTGCCGACCCGTGTGGTGGTATGTCCCGCTGCCGACCCCGTGTGGTGGTATGTCCCGCTGCCGACCCCGTGTGGTGGTATGTCCCGCTGCCGACCCCGTGTGGTGGTATGTCCCGCTGCCGACCCCGTGTGGTGGTATGTCCCGCTGCCAACCCCGTGCGGCGGTATGTCCTGCCGCCGTGTGGCGGGATGTCCTGCCGCCGTGTGGTGGTATGTCCTGCTGCTGACACCATGTGGCAGTATGTCCTGCTGCCGTGTGGCGGTATGTCCTGGTGCTGACACCATGTGGCGGTATGTCCTGCTGACGTGTGGCGGGATGTCCTGCCGCCGACCCCGTGTGGCGGTACAGCCAACTTCCATCAGCGGCGGCCGACGTCACCTAAGTGTGGCTACTCGGCACCTGCAGCCTCATTACTATACGGCCGGGCGGCGGATGGCGCCAGGTACAGCTGTCACTTGATGGTCGCCGCCAGGAGCGGCAGCTGCAGCTGCCAGCTGGCACCGGCAGCTGTCGCCGGCCAGCAGGTGGAGTCAACGTGTGAGTGACGCATCTGTGCCGGTCCGACCGCGGCCCGGGCGGCGGCGTTGGGTGCATCCCAACTGCCATGATGCTTTGACAGCGGCGGTGGTCTGGTTCTGAACTATTGTGGACTATAGGGTACGCTTGGAAACCATTCATCAGGCAAGCATGGCTGAACGGAGCCTCTGCAAGGTTAGGTATACCCTCTGCTACTGTCGTTCGTTGACATGGTGTAGGCGTAACTAGTTACCATATTTATTACCATGAGAGTGGCACGAAAGGTATCATCTCCCTCACAATATTGCCACCGCGCTGCGTCTATGCCTTAGTTGTTAGAACGTCAGCCTTCGTCGTTCTTCTCTGTCCCGGCAAGGCACCCACTGCTCTGGTCGCAAGTTCTGGTCGCCACTCGCACCCAATTTAGACCCTCGGCTAGGAGGCTCGGCTGAAAACCGGTCGGACAACGCCGGACAACCCGATGACTGCTTGGCGTTGGCGACAGGGTAAATCTGGAATAAAATGGAGCCGTTACATTGAAGCCTGCCCTCCGGGAAGGGTGGTTTAGCCCATGCATAGCATACTGCTCGGCACGGCATAGAACCCGGCAGAGCCACCTCACAGATTGTTGAGATGAATGTTCTCTAAACATAATTAAATGCAAGCTCACTCTGTGTGCAGATTTCCTGTTACACGTGCGGGCCGGCAGCCGGCACTGTACCGTCAGCCGGCACTGTACCGTCAGCCGGCACTGTACCGTCAGCCGGCACTGTACCGTCAGCCGGCACTGTACCGTCAGCCGGCACTGTACCGTCAGCCGGCACTGTACCGTCAGCCGGCACTGTACCGTCAGCCGGCACTGTACCGTCAGCCGGCACTGTACCGTCAGCCGGCACTGTACCGTCAGCCGGCACTGTACCGTCAGCCGGCACTGTACCGTCAGCCGGTACTGTACCGTCAGCCAGCACTGTACCGTCAGCCGGCACTGTACCGTCAGCCGGCACTGTACCGTCAGCCGGCACTATACCGTCAGCCGGCACTGTACCGTCAGCCGGCCGCGGTCTGGTCGGACCGGCTGAGCGCCCACTGCGACCAGTGACGCGCTGTATAGCCGGGCAGCCAGCCAACTATCGGGCCGCATCAGACCAGCACAGCTCCACCACTCACTCGGGACACGGCCGGCGCGCCGCCTGCACCGCATTGTTTCACGGCCGACGGCCGTGGCGACCGGCCGGCACTTGCAGTGCGGAGATATCCATAAACGCCGGCCGGCTGGCTGCCCGCTATCGACGCCCCGATCGCGGCTGGAATTTGGGCGCGGGCGCGGCGGCTGTCCGTCTGCCTCGGCGGAGCCGCAGACCGTGTGATTAGTGCCAGCTGTAGCCTTTCTGACCCCATACAACGCTCGCGACCCCCGGCCTGCGCAGCGTCGGCTCGGAGCTGGCTGAAGCCCTTCCGAGTCTGCAAGCCACCCGTGGTGGCCTGGCCCGAGGCTATGATTGGCGATGGTCGAAGCCCTTATGGGCCCATAACGTGCTTATTTCCCCCGGCCGTGCAGTGGGAACTGAATGAGACTGTGGCTCGAAGCCACGCCTGCTGCCATGACCAGCGGACTGCGTAATTGAGGCCAGCTGGGATACTTTGGGGTTCATAAGCCACATCTCCAGGTCTTGGAGCTATAGGTTCCGACTGATTAAGACCTCTAAGGGCCCATAAAATGCAATTGCAAGACCGATCGAATGCTTCGGAAGCCCGCAGGCTGACGCTGCTATTACGAAGGCGTTCACCTTTGACCCAGTTATGACCTGTAGTAATTTGCAGTTATGGGAGTGCAGCGCTCACCGCATGCCCGTGCGTTCCCGGATATGTTCCTCAGAACCAATAGCAACGTGTCAGATGTGTCACTGAACATGCGATAGATGCATGGCTGGCGGAGGAGGTGCAGTTTTCTAGTAGACAAATCAACCATTTGATGCTAACGATTCCCACGGCGGTAGCTGGTCTGAAACGACAAGTGTTCGGTTTGCCGCAACCGTGATTTGACGTAGACTGATAAACATTGCCCATGTTGATACCGTATGTTGAGTTATGGTTGACTCATGATATCCAGATTCTGCCGTGCTCTCATCGTACTGGTTGAGCACAACCTAATGACGCGGGCTAATGACATGTAGTTCAAGGCCCAGCACTAGGCCTATTGCTAGCACAAACGGCATAGTATGCAAACATTAGCTGTGTGCAAATGCTTGGTAAGTATCAGCTTAAGCTGATCACCATCTGAATTTGTTTGCTGGTTGCATGGCTAGCATGGATGGAAAATTCACGTCCATTTTGTTCCGAGTGTACAGTTTGTGCCGGTCGTGTATCCCAAGGTCGTGCTCTATCTATCCGCGTTTCTCCGTTCGATAGTTGCCGCAAGGTTGTCACGAAGCGATTTACGATAATTTATAGCGTTTTTGTATGCTTGGTTCCGCATTGTTCATGCCAGGCTATTGAAGTCAAGGAAAATCATTTCCTGTTATTTAACCACAATTGTGGACTCGGCCCATAAACCTTCCGAAATCCCCGGTTTCCCACTCAATTTGCCACTTTTCCTGACGGCACCCTCGTCGACAGCGCACTTTCAGTCATGCAGCAGTCTGCCAGCATATTGTAGCTGTGTAACTCAACTGCCTTGTGATGAGTGCACGTAGAAAGGGGTGCATGCAGGACTTGCATTCACTGCCGAAAAGGATTGCATCATCTACTTCGCCAAGCGCCCACAACGGCGCGGGGTCCAGCTACACCGGGCTGCGCTGCTGTGGTGCTGGAGTCCAATTATTGTGCTCTGCTCCGCTGCAGACCGACACTGGTCCAGCCCCATGTACTGGGTGGTCTGGCGTTCGTTACATAGAGGTACAATACACGCACACACACACACACATATACAAACACAAACACACAACACATACACACGGACGCACGGACGCACGGACGGACGCACGCACGCACGCACGCACGCACGCACGCACGCACGCACGCACGCACGCACGCACGCACGCACGCACGCACGCACGCACGCACGCACGCACGCACGCACGCACGCACGCACGCACGCACGCACGCACGCACGCACGCACGCACGCACGCACACACACACACACACACACACACACACACAAACAAACACACACACACACACACATCGTCGTCAATGGAGAAGTGTGTATCACACGCAAACACAAATCTTTGGATCCAAGAGTAAAAGTTCGGCAGTAATCGAATAAGTTCAGACTTTAAACTATCCGACTGCTGTCCAAAAAGAGGAAGAACGAAGCATTTGGACAGGTTTGGAAATGTATGCATGAGTTTTCCGACTGAAAACTATCCAGAGTTGCAAGAAAACTAGAAAACTCTAGAGAGGTCTACTAAAACCTATTGAAACGGTCAGCACCCGAACATCGAATTGACGAAGGAAGAATAATACAACGGACCTCTCCTCCTCTTGGAAATCTTCATCACAAAGGAGTATGGCCACCTTTCTATTTCTGTTTATCATACGCCGACCTTCTCGTAATAAGGAATCAGCTTGTTTAGCTTCATCCCTCGCTCCATGAAAAGCTGCATTATCTACTCTTCAATCGTCAGGGCGTTCCACCTAAGCTGAACCTTTGACATTGAAGTACAATTTCTCAAAAAGTGTGTCAAGTGTAATGTGGTCAAAAACCCACATAGTAAACTTTTACATATCTAAAGTCTTAACTTCGTCGATTACTGCCGAACTTTTACCCTTGTGTGTTTTTGTATCGTTGTTTTACTGTTTTTTCTCCTGAAGATGCTACACAATGATGCGAAACGTTGAGTTCGAATAGTATAGTTTTAATGGAGATCTCATAATCTATGTAGCCCCATTATCCAATATATATATATATATATATATATATATATATATATATATATATATATATATAATCTTTATTGTTAGCGAGAAGTAATCAACGTTTCGTCACAAATAGATGATATCTTTAGGAATAGCAAAACAACAGCAATCTAGTACAAAAGGTGCACCGCTTATGCTAAACTGAAAAGTAAGCATAGGACAAAACAGGTGACGAACATACAAAATCCCCCGGTCGTGCCAAACAATGACCAGATTTATCGGAGATTCAGGTCACCACCTTCAGAGGGTACGTGGACGCCACGGCGTTTAGCTGCTGTCTCTCCAGATGCCTTGGAGAGCGCATGTGACTATAGATAGTTCAAGAGTTGGAAGGTACATGGCCAGCATGAGCCTTATGGGGTTGAAGAGTTGAAGGATCCTGGAGGGTGAGAATACTCTGGACAGTTAAAGGACCCCTGAAAGCTGAGGGAGCCATCAGACCTTAATTCAGTATTGGGGCGAACCCGAGAGGATAATGAGATAACGTGTGTTAATGAGACCTCATGTGAAAGGAGCGGAAGAGGCTCCTTGGGAGTGGAGAAACCGTGCGGTTTATGGCTGGTCGTTTGCGTTTCTGGTTGAGATCTGTAGGAGTTCAAGCAGGTCTCGGACAGTAAAGGGTAGTTGAAGGTGCCCTTGGGGCACCTTGAAGTGCTATTTTTGAGGTGAGTTGATTTGCTGAGGACAGATGATACTGGCTAATATGCATCGCCATCTTTCCAGATTGCGCCTTTGTCTGTATTCCTGCAACATCCATGGGCCGTACCGTCGTATGATACGACGTCAGGTGGATACCTCTACTCGAAAGGGAAGTTTCAATATGAAAATGATGTGGTTGCTGGGCGATTAAGGAATGATATTGAAGGACCATTGGTACACCAGATTTGCTGAAGATTCTCCTGGTCATTTTACAATGGTAATTCTTCCGATTTTCATGTTATATCCCTGTTGACTTTTGTACCCGTTCGACTATTGCCAGTTGGCTTTCTTGTCCTTCTGCCCTTTTTCATTGTTTTTTGTTTGCTACTTTGGCTCTTCTATCCCTGTTGACGTTTTTAAAAAAGTGATTTTGCCCTTTAGATTTCTACTGTTATTTATGCATATACTTTGCGTACTTCCTTTGCTTTCCCTTTTGCCGATTTGTCCCTTTGACTTCATCGGTCGTAGCATTTATTGCTGTTTAGATTTCTTGGTTTGACTTTTTTGAATTTTACACTGTATTTTGTCCCCCTGTTAGTGTACCCGTAAGAACACCTTTATCACTGTACAGTTCGTCTTGTTTCAACAATCCCAACTATTTGCATCACCATTGTGGTCGGCAAATAAAACTCGGAAATCACTGCGCTCCTGCGTCACATGTGTCTGCTGGCTACAGTCGTCTGCGGGCCGGCGACAGTGCCGCTCGGCGAGCGGTGGAGTAGCCCTCGGCGACGTGCCTGTCCTGTCCGGTCCGGTCCGGTCCGGTCCAGCCAGCTGTCATGGCCGGCTCGTCAGCGGCTGTGCAGTGGGCGGAAATGGTGGGGTCGGGTGGGCCGCCACAACAATGCCGGCGACGTGCCGGCCCGTGACGTCACCGACGTCTGCACAGCTGCCTGGTGACAGTGGCCGACACGGTGACAGTGGCGTCCCGCCGACACGGTGACAGTGGCGTCTCGCCGACACGGTGACAGTGGCGTCCCGCCGACACGGTGACAGTGGCGTCCCGCCGACACGGTGACAGTGGCGTCTCGCCGACACGGTGACAGTGGCCGACACGGTGACAGTGGCGTCCCGCCGACACGGTGACAGTGGCGTCTCGCCGACACGGTGACAGTGGCGTCCCGCCGTCACGGTGACACGGTGACAGTGGCCGACACGGTGACAGTGGCCGACACGGTGACAGTGGCGTCCCGCCGACACGGTGACACGGTGACAGTGGCCGACACGGTGACAGTGGCCGACACGGTGACAGTGGCCGACACGGTGACAGTGGCCGACACGGTGACAGTGGCCGACACGGTGACAGTGGCGTCCCGCCGACACGGTGACAGTGGCGTCTCGCCGACACGGTGAAGTGGCGTCCCGCGTCACGGTGACACGCCGACACGGTGACAGTGGCCGACACGGTGACAGTGGCGTCCCGCCGACACGGTGACAGTGGCCGTCACGGTGACACGGTGACAGTGGCGTCCCGCCGTCACGGTGACAGTGGCCGTCACGGTGACACGGTGACAGTGGCGTCCCGCCGACACGGTGACAGTGGCCGACACGGTGACAGTGGCGTCCCGCCGTCACGGTGACAGTGGCCGACACGGTGACAGTGGCCGACACGGTGACAGTGGCGTCCCGCCGACACGGTGACAGTGGCGTCCCGCCGTCACGGTGACAGTGGCCGACACGGTGACAGTGGCCGACACGGTGACAGTGGCGTCCCGCCGACACGGTGACAGTGGCCGACACGGTGACAGTGGCCGACACGGTGACAGTGGCGTCCGCCGACACGGTGACAGTGGCCGACACGGTGACAGTGGCCGACACGGTGACAGTGGCCGACACGGTGACAGTGGCCGACACGGTGACAGTGGCCGACACGGTGACAGTGGCGTCCCGCCGTCACGGTGACAGTGGCCGTCACGGTGACAGTGGCCGTCACGGTGACAGTGGCCGACACGGTGACAGTGGCGTCCCGCCGTCACGGTGACAGTGGCCGTCACGGTGACAGTGGCCGACACGGTGACAGTGGCCGACACGGTGACAGTGGCGTCCCGCCGACACGGTGACAGTGGCCGTCACGGTGACAGTGGCCGACACGGTGACAGTGGCGTCCCGCCGACACGGTGACAGTGGCCGTCACGGTGACAGTGGCGTCCCGCCGACACGGTGACAGTGGCCGTCACGGTGACAGTGGCCGTCACGGTGACAGTGGCCGTCACGGTGACAGTGGCCGTCACGGTGACAGTGGCATCCCGCCGACACGGTGACAGTGGCCGTCACGGTGACACGGTGACAGTGGCCGACACGGTGACAGTGGCCGACACGGTGACAGTGGCGTCCCGCCGACACGGTGACAGTGGCCGTCACGGTGACAGTGGCGTCCCGCCGTCACGGTGACAGTGGCGTCTCGCCGACACGGTGACAGTGGCGTCCCGCCGTCACGGTGACACGGTGACAGTGGCGTCCCGCCGACACGGTGACACGGTGACAGTGGCGTCCCGCCGACACGGTGACACGGTGACAGTGGCGTCCCGCCGACACGGTGACACGGTGACAGTGGCGTCCCGCCGACACGGTGACACGGTGACAGTGGCGTCCCGCCGACACGGTGACAGTGGCGTCCCGCCGACACGGTGACAGTGGCGTCCCGCCGACACGGTGACAGTGGCGTCCCGCCGACACGGTGACACGGTGACACGGTGACATCCCGCCGACACGGTGACAGTGGCGTCCCGCCGACACGGTGACACGGTGACACGGTGACACGGTGACACGGTGACAGTGGTGTCCCGCCGACACGGTGACAGTGGCGTCCCGCCGACACGGTGACAGTGGCGTCCCACCGACACGGTGGCAGTGGCGTCCCGCCGACACGGTGACAGTCGTGTCCCACCGACACGGTGACACGGTGACACGGTGACACGGTGACAGTCGTGTCCCACCGACACGGTGACACGGTGACACGGTGACACGGTGACAGTGGCGTCCCGCCGACACGGCTCGGCGCTGCCACTTGTTAGGTGGTCTTCTGGTGATGGTGGCGGTCTGCCTGACTACCGACATGTGACCCGTGACTGATGTAGCGCCGTCGTCAGTGACCTCTGCGAAACATTTTCCATGATCAATTACTGGGTGGACATTGGATGCGCGGAATGGTCGACGGTAATCGAAGGACTTGTCCGTCGAGCCCAGGAGCAGGCTCCCGGGTCCGGCCGGTTAACCGTCGCCCCGTGTCGTCTGCTGTTCCTAGTAGTTCCCGGGTCTGCCGCCAGGCGGTGCTCCCACCGTCTCGTCGGTGACGGTCTACAGACGGAACAAACGGAGCACTAGAATGCGGTGGTCCGGATTTGAGCTAAGTAATGATGGTGGTGATTGGCAAAGCATTCGTCGTTGCAACGACGCCCTGGAATGATGGAGAAGTAGGAGAGTTGTTGGTGAATGGTGCTCACTCACCGCCCTAGCCCGAGAGTTAGTGACATGAATGTTGTGTTTTGCTAAGGCCAGCCCGCGGTATGGACATTATGATTTGCGAAGTCCAGCGGAGGAATTCGATGGGGATGAACTCGAGCTTTCCGGGGTGGAGCATTTTCCCGGCCGAATTGAAGCCAACTTCCGTGGGAGCATACGTTGCCAGGTCAATCTCAGTGATGCCCTTCTATTTAGATCATCACAGGGTTTATGAAGTCAGGTCAAATATATAAAGATGTAGGACAGGTAAGCGACAACAGTTATCAGTCAAAGGATTGTTGATCTGTGGAATAGGCTGCTTGCTGATGTTGTTGAAAGTCGGTCATTGAATGCATTTAACATTATGGTGGACAACTTCTTAAGACTGCAACATCTTGTTTTTGAGTTGTAAGTAGTGGCGGATAAGGTGAAATTTATGCTAGGTAGGCGTGCACAGTACAGGCCCCTTTAGGCAGGCATGGACGGAAGTTGAAACTGATTGGTAGGGCACTCAAGACAGATGTGCTTCGAGGAATCGAGTGAATAGGGCTGGATAGGTAAGGTAGATAGGCATTGATGAATGTGTGAGATGTTCGTTGATTAATTCTTTGGAATTACGGTCGTGGTGTTGGTTGTGTTGATGATTGTCTTTGTGCCGGGGTCGTGGTATCTTCCCTTTACAGGCTTAACCTGGATGGGCCCTTGTGGCCCTTATTAATTCCGAACCCCATGTTACATTTTTGGCACCGCCTGACTGAGAGATCACTTCGGCAAAGTGCGGGACAGGAGCCGCTGGTGGACCGGCACAGCATGGCAGAGAGCTCCTCAGAGGTGTCCAGCGAGTGGTCCTAGTAGGTGATGCCTCCCGGGCAGGTGGTGCCGATTGGTCTCGGGACGTGCACGTTACCTGCCGGCGCTGTACCTGTGGAGACTGATACTGCTAACAGTGGAGCACCGCGGAGCGCCAGCGCCTCTCCCCATCCCTCCCTCCCTCTGTGCCTACATGCTGTTATGGAGTACCAAGATAGGTCGCGTGGCCGTGTCCGCGATGTCAAATTGCGGCCTTGGAGTGCAATGAGCGCCCTGGTCGAGGCGTGGCCTGTGTTTATTTAGACTCAAGTTTGCGGGTTCCGATTGCCAATGGGCGGCGACAGAAGCGCGCGATCAAGGCCGGCTGCGGGCCAGCGCCTGGCTGGGCGACATTACAAACAAGGCGGCCCGCCGTCGCCGCCGCCGCACTCGCCGAGTCCGGCAAATGGATTGACAGACCGGTCCGACACCTGACGTACCGACACGTGACGTGGTCAACAGACCGGTCCGACACCTGACGTACCGACACGTGACGTGGTCAACAGAACGGTCCGACACCTGACGTACCGACACGTGACGTGGTCAACAGATCGGTCCGACACCTGACGTACCGACACGTGACGTGGTCAACAGACCGGTCCGACACCTGACGTACCGACACGTGACGTGGTCAACAGACCGGTCCGACACCTGACGTACCGACACGTGACGTGGTCAACAGACCGGTCCGACACCTGACGTACCGACACGTGACGTGGTCAACAGAACGGTCCGACACCTGACGTACCGACACGTGACGTGGTCAACAGATCGGTCCGACACCTGACGTACCGACACGTGACGTGGTCAACAGACCGGTCCGACACCTGACGTACCGACACGTGACGTGGTCAACAGAACGGTCCGACACCTGACGTACCGACACGTGACGTGGTCAACAGATCGGTCCGACACCTGACGTACCGACACCTGACGTACCGACACGCGACGTGGTCAACAGATCGGTCCGACACCTGACGTGGTCAACAGACCGGCCCGACACGTGACGTGGTCAACAGACCGGCCCGACACGTGACGTGGTCAACAGACCGGCCCGACACCTGACGTGGTCAACAGACCGGCCCGACACGTGACGTGGTCAACAGACCGGCCCGACACGTGATGTGGTCAAGAGACCGGCCCGACACGTGACGTGGTCAACAGACCGGTCCGACACCTGACGTGGTCAACAGACCGGTTCGACACGTGACGTGGTCAACAGACCGGCCCGACACGTGACGTGGTCAACAGACCGGCCCGACACGTGACGTGGTCAACAGACCGGTCCGACACCTGACGTACCGACACGTGACGTGGTCAACAGACCGGTCCGACACCTGACGTACCGACACGTGACGTGGTCAACAGACCGGCCCGACACCTGACGTACCGACACGTGACGTGGTCAACAGATCGGTCCGACACCTGACGTGGTCAACAGACCAGTTCGACACGTGACGTGGTCAACAGACCGGCCCGACACCTGACGCACCGACACGTGACGTGGTCGCAACGCCGTCGGTCAGAACGCAGCGCTCTGTTTACTGACGATAGTCGGCGTCCTTCGGAGGAGCTATGTACACGGTGAGTGTTGGCAAACTCGGTCACCCGCCCGTGGGAACTGAAGCGCAGGCAAATATTCATCGCCGTGGGTCAGATTCTGACCCATTTCTATCGCTTGTATTTCCATGAGGCCGTGATATGGGCCGTGCTTCTCGTGAACAGCAAGGCGTGAATGTTTTGATGATGCTTCCAAACATGTATGAATGACTGGTTTGTTTGCAAGTACAGGGAGAGCTGGATAGACACATGAGCTTCATGAATGGAGAATGCTGAGGTTAAATAATCACATAGTTTGTGATTTCCCTGGTGGTTACCGAAGCTTATTAAATGGTCATGGATACATTTGTCCTACCTACTAGTGAAAAGTCCAGCCGAGGGATGAAAGTCGAAGAAGGCCGTTCACTGTTCTGAAAGTTTAAGAAGCGAGTGAAAGCTACACGTTGTATTCTAGAAGTCCGCTTCGACTTCCCTTGAAAGCCATTTTGATTCCATGAGCTGGCATTCTTCAGATGTCAAAGAATGGCATCTCAGTGCAAGAATGGCTGGCAAATCCGTCGCTGTATGCTACAGGCAGGGATATTACGATAATATCTTGTGACGTTTTTGAAAATTGGTCAGCGCATTGCTTGTAAAATAATTATCGGGAGAGAGTGATAGTTGTGGACCTGCCGGACTGTCAACGTCATTTGTGTCGCCTTTAAAGCGGGTACGTCGACACCGCCTTTCACGCCGGCAGAGGTGCACCAATGTGCTAATCGGATGCCCTCTCTTGATACGAAAGCACAATTTTGCTACCTATCATGTACCACCATACCTAGTTAGTTATTTTTGCTTTAGAGCGCATCGACCATGTCACCATACCTGTTTTTATGGAAGGGGTCTAACCCTCCCAAAAAACAAAATTCTTTGAATTCAGACACTTTTTCAATGTCATTTTCAACCACTTCAACTAAATGCCCAATGTGTTTCAATTTTTAGATTTATAATTATTGCATATGATATTTTGGGAAAAACGTTCCGCCAAAATTAGTAAGTTTCACTACTTATTTACTGGAATTTCAAGATCATCATAGAACAATGCTGTATGTTAAGCGTTGCCACCTTGTATCCGGAAAAATGTATAATATTGGACGATGGTATGGTAGCAAACATGGACATACAATTACCCTTCCTGTTTTACGAACGCATGTTTCGATGCATTAACAACCAGGGTGGATAAAGGGTGTGGCAGAGGGCATGCACCCCAGCGTGGAAGGTAGCGCCCCCCAGGCCAGGAAAAGACGACCCTCAGAAAAGGTTCCAGTGTGCTCAAATTTTTTGTTCAGTCGGAGGCGCCCCTCCAGATGCTTTCACAGTGGCGTCGCTGCAAAGAAATGGCGCCCCCCAGACAAGTGTACCCATGAAAATTTATGGACCTACCACTGATTACAGCATTGCTCTCTCGCGGTTATGAATTCCGACTAGTTATAAAACTGTGCGCATTCGCGCGTGGCTTCTCTTGCAAATTTTCCGACTTCCGTTGAACCATTACGAGGAAAGCGGACAATTTGACAAAGTTCTATATTGTATATGTCCGGAATAGCAATGTGGCAGTGTATTCTTTTTAAACAGCGATGAGAGCACCGTCCGGTCAGGTTATGACGGACTTCTTAGGGGAACCCCTAGTCATATAGGGTACGAGTGTTTGCTATCCCAACGGCTACAAACAAAAAATAGATTTAATCATCCTATTCCTATTACACTGAATCACTGAACGCACGCCGGACCTTCGACACCTTTTAAATTATTTCGTTATTTCAACATTCTGATACCACGTCGAATGCCACCCACATAATGCAAATTGAAGGCATAGCCATGAATCACGAGGACTGTGATAATTACACCAACCTTTGACCTTCAGGTTTGATCTAACATGTCCCGGGTTAAAATGTTGCTCGAGGGTTGGCCACGAGCTATCTCTTGATACCCAGCATGGGTAGCTTTTGGAGAAAACGTAGAAACACCGGGGTGACAGAACAAATGGGTTCGAGCTTTGAGTTTGAAAGTTAATGTGACTTCCGAACAGTTTGAGTATCACACGGCACATCGAATGACTCCACATGATGAAAATTGAGTACTAAGCGACGAGGCGCAAGTACTGCGAACAATTTTGGGAACCTTCGGTCTTGTAGTCTGACATTGACATGTCCCGGTTTGAAATGTTACTCGTGGTGCACTATAGGCTGTTGCTTGATACCAGATGCATGTTTAAATTTAAAAAAAAAATTTAATCCGAGTTGTTGCTGGGGTGGCTTGAGGAACCAGGGTTATATTGCTAAGCAGAGCTTGTTGCGTGAACCCTGGCCCCACCACCCGATCCATGAACTCCAGTTCAACGGCACAATTTATACCGAAAGTTTAACGTGCTGCGAATGCAACGACACGGCCGCCCAGTAGCTCGTCCCCGGCCTTATCGGGCCAGCTGCCAACTGGCATTCCCGGCCGGGGGCTAAATACGAGTACGCGAAGCGACTCGAGCCCTGTGCTGCCAATACAGGGAAGACCAGTGCAGGCCAGCGCTCTAACCAACTGAGCTACCGGGGCGGCAGCTGCAGGTCAGGTCGAATAAAGAAGTGCGAGGCTTCCAAAGAAATATGTTTGAACTTTGACCTTGGAGGTTAGTTCTATTCGATAATATTATATGGCACAAGTCACGTCGAATGACACCCACTTGGCGTAAATTATACCCAGAGCGACGAATGGCGAGGACTTCAAAAATTCAAACTAGGCTTTGACCTTGAGGTTTGACCTTGACATATTCCGGTTTTAAAATATTACTCGATGGTTCACCATGGGCTGTCACTTCATAGTGGATCTGGGAAGGCTCGGGCGAATCCACGAAAAAATGTGAGGCGATCGAAGAAATTAGCTGGAATTTTGACCCGTCCAGATTATTTCGAAATGTCAACTTTCTGATACTGCACAATACCACAACACGAATGACGCAACCCGAATGACATCATTGTGAGCAAATTGAAGCCATAACGACGAAACGCGATGACATCGAAAAACTCAATCAAACCTTGACGTGTCCCGGTTTTAAATGTTACTCGAGTGCTCACCACAGGATAGGTTTGAGAGAAAACGAAAAAAACTTGCGACCGAATAATTAGCTTGGTCTTTGTCTTTGACAAATACATCGATTTTTCAGCTTTCTGATGCTGCATAGCAAGCCACGTTGAATGACGCCCATTTGATGGAAGTGCAAGCAATAGCACCCGAGCCTCGCGTTCGGTCGATATTACCTCAATATCGCCGTCTAATAAATGAAGCTAACCTTTGACGTAGAAGTTTCACCTTGACATGCACCGATTTGAAATGCTGCGGGATGGCTCACCAGAGGTTATTGCTTGATACCGGATTTGGGCAGGTTTGGGTGAAAGCGAAAACAAATGGGAGGCGACCGAAGAAACCTAGGGAAGGCTAGGGAGCTATGCTTTCTGGTTCCGCATAGCCCGCAAGGCTAGGGAGCTATGACATGCTTTGTGGTCCCACGTAGCCTAGGGAAGGCTATGCGGGACCACAAAGCATGTTTCGATAATTACAGTACACAGACGTACATCATGACTGGTGGATCTAAACCCACGGCTTATTTTGTCGTCTTTTTTTGGTGGGGGAAACTTTCGTTGCGATCCCCAGTGGTGTACCTGAGATTTTCGCCAAGGGGAGGGCAAAGGATTTGAAGAGTTCCCAACCTTATTTCCTCGTGTTTTTCAATTACTGTTTTTCATATGGGGCTCATTTCCATATTTCACAATAATCCATGACTGCATAGTTGTCCTTGGAGTGGGACCAGCCTAGCACCATCATTTATAAATCCCAGAATTCAACCTCTTCCACTTGTCCAAAGTTTTTGTTTTGTTATTCCTTGCTAAGTGAGCTCGAACTGTTGAACCCACGAAGGTGCAAATAGCTCCAAAATGCTTAAATGTTAAAATTTCACGCATCGATTACGTCCAGTCACACTACGTCAGCTTGTGTGCACATAATCACCTGCCCTGCGCATTCGTCGCAATCGCCACATTTCGTGCTTTTCTGCGGTTTCTGACGTTTTGATACTTGCTGCCGTATGATGATCTTGCACCATATTTGACGTCATGGAATGATTCGCATCGTGTTTTGATGGCACGATTCTATGAATTCAAGTCGATCTTTTTTCTTCTTCCCACATATTCTGGTGGAAGAGGAATCTGGATGCCTCTCTGTACATTCATGTATGTATCTGAACTTTTTGTTTCAATATGCTCACAAATTTGCTACCACAACTCAAGTTGCCGGATGTGCTAAGGTCTATTTTAGTATGCTATGTATTGAGAACCCTAGTGATTCACAAATGTATTGATTTTAGGAGCACATTCGCCGATCCCAACCAAGTTCTTCATTTTCTGCATGTTCTGCCGCAGTCGTCCCGCCTAGAAAACTTTTCTAAAACATACCCTGATATGTGCCATTAAACTGATATCTTGAGGACATTTTGCAGTCCTTTTTGAGAGGGCCAAATGATAGCATGCCCCATCAGGCCGCTGAGGGGGTCAAGGCCCCCGTGCGCACTCCGCATAGATCCATTAATGTACAGCCTTCCTGGTGTGGGAGAAGCGGCTTTTCTGGCCGGAGGGGCACATGCAACCAATGCTCCCTGTATTCGCTTCTGATGCCTTCTAGAGGAAGATAAACGGTAAATACCCCTGATACCGTCAGCGAGGAGGATGCACTAGTCCTTCCCAGTGACCTTCTAGAGGAAGATACACGGTAGCGATTCATCAACTCCAGATGTAATCTCTGTGTTTTGACTGGCCTGTCATGCAGCACGTCTTCCGTCTTTGTCGTACGCGGGTCGGATACAAATGACCGTTTTCGGCGCGACTGGGCCCGCCAGACACGAGCGTCATGAGGAACGCTGGACCGTTATTGATGACGGCACGTGGCTCAGAAATGCTATCTCCGGCGCCATCCGCCCCAGCGCGCCAATGATGGTTCACGGCCAGCGTTGGATGTATCGGATTTGCTGTGTTACCCTGGACGTGGAGAGGAAAATGTTTCGGGCTGTCACATATGGAGAGAAAGTTGTATTCTGATATACGTCGTCAGAACCACAGTTTGCACTTTCAGTGAATCTTGAGCCCTTCATCAATGTGGAGTTAACTGTCGAGCGGCACCACTCACCCCCAAGTAAGAGAACAAATGACACGATAATTGTATGCAGAGGAAAATGTCTGATGCAAAAAAAATCCGGGAGCAGCCTGTTTTGCTAACCATGCTCACGACATGGACAGGTGCCGAGCGCGTGTACGTGCGCATGAGATACCGACCTGCGGACATCCCGGCGACCCGCTGCTGGCCATGCTCGGCGGGCCGGTGGGTATCGTGGCGAACATGTGTTTCATCACTGTTATACCCGCTTCGTACCCCATAGCCACGCGACTGTTGGAGGGTTCGAGGGCAGAGAGCGGCGTCACGGAGAGCGGAAGCATACCCCTAACCTATCAAGTCAAGCAAAACATGGTTATTATCGAATAGCTGCATATCCCACTTACCCCGTCTAGCCGCATCGGAAACTAAGCACGTCTCAGAGAGGCGTGGGTGAAGGCACTTCTTGAGTAACAAAGTGCTGTAAATTGCTCATTTTCGGAACTGCAGAACAGCTAATTTTGTTTGACAAAAATACCGTGCATCCGTGGGGTTATTGGGCTATTTCCCTGCACGCTCGTTCACCCGGGCTGGCGGTTTCAAAGCTAGGTGGTGGGATCCCAAGTGCATGAAGCATACTCGCCTGTACTTAGTGGCGCGGCGAGGAAACTCATATGCGAGACGCTGAAGTTGGGCTCCCACGCAAAAAAAAACGTTTGTTTCTTTTTGGGGGAGTGGGGCAGTGATGACCAGTGTTCCGACTTTGTCTAGTCCTTTCTCCCATGCAGTTTTATTTCCAAATGCACTCAACAAATTTTCAGCCCCGAACGTGACTAATGGGTATAAGCATATAATCCCCTTGTCTTACACCTGCAGAGACGCAGCCAAGCCCCTCCCCCGTTAGCACCTAAACAATGCACAAGATGAACGATACATTTTGAATTTTTACAACGCAAAACCACAAATTTTCGCTGGAAGCTTTTTCTACTTCATTATCTTTTTTGTCGGCACCCCGTCGGAAAATCCTAGCTGCGCCGCTGTGCGCTTGTAATTATCTAGTTCTTGTAGGTCTGCAGTTCAAAAGCCCAGTGATGTGAAGTCCAGTGATGTGAACTCCAGTGAAGTTCTGTAGTTCCAGTGACTTCTTGCATGCCATGCTACTGGCGTGTGCATGGTCAATTAAGCCATGGGTGGAATTGGTTTACAGTGTAGGGTATGTGCTAGTCTGTGAGCTGTTCAAGGTTAGCTAATGATTGATTTTTCTTAATAGATTGTCGTTGCACAACAGGTGCTTCGTGTCGCAACATTTTTCATATTTCTACAACAGGCATGTGCCCTTTTATTATCTGTAGGCTGTATGAGATATATAACATTAGATAGTTGTGAAGGAAATCAAGAGTATTCGGTTGCATTTACCATTGAAGTATTTTATCAAACTATTTTATTACAGAATTGCATGGTTCAAAAACATCGGTGAACGGTTAATTTCCACCCCGAACTGTATTGCCTGACACTTACTATTCGCATGTATGCCACGAGAAATTACAATGCAAAAGCATATCGACATTGTAGATCATCCAAATGCGCCCACCAATGGTGTATCTGATGCATATATATATATATATATATATATATATATATATATATATATATATATATAAATATAATCCACACGATGGCACCTTTCATTGTTAAGTAAACATACTATAGAGCATGACAAATTTCCAAATTCATATCGCAGCTTTATTTATAGGCATGTGTTGTATATTTTTCACACCGGACGAGCTATCATTTAAATTGACGTATCGACCGGGATAGGCCATGTAGTACCGAAGTGACGACAAGTCAGGAGCAATCACATGAGAGCCAACAAGAACTGGGGAAAACGTCGTCGTGCTCCACACTTTCAACTCCTGTCGTCAAGATGTCCTAAAAACAAGATTAAACCAAGTACTTAGTTCACACGATGCATTTGTTTTCCATAAAGCGTTAACGTTGATCATAGTGAGAACCCGGTACGCTTTCATCCAGAAAACTTCACTGGCCGTCCCGACCGCGTATCACTAGCGTTAACACCTGCAGACGTTACCCTTTTGCGCCGCGAGTGGCGTCTCAGCACCAGCCACGTGTATTCCTTTGTCTTGCCACAGCAGTCGGCTGCCCCCGTCCCGTACACTGCCCGGTTAACTGGGGAAAACTAGAGCGGTGTCCTGCCGGGCGGGCACCTACCAACGGCCGGCGGGACGGCCGTTGGCGTGGCCCTGTCGGCCCGTACAGCGGCCCGACAGGGCCCGCCGGCTGGGCCGATAATTAGCGGACGCCAGAGCGACGGTGGCGCAGGGGAATGGCTGTCGATCGGGCCGCAGGTGTCCTTTGTTCCGAGCGGCGGCGGTGTCCCCATGGCCCCAGGTGAGACGAGCGGCGGCGGTGTCCCCATGGCCCCAGGTGAGGCGAGCGGTGGCGGTGTCCCCATGACCCCAGGTGAGGCGAGCGGCGGCGGTGTCCCCATGGCCCAAGGTGAGACGAGCGGCGGCGGTGTCCCCATGACCCCAGGTGAGACGAGCGGCAGCGGTGTCCCCATGGTCCCAGGTGAGGCGAGCGGCGGCAGTGTCCCCATGACCCCAGGTGAGGCGAGCGGCGGCGGTGTCCCCATGGCCCCAGGTGAGGCGAGCGGCGGCGGTGTCCCCATGACCCCAGGTGAGACGAGCGGCAGCGGTGTCCCCATGGCCCCAGGTGAGGCGAGCGGCGGCGGTGTCCCCATGACCCCAGGTGAGGCGAGCGGCGGCGGTGTCCCCATGGCCCCAGGTGAGGCGAGCGGCGGCGGTGTCCCCATAACCCCAGGTGAGACGAGCGGCAGCGGTGTCCCCATGGTCCCAGGTAAGGCGAGCGGCGACAGTGTCCCCATGGCCCCAGGTGAGGTCAGCGACCGCGTAGTGTCGCCAGCTCCAGGCGAGGTCAGCGACGGCAGGGTCGCCAGGGTCCCAGGCGAGGTCAGCGACCGCGTAGTGTCGCCAACTCCAGGCGACGTGAGCGGCGGCAGTGTCGCCGTGGCCTGTGGTGTCCGCAATAAGAAGGCAGTGGACATGTTTGCACGTGCAGTTGGGGGGCGGCGGCACGTGTCCGGCCAGCACGAGCTGCACGTGCTAGCCCGACGACCAGTTGTTTACTGAGCGCACGTCCGACGGCCAGTAAGAATGGAGCGCACGCGCCGACGGTGTCCGAGTTCATCGACAGGTCGCGATCCACCGTGACTGGTGGCGACTATACGCTACAGGCTGATTACTCTACTTTTCTATCAGCCGTCAACTGGTCAACGCCAACACCACCTGTGACCTCAGACCTTTGGCTCTAACACCAATGTTATGATCTCCGAGCTGAGCCGAGCAGCCTGCTGACTGATCGAGCACGGCTACCAGAGCGCAGTCTGATCAGTTCTGCCGGCTCTCTGACAGCCTGACGCAGGAGTTAGACGTGTTGAGTAGTTCAGAGGACCACATCGGTGTTTCGGAGCCGTTCATTCTGATGCGCCTCTGGATGTTTGAGGAGCAACAGATTCACTGAATAATTTTTTTAACTGCACGCTTGTTCTGCTGCAATATTCCTGAGTCCCTGAGTTTTTCCGCGCATATTATCGAACAGATACATATAATTTACCTAATACCCGAAGACAACAAAGCTGTCGCGAGGATATTAATACCATAATTCAGTACTTTCTTCCCTACATAAACTGATTCATTTTATTTGTATCCCCACGTGGTAGGTTTGCCACAAATACGACCAGGAAGCACAATGCAGTGTCGGAAGCATAGGCTAAACATTCACACCAGACCACCCGGAACAGAACCGGGAGTGCCGGAACTACTTCAGCTGCATCCCAGCGTGACCATAGTCACCAAATGGGTGTCAATGAGCGGCGCCGGCCCGCCCGAGGCCACCTCGGCCAGACTGCAGCCTTCGGCCAGTGCGCCAGACCGCAGCCTTCGGCCAGTGCGCCAGACCGCAGCCTTCGGCACACTGGCGCACTGCCCGGCGGCAATATCCGGACAGACTGTACCGACTGTGTTGGCGGCCGGTGCGTCAGTGAGTGTCGGACGGCCGAGGCGGGCGCACGTGTCCCGAGTGGTGCGTGCTGGCCGTGTGCGGGAGAGAGGACCGCGGACGGTCGCCAGTGAGGTGCTGTGCGCCGGCCGTGTCTGGGAGAGAGGGCCGCCAGTGAGGTGCTGTGCGCCGGCCGTGTCTGGGAGAGAGGGCCGCCAGTGAGGTGCTGTGCGCCGGCCGTGTCTGGGAGAGAGGGCCGCCAGTGAGGTGCTGTGCGCCGGCCGTGTCTGGGAGAGAGGGCCGCCAGTGAGGTGCTGTGCGCCGGCCGTGTCTGGGAGAGAGGGCCGCCAGTGAGGTGCTGTGCGCCGGCCGTGTCTGGGAGAGAGGACCGCCAGTGAGGTGCTGTGCGCCGGCCGTGTCTGGAGAGAGGGCCGCCAGTGAGGTGCTGTGCGCCGGCCGTGTCTGGGAGAGAGGACCACCAGTGAGGTAGTGTGCGCCGGCCGTGTCTGGGAGAGAGGACCACCAGTAAGGTAGTGTGCGCTGGCCGTGTCTGGGAGAGAGGACCGCCAGTGAGGTGGTGTGTTGCGGCATCGACGCTGCCATCCCAGCCGTGAAAGGGGGACACCGACATCATCTCCGCGATCCACTCGCGGCCGGTGGCGACAGCGGCGGTTTTTGCCCGCCGGCGGTGATCAATTGTGTGGGTCGGACGACCTGCTGGCAGCGACGCCGCCGGGTCTCGGCGCCAACACGGAAGCGCCGGGGCAGTGGCGGCGCACCTGTGACACGTGACTCGCCGTAACGCCGGGGCAGTGGCGGCACACCTGTGACACTGCCCTGACGCCAGGGCAGTAGCGGCGCACCTGTGACACGTGACGCGCCGTGACGCGTCGTGACGCCCGCCGCTGCCGTCGCCGTATTTGGCACGGTCGGACCTGCCATACCGAGCAGGGCCACATTCCTGCAGGCGGGCAGGCACGGCCGACTGGCCGGTCACCCACGCGCCGGCGGCGGCGTCGACAGTGGGCGGCTTGTCGGCGGCATCGTCAGGGTCGGCACGGGCCGGCTGACCGGGTGCCGCCCCACCCGCTGGTGCCGGCACATACCCAGTGACGTGCCGGACAACCCGGCCGCGAGTAGCCAGTGACGCGCAGTGACGCGCAGTGACTATGCTGGCGTCGGTGAACCTGGCCGAGCCGGGCGTGCGCGGCCGGACGACGCTGTCGCCGCCGGCCGGCAAGCGACTCTCGATGCCGGAGGAGCTGTGGCGGCGCTGGACGCGACCCATCTCGCGCCTCTCGGTCGTCTGGGAGTGTGTCAGCCCCGACAACCCCGTCTACGCCGACGACGAGTTCTACCCGCTGGTGATGCAGCGCCACGCACCCACCCAGCAATCACCGTGAGTGTGGCGTGAGCAGCGACCTCGCCGTGAGTGTGGCGTGAGCAGCGACCTCGCCGTGAGTGTGGCGTGAGCAGCGACCTCGCCGTGAGTGTGGCGTGAGCAGCGACCTCGCCGTAAGTGTGGCGTGAGCAGCGACCTCCAAGTGTGGCGTGAGCAGCGACCTCGCCGTGAGTGTGGCGTGAGCAGCGACCTCGCCGTGAGTGTGGCGTGAGCAGCGACCTCGCCGTGAGTGTGGCGTGAGCAGCGACTCGCCGTGAGTGTGGCGTGAGCAGCGACATCGCCGTAAGTGTGGCGTGAGCAGCGACGTCGCTGTGAGTGTGGCGTGAGCAGCGACCTCGCCGTGAGTGTGGCGTGAGCAGCGACCTCGCCGTGAGTGTGGCGTGAGCAGCGACCTCGCCGTAAGTGTGGCGTGAGCAGCGACCTCGCCGTGAGTGTGGCGTGAGCAGCGACATCGCCGTGAGTGTAGCGTGAGCAGCGACCTCGCCGTGAGTGTGGCGTGAGCAGCGACCTCGCCGTAAGTGTGGCGTGAGCAGCGACCTCGCCGTAAGTGTGGCGTGAGCAGCGACCTCGCCGTGAGTGTGGCGTGAGCAGCGACCTCGCCGTAAGTGTGGCGTGAGCAGCGACCTCGCCGTGAGTGTGGCGTGAGCAGCGACCTCGCCGTGAGTGTGGCGTGAGCAGCGACCTCGCCGTGAGTGTGGCGTGAGCAGCGACCTCGCCGTGAGTGTGGCGTGAGCAGCGACCTCGCCGTAAGTGTGGCGTGAGCAGCGACTCGCCGTGAGTGTGGCGTGAGCAGCGACCTCGCCGTGAGTGTGGCGTGAGCAGCGACTGAGTGTGGCGTGAGCAGCGACCTCGCCGTGAGTGTGGCGTGAGGCGACTCGCGTGAGTGTGGCGTGAGCAGCGACCTCGAGTGTGGCGTGAGCAGCGACCTCGCCGTGAGTGTGGCGTGAGCAGCGACCTCGCCGTGAGTGTGGCGTGAGCAGCGACTCGCCGTGAGTGTGGCGTGAGCGCCCGTGAGCAGCGACCTCGCCGTGAGTGTGGCGTGAGCAGCGACCTCGCCGTGAGTGTGGCGTGAGCAGCGACCTCGCCGTGAGTGTGGCGTGAGCAGCGACATCGCCGTGAGTGTGGCGTGAGCAGCGACCTCGCCGTAAGTGTGGCGTGAGCAGCGACCTCGCCGTGAGTGTGGCGTGAGCAGCGACCTCGCCGTAAGTGTGGCGTGAGCAGCGACGTCATGAGACTGGGCCGTGGATGCTACCGGGTGGGGCACTGACCCTGTCGGTGTCATCCCAACTCATCCACGTGCAGCGAGTCGTTCTTTTTACTTCCGTAGAACATGTCTTCCTTCGCCTGGTGTACCGACCATAGGCATGGCACACATATATAATACCATATGTGCAAGCGCTAGCAGATCTAGAGGGCACGAGTGCCATGTCCCTCCCCCACCAACCCACCCACTCCCAAAAGTACTCAAAGAGAGGCCAGGCTATCTCCTCCTCCCCCAAGGGGACTGCAAAATATCCTGACATATACTTGGGTAATGTTAAGAAACTTTCTCTAGGTGGTACGAAGGGAACAAAACAAACCTGAAAATGAAGCATTTGGGAGGGATGGAGGAATTTGTTAAAGATTAATGAAATTGCGAATCATTTGGAGGGATCCCACATACATGCCAAAAATATTAACTATAAAATCGGCCTTGACATATGCGGCAGCTTGAGTTCACCGAAGTACAAGAAGCTGAATATGGAGCGTTTTCCTAAATATGATGAAATCTAATTATATATACATATCCAGGATATTCCGCCGAACCACAAACCCTGCTAGAACCTTACTGTATGAGCCAGACGTGACATCAGAGGAGTTCTTGACATTAATGCAGCTGTATTTTTCATTTGTTGAAGATAGAATGGGTGAGACGATGCTAATCGTAAGCAGGAATTACAACTAAACAAGACGCTTCTGTTACTTGGAAAGCGTTTAAAGAGCAACATAACCAGTTATGGCGTTGGTAGGTGTTCAGACAACAGCCAACGGTTGGTATCGGGTAATTACTGCCAAAAAGTAGATATATATGTTTGGTGTTGTTCTTTTACTCGGGCTTCGAAAAATTGCGCCGGGCCCAGAAAAATCGCGGTGGCGACACAAAATCGAACCTGAACCCGATATTCTGAAGCCGGGACCCAGTAAAATTCAGCAGGGACCTCGAAATTAAATAAAAGCCGTGAATATATTTCGACCAAGAGTATCGCATATCATACCAGAAGCCCCCCCCCCCAAAACAAAAAAATGAATTGGGCCTCGAAAAAAGTGCATGAGCCAGAAAGGATCGTGCCTGGTAACAAAATATTATCTCGGAGCCCCCAAAAACAGCCAGAGCCCAGAAAGTGATTCCGCGATCCGGAAAAGAACTACTGCTCCGAAGAATTTAAAAGATGCTCAGAAAAGTATTCGACTGTCAACAAATGCACTGGGACCCCTCAAAGCACACACCGGTTACCCTCAAGAGGCGCTGGTGTCCTCAAAATACACCGTGACCGCAAGGACTGCACGCAGGCCTCCAAAACAGGCCGGTACCCGTCAAGAGCGACATGGTCTGGGGGCGTAGCAGAAACCGTAGAATCAGCAGAAACGCACGAGGTGTGGTACGACGAATGCGCA
Organism: Imbricaverruca yamaguchii; assembly: GCA_034440575.1. NCBI lineage: Eukaryota > Metazoa > Arthropoda > Thecostraca > Neoverrucidae > Imbricaverruca > Imbricaverruca yamaguchii. The sequence continues at coordinate 690,051 of JAOTOL010001375.1, forward strand.
AGGCGAGCGTACGTAAACACGAACAGTGAGGTGCTGACTACTGGGCATTATTGATTGAAATGCGTGAAATTGGAAACTTTTACATTTTGAAGTAGTTTGTACAGGTGTGTACAAACTGACTTTTCGAGAGACACCAGCAAAACAAACTGTCATCAGGGGGAGGGGGCTGAAATTCGGTGATATGGAAACGATGATGATACGTCGGGTTCCCTCCACTAGACAATGGTGTTATCATTACTCAGTTTAATTTTAGAAAGAGCTCGTTTGAAATAACAGTCGAAATATGGTTAAATATCTAGCGTACGTCATAGTGCTAATTTACATCTCCTTTCCAGCAAGAGTAGGGCCAAAGCCACGCCTTCCGTCGAGTTTCTTACCATGCTGTACACAAAATCGCCGCACGCCTGGAAGCATCACATAACCATAAACACAAAGTTCGCTTAGGGCTTAAAGAAACACTTGAGTCTTCTTCATAGCTGCGAAAACTGCAACTTCTACAGCTTGTGTGCGGCTGACATTCGGCCATCACACGTGCGTTTGTGTGGCTTCCAAGCCGGCTGCAGTGAAGATGACGCTCTTGGCGTCTGGCTGAATTTGTAGTCCGCTCGAATCTGTGTGGACTAGAACTGAATATATGTGGTATGGTTAAATGCTGTGGTGTACGGTTGGGTGCTACCCGGTGTTCCTGAGGGTCTGATGGGTGTTTTCCAGCTTTGGCCAGACTGGTGGCTATTTTCAGCGCGGATGTGTGGTTTGGATGTGTTGTGTTCTTGTTCGTTTTTCAGTGTTGGGGCAGCAGTTAGGTACTTTGCTAGTTATGCTACGGTGACTACATTTTATGACCAGATAGGTCCGTTCTGATTTTCTGGGGCGGATAGTGCTCCTGGAAGTATGGTGGATGGGTCGTCTGTAGTTGTGTGGGTGCTATGTATCTCGTGGTGCAATAACGCCACGGAAGACAAAGAACTAAAAGCATAAAAGGTTAGTGCAACTATGAACCACAAGGGCCCTTCTTGGTTGTACTCTGTACACTGAACCAGTTTCCCACCAAATATCAAAATTTAATTTAATTTGCCATTCTTTGGACCACTTCACAAGTTCGTCTAAGTCTTTTTGTCAGCGAGATGTGCTCATTTTGACCTGTTATTGCCCTAAAGACCTTCAAATCATCCGCAAATTTCAAAACTTTACTGCTTAGGTCACTTTCAAAGTTATTTACAAATATTATGAACAGTAGTGGCCCCAGTACTGACCCCTGGGGGACACCACTTAGAACATTTTGCCATGATGACTTTGTACCATTTAGCATCACTCTTTGCTGTCTATCTGAAAGCCACAACTCTATCCATTTTAAGAAGCTACCTGCAATACCATGGGCCTGAAGCTGTATCATTAACCGTTTATGGGGTACCTTGTCCAAGGCCTTACTAAAGTCAAGATATGCTACATCAACCTGATTTCCCTGATCAAATTGTTCTGTGGCGACGTTCAAAAAGTCCAAGAGATTTGTGAGACACGACCGTCCTTCCCTAAACCCATGTTGAATATCTTGAATCAATCTGTTTCCTTCCAGATAACTGACTATTCTATCCTTGATAATTGATTCGAGTACCTTGAAGACTAGGGATGTGGGACTTACTGGCCTGTAGTTTTCAACTTTCCCTCTTTCTCCTTTCTTGAAAATAGGAACTATATTTGCCCTTTTCCAATCGGTTGGAATTTCAATTTGTGAAACTGATCTACAAAATATTATACGAAGTGGAAATGCCAGTTCCTTTTCAGTTTCCCGCAACACTCTGGCATAAATATCATCAGGTTCTGCTGCCTTGTTGGGCTTTATTTTCCTGATATGATTGTAAACAACATCATTATCAATGAAATCAACATCATTTATCAGATCACATGTCACTGAACTATGGTGTACGGTCGGCAGATTGGGCATATCTTCCAATGTGAACACTGATTTAAACTGCTTGCTCATCTCCTCAACCATCTCACTATCCTCACCCAATGTAGTCCCGTTTACTTCCAGTGGAACCAATTGTACTGGAAACTTTACTCAGCTTGTAGAAACTAAAGAACTTTTTACTGTCCCCATTACAGTTTCTAGCTAAATCCAATTCTTTTGCTCGCTTTGCTGCTCTGGTTTTTTGCTTCACAGTGTCTCTAGCTTTTCGATACGCCTTTAGATTAACGACATTTGAGGCTTCTTTAAAGACTCTAAATGCAGTTTTCTGAGCCTTAATTGCTTTTATCAAGTCTGGTGTAAGCCATGCTCGCTTTCCTACCCTTCTTTTGCGTCTTTGCTTTCGGGGGACATGTCTAATCTGAATTTCCTTCAAGTGAGATTTGAACTTTTCCCACATTTCACAGGCATTTAAATTGGAGAATTCTTCTTCCCATCTGATGGCACTTAAAGCCGCTCGCATGCAGTCAAAGTCTGCTCTGTTGAAATTTGGAACCTTTACTAAGTTATCCTTAATAATCTCCCCTACATGTGCCTTGAATATAACTATGAATATAACTAATATAACACTTTTTCCCAGAGTTTCTCCTACAGCTAAGTCTTGAACCAAGTCACTTAGCCGCCCTGGTAGCTCAGTTGGTTAGAGCGCTGGCCTGCACCGGTCTCCCCTGTATTGGCAACACAGGGTTCGAGTCGCTTCGCGCGCTGGCATTTAGCCCCCGGCCGGGAGTGTCAGTTGGCAGCTGGCCCGATGAGGCTGGGGACGAGCTACCGGGCGGCCGTGTCGGTGCATTGGCGGCACGTTAAACTTTCGGTCTAAATTCTGTCGTTGAACTGGGGCTCATGGATCGGGTGGTGGGGCCAGGGTTCACCCAACAAGCTCTGCTTAGCAATAGAACCCTGGCTCCTCAAGCCACCCCAGGAACAACTCGGATCAAATTTTTTTTTTTTTAAAATTAAAAAAAAATCGGAGAGTACAAGGTCCAAGAATGAGCCATGCCTGGCAGGTTCAGATACAAACTGGTGCAAGAACAGGTCCTCTTCAAGAGATTTCCTAAACATTTTGCATGATGGGGAGCCAACACCAACATTTTCATATCCTTTTCGATTAAAGTCACCAAGAATAAGGCACTTCCTCTGAAAGTTTCTACTGATTTCCTCACAAATCACCTTATCAAGCTCCAGTTGCTGAGAATGTGGCAGGGTTCCTGATCAGTAGAAAGCTCCTATCCTCAGTGTACTGCTGTTGCCTTTTCCCACAGTGACAGCCAAATGGACTCCACAGACACATTTTTATCCTCACCTGCTACTTTTCGAGAACTGAATAAGCTATTTACATAGAACACTACACCACCCCCTTTCACTGCTGGACCCCTGTTGCACGAAAACATATTGTATCCCTGGATCTTATAGTCCTGCAAGTTATCTCCAAAATACCCTTCACTGACCCATGCCTCCGTAATGCCAACAAAATCTGGTTCCTCCTCAGCAACATAACACTCGAACTCATCAAATTTGGATCGGATACTCTGAGCATTAAACATCATACACTTAACAAATGCTCCATAACCACCTTTGGCTTTTTCATGTTGAGGAGTTCTTTTATCACTAGATGAACTATCAATCTGCCTCCTTGAACTACTGCTGTCCCTATTTGCTGACTTTGAGGTTCTATTGCCTTGGCTGACACTGTTGGAATATTCCGGAGTTGGCAATGCAATTTCATCCCTCCCCACCACATTTCCTAGTTTCCCTGAAGGACATGCTCACACACTTTACCTAACAAATGGACCCCCTTATCGGAGAAGTGCAGGCCATCCCTCTGATAGAGGTCCCACGATGCATAAAACCTGCACCATTCGTCTACAAAGGTGAAACCTAACTCATGGCAGAGCTTACCTACCCTGGCGTTGGCTGCCTGTGCCCTAGACCTCCACTCAGGGGAGGCTCCAGCCCTAGGCAAAATTGCAGTTACAATGACTCCATTGTTACCCTTCAGGGTGGCCAGAAAGGCCCTGTAGTCCCGAGGAAGCTCCTCACTCCTAGCAGGACCTATGTTATTTACCTCTTCCTGTACTATAACTGTACTCAACTGGTGATCACTGGTGACCTGTGCCACCACTGGTACCAGGTCCTTCACGTTGGCACCAGGCCTGGTGATGCACCTCCTGTCCCTCCTACCTTTACAAAATACCCACTCTAAATGTCGCACACGAGAGTCTCCTATGACCAGCACTGACTCCTTACTACTACTATCCTGGGGGCAGTCATCCAATGCCTGGAACATATTTGTTGTTAATATGCCTGCCCGCTGGGCCGTTCGGCTAGACTTCCTCCCGCTCCTACCACCTGCCACCTGCCACTCACTGACTCTTTCCTTAGGTTCGCGTCTCCAAATCCTCCACCCCTGACCTCATGCCACTTCCCCTCCTGTGACCTACCAGAACTACCCCTCCTCTGTTCACTATTAACACTCCCCTCTCGAGAGATCCCAGCCACCTCCACAGTAGGGGAAGCCTCAGCTACCTGGTGGCCTGCGACCACCTGGGCATATGATGTCCCTGCTACGGAGTGAGCCCTTGTTGCTTTTTCTTGCCTACCCTGTGCAACAGGGGCAGCCTTGAGCTTGGAAAGCTCTGCCTTAAGGGTATTAACCTCTTCCTCTAGTGCCTGCATCCTGGTCGAAACCATCCTACAGGCTGCAGCTCATGCCTAGATTTAGGTTCAAATTAACTCGCTAAACAACCGACAAAAAAGCCAACTATTATTCACTATAAATCGGTACCTCCTTTACAGTCAGTTAATTATCTAAGTACCTCATGAATGCCAACACACTAAGCAGAAACCATTAAACAATTGTTTGTTTGTTTTTTATTGTTTTTTTTAAATAAAATAAATTAAATGTAGAATTTAAGAAGATACTAGATGCTAGAGCCCTACCACGGAGTGCAGCCAAACATCGAGAATATTGGTACCGGCCAGTAGGAATGCGAGCCGTCGTCGCAGTATAAATAGGCGACCTCGGCAAAGCTGGTGTCGATATGCCAGAGAGGGCGACCTGGACCTGCTCAGTACTCACGGAACGCTCCGCCGCGGACCTAATGTAAGCAGTGGGAGTCGTGAGTCATGAGTCACTGGCCACCCGAGGCCACGTGCAGATGCTCCGCCTGTCAAAGGGTGCTGCCGCCAAATAGGCATGCGACCGTTGTTTACGGGCGACTCCCGACCGCCTACTATCGGTGCGGCCGTGTTTTGCACACGTCTGTAGTTTGCGTTGAGTGTCTGTGTTTGCCCGGCATTGGCCGGATTGCGTTGAGTGGCCTGGTTTCTTACGCCGTTGACTAGTGCAGGTGGTCAATGTCCGAAGGTTAGTCGCCCCGTCGTCCGCCTTTGTGGTGTTAGATTGATACGAGCTATGCAGGCATTATTATAGTCATTAAGAAACTGGTCGGTGGCTTGCCAATATATCGTTCAACTTTGGAATAGAAATGGTCTAAAGCGCAGCAACCGGACTGCAAGCTATTTTCATTTCAAACCGAAGATTTAAACTGAAGCCGTTGCTGATTTGAAGAGCCGTTGTTGATATGAATATTGGGTTCAGTTAAAGATTTTAACTGAAGATAGCCTGCAGCTGGAAACTTTTAATTGTACTTTGAGCTACTTTGATGGCAATGCTGCACAATCTATTGACATGTTATGTACCAGTTTCGTAATTGTTGTGATGTCTGTGCCAGCCATTCACCAATTCATACAAACTGTGCAGGTATGTGCCACGTCCGGGAAAAGTTCACAATCTGTCAGAACGGGGAAGCTGGTCGGGGGCGGAACCAGGAATGTTCATATTGCCTTGCTCCCCATTTTCGCTTTTTTTTCTCAACGGAACAATTCGTTCAACGGAGAGGGGCAGGTCCATTCGAGCATGCGGGCTGGAAAACCGCTGAGCTGGGGAAGAAGAAGCTTCCGAGCCATCCTGGAAGGCGTGACGGTCACCGTCTCCGGTGACCGTCACGTTCCTGTCCCTCCGTCTCCGGTGACCGTCACGTTCCTGTCCCTCCGTCTCCGGTGACCGTCACGTTCCTGTCCCTCCGTCTCCGGTGACCGTCACGTTGCTGTCCCTCCGTCTCCGGTGACCGTCACGTTGCTGTCCCTCAGTCTTCGGTGACCGTCACGTTGTTGTCCCGCCGTCTCCGGTGACCGTCACGTTCCTGTCCCTCCGTCTCCGGTGACCGTCACGTTCCTGTCCCTCCGTCTCCGGTGACCGTCACGTTGGTGTCCCTCCGTCTCCGGTGACATTCACGTTGCTGTCCCTCCACCTCTGGTGACCGTCACGTTGTTGTCCCTCCGTCTCCGATGATCGTCACGTTGTTGTCCCTCCGTCTCCGGTGACCGTCACGTTCCTGTCCCTCCGTCTCCGGTGACCGTCACGTTCCTGTCCCTCCGTCTCCGGTGACCGTCACGTTGCTGTCCCTCCGTCTCCGGTGACCGTCACGTTGCTGTCCCTCCGTCTTCGGTGACCGTCACGTTGTTGTCCCGCCGTCTCCGGTGACCGTCACGTTGCTGTCCCTCCGTCTCCGGTGACCGTCACGTTGCTGTCCCTCCGTCTCCGGTGACCGTCACGTTGCTGTCCCTCCGTCTCCGGTGACCGTCACGTTGCTGTCCCTCCGTCTCCGGTGACCGTCACGTTCCTGTCCCTCGGTCTCCGGTGACCGTCACTTGGTGTTCCGCTGTTCTGATGATCGTCACGTTGTTGTCCCTCCGTCTCCGGTGACCGTCACGTTGCTGTCCCTCCGTCTCCGGTGACCGTCACGTTGCTGTCCCTCCGTCTTCGGTGACCGTCACGTTGTTGTCCCGCCGTCTCCGGTGACCGTCACGTTCCTGTCCCCCGTCTCCGGTGACCGTCACGTTGCTGTCCCGCCGTCTCCGGTGACCGTCACGTTGGTGTTCCGCCGTCACGTCGGCCTGCAGTAACGGGCCCATGGGAGCTGAGGGGCAGGCTGGCCAGCTGTTGGGTGGTGCTTCGCCGACCAGCGCGCTGGTCGGCTGGTCGCGCTGGTCAGCGGCGTCCCACGTTTAGTCGCCGCGTACACCCGTCAACCGTGACCGTCCTTCTGCTGAACGACACCACTTCACCATAGACCGGCACTGTCCGACCATACAACGGCACCGTCCGACCATACAACCACACCGTCGGACCATACAACCACATCGTCCGACGATACAACGGCACCACTTCACCACAGACCGGCATCGTCCGACCATACAACGGCACCGTCCGACCATGCAATGGCGCGGTCTGACCATGCAAAGGCACTGTCTGACCATACCACGGCACCGTCCAGCCATACAACCACACCGTCCGACCATACAACGGCACCGTCCGACCACAACCACACCGTCCGGCCATACAACGGCATCGTCCGACCACGACGGCATCGCCCGACCACAACGGCACCGCCCGACCACAACGGCACTGTCCGACCACAACCGCACCGTCCGGCCATACAACGGCACCGTCCGACCATACAACGGCACTGTCCGACCATACAAGAACTGACCATGCAAAGACGTCGTCCGAACGTATAACGGCATCAGCCGACCATACAAATGCGCCGCCGACCATACAATTAGACACCGAGTTTCTTTCCAGCTGTGCCCAATGTCCTCAGGTTTTTAATCTGATACGCTATTTGGGTTTAATGACGCATCGACTTGCGATGGCATTCAGCCACCCATCCACCCAGTGCCCAGCCACACAGCTAAAAAAAAAATACTGCACGCGACTACCAGTGTGGGAATAATTCCAAGAGGCGGCGGCGAACTATTATTTTCCGATGGACGGAGACCCGGCAACGGAGACCCGACGACGGAGACCCGGCAACGGAGACCCGGCAACGGAGACCCGGCAACGGAGACCCGGCAACGGAGACCCGGCAACGGAGACCCGGCAACGGAGACCCGGCAACGGAGACCCGGCAACGGAGACCCGGCAACGGAGACCCGGCAACGGAGACCCGGCAACGGAGACCCGGCAACGGAGACCCGGCAACGGAGACCCGGCAACGGAGACCCGACGACGGAGACCCGGCAACGGAGACCCGGCAACGGAGACCCGACGACGGAGACCCGGCAACGGAGACCCGGCAACGGAGACCCGGCAACGGAGACCCGGCAACGGAGACCCGGCAACGGAGACCCGGCAACGGAGACCCGACGACGGAGACCTGACGACGGAGACCTGACGACGGAGACCTGACGACGGAGACCCGGAGACGGAGACCCGACGACGGATTCACTGGAGCTCGGCTGTTTGTGGCCACCTATTCTGAACTCAGGTCCCCTATATGCCGATACTGTGGCGAGCCCCCGACCCTAGCGGCTGAGTGATTATTAATTTCCAACGCACGTGCGACAAGATAGTGGGCAGATCTGGAGCGTCTCGTGTGGCATGACGCCGTTCTTCGGTCACCTTCTTGCCGCCGACTCAGCGCGAGGACAGACACTCGTGACGCGGGTCGGCCGGCCCGGTCACAGATGTCACCTGCAGCTGGCAAATACATCAGCGCTCGCACGCGCGCAGACGTCGCGCTGCCAAGACACACGGTACCGCCGGCTGCTGGCGGTCACAGTGTTCGGCATCGATCGTCGACCGCTACACGTGCGCCGTCAACAGTGCATCCTCCGCGTCGAGAAGTTCCATCTGTTCGGCGCTGGATTATAGAGGTGATATCTGGCGGTTGGCCTTGCTTGAGCCTGTATGTGCAGCGGTGAAACAAATATGCAGCTGGGCCACGAGCGTGGGTGACATACTTGAAAAAAAAAACATCTCCAATTGTGGTGACAACCTACGGTACCGTATTATCATTGGGTGTGGATTGTATTTAGCATCAGACTGTTTTGCTTCTTAACATACCCTGTCAATTTGTTTTTCCTAACCATCCAGATATATACGCAATCATCGTGTTTCAGTGCGTACTGAAACAATTTAGTAACTGTGATTGCGAGGACAGGGAGGGGGGGCTACAAAACGCTACCACTCGAGGTAAATCCATAGGTTTTAACATTGCCATGGTGAGCCCTGCTGCTTACGAACTGTTCCATCTCGGTCCAGAGGTTGAACCCGATACAACAGTTCCGTTTTCCGGCACAGTTTGTGGCGTGTAGCACGGCTCACATCACAGGTAACGAGATATGGTCGACATGACGTGAAACCCCCAAATGTTGGCTATCCGTCGGACACAATTTCGTTGCGGTCGGGTCAACGTGCTGCGCGTGCGCGTCACCGATGTCTTGAGAGAACGGGTGTCCGGGAATCACCTGCCGCCGATTGGAATATCATGTAAAACTAAGATTTTTCGCCCAGAAAATCACAAATTTTAGCTCTCCTCATTGACCCGATTCAGACCGCCATGTCTCGACAACCAATGGACCGATCGACACCAAGCTAACACCTGTGTTACACCTCACACCTCACCTCACACCTCACCAAACACGTCAATTGTCAACATCGCGGTGGCAAGCGATTCCGAGTGATGCGCCATGCATACGCGAGAGGGTGTGGAAAGCCGAAGCGACGCTTTTGAGCGTTTTTTCACGATTGGGTCTGGCTCTCGGAAACGGCTAAACTTGGGGACTTGCCATCACTTTCGCTCCTTAGCCCGATGTACCGGCTACAATTTTTCAACTGACGACCAGTGACTGCAGCGTGGGGGCGCAGTCATCGTGACACGGGCTGCACGTGTTTCGGTCCGTGAAAAAGGCTCCGCTTTCCACTGTCTCCACACTATTGTCTAATTATATTTTGCGGAAAAAGTTTTATACGCGGATGGCTCCACTCTTTGCAATGTTTAATATCCGGAATTTATCCATCGCAAACACTTTCGTTGCAACCGTCGATGTACGCAACCGTTACCAGACTTCACTTCCGCCAATCTCAAACGGCAGACGGGGTGGGACAGTATCCTAATATTGTCCAGAGATTGAATCCGACGCAACAGTTCCGTTTTTCGGCGCAGTTTTTCTTTTTCAAAGCTGGTTTTAGTGTGTACGTATCTACCTAATAAGTATCAAGGCGCTATTGAAGCTGGAATTGCATATGTTTTTGTAAGTGGTGTTTCGTCTCTGAGAGTCAGGACAGTTATTGGCAACATGGCCTTGTCTTTGACGTTGGCCGCCCATAATATTTGTTATCTCCGAAAAGTTATCCACTCCTTTTTCTGAAACATGAATTGAGTCTGACAATGACTGTGATCCTTCCTTCCTGTTTGGTGATGACCATGGGAACATGGAAACACGGATCCTGACCGTGAAAAGTACAAAGAGAGTTTTTGATGACGGAAACAAATCACAACATTCTCCAACTTGGAATGCTACACAGTTTTTCTCTCATAATCTAGGATTCAGATTAATAGAAAAGTCCTCAAAATCCTCTGCTCTTTACCAACCTGCACTGCCACATAATTTTCCTCTGCAATTCCAGAATTCCAAAACATAAATCCAGCCCTGGTCATACTTAACTCAAGTGACGCTTGGAAGAAGCCTTATTGCAATACATGCCCAAAATATGAATGACACCATCCAGAGAAAAGGCGCATTGTAGCTATCCTGCCTGCAGATTTATTTGCCAGTCGAGATCGTTGAAAAGGCATAGGAAGGAAAAGCATGCCAGTTTAGGACGACGATGACAATCATGGCACATTGCTGCAGGAAGTGCAGCTAAAACTGAACGTATTTATACTAACCAACATCATGTCTGCAAGATATGGTAGTATTGAGGGTGTTTTGTTTATGTACAGACAAAAGTACTCTGGCACCTTGTGAAATTTTTGTACCTGATTTTCTTCTCTAGAGGGATGGGGGTGGTGTGGGATGGGGATCAATTGCCGAGCCATATAAAGCCGTTTGATGCAATATTTTATGCACAATATTTCTCGGTTTAACATATCATTTCAGCCATTTTGCCACACTGCAGACTTCTGGAATCCTTACCATGAAAAAGTTGATTCTTCATATATTAGCCATGTTAAAAAAAAATAATCTGGTCACTTACATGGGTTTGATTGATTTATGTGAGGGCCTAAGTTTTGTCATAAGCAGGACTTCTTGCATTGACCAAAAGTGTTATAGATTACTTGTAGTGCCCACCAAAGATCATACAAAGTTATACCCGTGTGGCCTATGTGTACCAAAGGGCTACTAAGGGCTACCGACGGCTACCAATGGCTTACCAAGCGCCTTACCAAAGGTAACCAACGGCTCCTAATCTGCTGCCAACGGCTTCTAGTGGAGAGATTCCGGCGGCGCCCGTCCCTGGCCGGCAATTTCTGCTCCGTATATCAGCATCGCTTCAGCATGTGGCACCGGAAGAACTGCATGAATATGTGCGACAGGTGACTCGTTGGGCGTACAGTAGTCATTTGGGGCGTTCTCAGCAAGCGAGCTGCAGGAAGAGGGCACGAGAGACATACTTCCCCGCAGAGCCCAACTCGCTGCTCTGTCTACCGAGCGGTATATGACTAATTGCTGACGTTCGGCCTAGGCGTCCCTAATAATCAATCATGCTCAGATATGGATGTTCTGCGGTTAAACTTCATGCATATTTAACGTTTTCGCCCCGTAACGACATTGTGAATAATGCTGGGTGTGGACGTTTCGAAGTCGGCATCAGAGTCCATGAGGACCGCATAACATCCTCACCGCCGGGTCGTCTCAGAAACTCTGCGAACCATGAGCCATCTGTCACTCCCTAGAGAAGGTCCCGCACGCTCCAACTTTCCGACTCTCCCTGGAGCCGGCCCCACAGGCTAACCGCGCACTCCCTTCACTCCTCTAGGAAGACTCTGTCCTCCCGTCGCTCCCTGGAGGCCTCTCGCACCCCGCCTCCCCGTCACTCCCGAAGCAGACATATCGGGGCGATTGCCGGGACTCCTGTTGCCGCGACTTCCCAGAACCGACACCTGTGTCGCGCTGCCTGTCGGACTGCCCCTTAACGTCGACGTCGCCGCGCCCTGTCCTCGCTCGACGTCACCTGTCGATTCGTGATGTCACGGTAGACACCACTGGCCAGAGCGACAATGTGAGCGGTGAGCTGGCTGTCATCGGGCGGTCTCCGCCGGACTTGTCTCGTGTGAGTTGTCATCCTCCTGGAAACCCGGAAGCGTAGTGTCCAAGATACTTTGGGCTGGGTCAGTAGACGTGCTGGCTGTTCAGCGGTGGCGATGACTGGGGAACAACGGTCCTCGGAAGGTGCCGACACCGTCGTGCCACGGTGGGCCAGGGCTTGCAACCACCAACGTCGTTTCGAACATTTGGGAATTACAGGGTATTCGGGAATACCATGTAATTCCCGAATGACAGTTTGGTAACATGGTAACACCAGTCTGGAAGCTTCGAGAGCACTGCTCGCAAGCTCGCTTTCATTTAGGGAATCAACATGGAGCAGTATGAGACATCAGACGAGCCTACCAGTGCATTTGCTGAGCCTTAGGTACCCGTAGATATCTCTCCTGGTCCATTTAACCAGCAAACGACGCTGGATTCCATTGTTTACCAACTCGGATTTCTCCGAAGACTCGACTTGACGCTTTCCCCGCTGCTTCAGTGATTGTCTGCTTACTTAATGGGCTCTCGCGTCTACCGCACGTGCATTGTGTATGGGAGCACCGACACTAAAAAGCTACCGCAACCCATTCGTACCTCCATTCATCGATGCATTCATTGGGCTTGCCAGTGGCAGTGACGAGGGAAAAATCAGGTTCGCCGCCCCGATGGTCTGTTGTTTCTTCTCGCGGCCTCGCCGTCCAGCCACCCAGGTGGCCTGTTGTTTCTTATCGTGGCCCAACCACCCATCCGCCCAGGTGGCCTGTTGCTTCTTCTCGTGGCCTATTCACCCAGCCGTCCAGATGGCCTGTTGTTTCTTCTCGTGGCCTGGCCGCCCAGCTACCCAGATGGCCTATTGTTTCTTATCGTGGCCTAGCCGCCCAGGTGGCCTGTTGTTTCTTCTTGTGGCGTCGAATATGGAGCTCCCACCGACAATCTGGCCAGTGTGTCGGAGCTATTAGCTGGTGGATGTAGGGGGACGGTGGTGGCTCCCATCACGCGGGCCGTGTTGTAACCGACAGCCAGCGGTAATGTCAGCGCCTGTCGTTGACGGGTCAAAATCGGAAACAAAGCGTTGGAATTGGACTGGTGCTGTACAAGGCCACTCGGAAGGACCCTTGATCTGATCAGGCTCATCAGAGTAATACACATATCAGTAGCAGAAGCGAATGGGCCGGCACTGGTACAAAACTGCCTGGAATCGCCAGGGTCTTTGCTGTCCTGAATGGCAAACAGCCATCTGCGGTCACCTCGGGTCATCACGGGTCCGATGCAAGATCGGTCTGGGCAACGCCATAAGCACCTCCAATTGACGTACCTCTGGATCATTTTGGTGACATTTTGGTGGCCGGTCTGGTTGGAACCTGGTGGAAAGTGCAACCGCTAATCCATCACACAGGTGCAGGCCGAACATCGAATCCAAAGCCCATGCAACCGACTTTCAATCGGTATACCGATTGAAACCCTCCGAATATATTCAGAAGTTTTTTCGGTGGGCGCGAATGCTGACCGACATGTGCCTATTCACTCTCCTTCATGCCAACCATGTCACCTTGGCGTCCACCATGGTGGACCCGACACTGGCCGATACGTTCTTATTGACCCACCCTCAAACCATCTGTGTCACCTCGATATCCATCAAGGTGGACGCGAATACTGACCGATACGTGCTTATCCCTCCCCCCCCAACTACCCATGTCACCTTGGTATCGACTGCCGGCCCGTGTCAGCTTTGTCACTGCCACCGTGTCAGCTTTGTCACTGCCACCGTGTCAGCTTTGTCACTGCCACCGTGTCAGCTTTGTCACTGCCACCGTGTCAGCTTTGTCACTGCCACCGTAGCCTTTGTCACTGCCACCGTGGCCTTTGTCACTGCCACCGTGGCCTTTGTCAGTGCCACCGTGGCCGACGCACGTGGACGCCCCACTGTCACAATTTGTCACGTGACCCGGTACATATTTGTACGGCCGTCCGCACGCGAGGCATTCAGTCGTCGTCGTCCTCGCCATTGGCACACGACAGAACTGGCGCGTAAACGTGCCGCTGGCCTCGACCGCGCCGCGGGTCTAGTCGGTCCGTCGCCTCTTTGTTGCATCAGCTGAGCAAGCTTGCGCCATGCAATCTGACACTGGACAAACGCTTGATTGGTGAGTTTCCTCTGTACACGTCGCTAGTGGTCCACGTGCTGACGTCATCTATATGTTCCGCGTGCTGACATGATCTATATGTGCTGAGTTAGTTAGGTTGGCTCATCATTTGTGATCATTTGTGTGATTACATGGTCTACCATCTTTGGCGTTCCTGCATGTGGGCCGCTGGGGGCTGTCCCGTTGTCGATGCGGAAAACAATGTGTACGATCGAGTGCCGGTGTTTGTACACGGTGGAAGGTGAATGTTGGCAATGGATACCGGGTGCCCATACTCTACGCAGGGTAGACCCCACCAACTGAAGCAATAGATTAATCACATGACTCATAGCGCGTGGTGTTGTCCGGGATTTCACTAATTCGAAATGGCTTCTGACATGCCTCTGAACTGGCTCGTGTATTGGTGGGCAGCGTGATGCCTCCTAAATCTGAATTGATCCAGCTCGAGTTGGCATTGATATTTGTATTATTCCAACTTTCAGATATACTAGACGTCCTCCCATTTGCACAAGTGTAGGAGTGCTATCATGTCGAAGTGTGTGAATGGGTACTGATGCAATTTTGGACCGTGTCGATTCATTTGATATCGTGGATGATTTAACTGTTCCTGAGATCTGAATTAATTCCATCCGGTGAGTGAAGAATATTGGCCTTGTTTTCCATCCATAATCTCAGTTTCAGCATTGGCACACTGGCGGTTCGTGGGTTGTCATGGGTGATATTTATTCAGCCTCAGGGACAATATTCAGTCGTTCTCATGGATGAAAATAATCTTCGCTATCCTACTGACCTCGATTTTGCTCTGCTGTTCATCTATCCGCAAGTGAAGACCTGAATTTAAGCGATTGTCACGTGATTGCATTTGAAAGCCGTGGGACCTTCGCATGTTGCGGATAGAGCAGCTGGCTGTTACTAGATTGCGGGACACGGCACTTTTGTCGGACTTAATCGTGAGCTTAAGAAGTCAGGTTAGGAGCTCACCATGATGACTTGTGGCTTTTGAGTTCCTCGGCCATACACCGGACGGCGACCTTGCATGTACCGTCTGGTTATGGTCGGGTAGGCCTTTCCGGCTGGATGACGTCTTGATCTTGTGATGGTGCCTGGAAGCATGAGCGTTGGAGCGGCCAACAAATTGTGAATGGGCGAGTGGATATTCTTTTGCGAAAATATTTTGCAATCGTCGCCAAAGGGCTTATGATTGAGATCGAAGAACACCAAGAAAGGGATGTCACACTCCTCTGGCCCACCTCTGGAATGATGATGCTAAAGCTGAGAGTTCCCACGGCCTTTGGCGTACAGTGTCTTTCACACCCTGCAGTGATTGCTACATCAATGCCTCGAGGGGCAATCCATCAATTTGAAAACTGGATGTTGGAGTGGGGTGCTGGCAACATGTACACAACATATATACTAATGCATTCCCATTTTCCACCCCAACCGTCTGTCCATGTAATAGTAATTAGGCCGTTACCCAATCGCCGTACCTGGTAGGGCACCCAAAGAGGGCAAAGGCAATGATGCAATCACCTCTACTGAGGACAAAACGGCCCGTATGAAACCACTTTTAACCCGTATCGTAACCGCCCCCTCAGTTTTTTTTTCGCGGATAGTGGACGAACGGCGCGCGGGAGCGCGCCCAAATTTGGCATACCTTTTCCCACATCAATTTGGCATGCTGTTTCAAAATTTTGAAGTTAGGTCATCTAGGGTCAACGAGTTAATCAAGGTCAAGTGAGGTCACCTTCAAAAAAGTTCAACCAGTCGTCACGCTTTAATGGATACAGATATTTTAATGAAACTTTCAGCGTTTGCTCATCTTAAGGGATGCAACAAAAGGTACGAGTGGAATTTTTCCTTTTTTTCGCTTTTGGCTACATATACATTTTGCGCATTTGCCAATTCCAGTTCAAAAAGAAGATTCTGGCTAAAGTAAGCATTTTTCATCAGGGAAGGTTGATTTTAAACAACGGTTCATGGTCTGCTCTACCTATTGGAAAGGGAAAATTAAAGAAAACTTGAAAGCTGAAGTTGTAAAATTTCCAAAAAAAATCATTTTTATTTTGGGGATAAAAAAAATATGATGGCCCTGATCGATTTCGCTGTCCTTTTCTCATTCCAAATAAATTTTGTTTTTTAATATATCCCCAAAATGAACTCCCCAGAGCTAAAAACATAATGTAAGTCGTGAAAAGTCGTGAAAATCTAGCCTCCCTGGTGACGAAACTTTTATGGGGAAATTGGTCTGAGGATGGATCTGGACCCTACTCGTCGAGCGCTTTCCGATGACACCTTTTTCGTTTTCGTGCGACGCTTAGTTTGGATTTTAGAGGGGTTACTATCCCCGCCCCCCGAGACGGGGTGTGAGGATCTGACCACGTATTTAATAGAGCAGCTGCCCCCAGCGGCGTAGTAATCAGAGATAGGTGTATATGTGTCACATTTACGGAGAATATTATGGGGAAACATCAGGAGGAAACATTACTGATTTGGCTTGTCTGCGGGTTATCATGTTAAATTGTGAAGACATTGGGGATTTCCTCAAATAGATCAATTCGTTACCCGTGGGGACACGGCACACGTGGGAGCAGCTGCCTTTTAGTCTCCCTTCACACAATACGGTGCGATTTCATATTGCCCGGCTAGACTTTGTATAGGAATACAATTCCAACGTGCCCCCCTCCAATCTCTGGTCTAGCCCCTATGTCTCCCGCTGTTTATTTATCAAAACATGGTTCATCCTCCATTGAGGGACTTTCATTATCTGGTGCCGTCTGCGTAAAAATGCTGGCATTACTAGGCTCCCCATCCATTGCCAGTTAGGACGGGCGGCTGGCAGGCTGACGGGAATCACCGCTCATTGGACGATGAATTGAGGGGCCACGGGGAGGGGGCGTGCCACTTCTCCATCAGAAAACGGCTCTTCGCTGGTTGGAAATCGGCGAAAAACTTTATCAACTATCATGAATAAATACTTGTGGGGATTTTTGGTGATAAGTTAGGCTAGGTTGTATACACCATGTAAACTTCAAATTCCGAAGCATACAGTAGAAACAAACAAAATGATAAATGAGGCTCGGTCCGGCCCAGGCCCATTCATTTATGTAAAATGTGTGCCTGTCCTTATTGGTATCCAGTCCCGGCCCTAAACTCGTGCGAATTCGACCACTGGTCTGCATGACCTGTGTGAAAACTTTGTGACGACTATATAGTGATTGTTAGTGGCTATAGCGTATGGATGACCTTCATGTAGTTTTATGTGGATTAGACACTCACGCCTCCGCATGAACGTACCCAGAGTCCTTGCCGGTATTATCATGGCGCTTCCCTGACATCTGTGACGCGTGCATGACGTCAGGGTGACGTGCGGGCCGTTGCTGTACAGACTCCGCGCCTCGGTCTGGCATCTGTGTGACGTCTGCATGACGTCAGGGTGACGTGCGGGCCGCTGCTGTATAGACGGCCGTTGCTGTATAGACGGCCGTTGCTGTATAGACGGCCGTTGCTGTATAGACGGCCGTTGCTGTATAGACGGCCGTTGCTGTATAGACGGCCGTTGCTGTATAGACGGCCGTTGGTGTACAGATGGCCGTTGCTGTATGGACGGCCATGGCCGCGGCTCCGTCTGGGCGGCGGCCGCTGCCGTACGCTGTGTGGGCCGGCCGGCCGACCTCAGCTGACCACGGCAGGGGGGGGGGCAGGCGGTCAGCATGTCAGACCCGCCCTGCTCCCTGGAGAAGGGCGAGCACACAGCAAACAGCTGCACCAACTGGGCCAGTGGTGTCGGCAGGCGTGCAGGACACTACCGGTGTGCCAGATGCGTGGACTCTCCGCGGTACTCCTGGTGCCGGTGTGTGGATTCTCTGCGGTACTCCTGGTGCTGGTGTGTGGACTCTCTGCGGTACTCCTGGTGCTGGTGTGTGGACTCTCTGCGGTACTCCTGGTGCCGGTGTGTGGACTCTCTGCGGTACTCCTGGTGCCGGTGTGTGGACTCTCCGCGGTACTGCTGGTGCCGGTGTGTGGACTCTCCGCGGTACTCCATCTGTCAGTGACGACGGCTGGCGAGAACGTCCGAAGAACTTTGTGGCATCCAAGCAAACCCCGGCCGACTTTATGACGTCGGGCAGGTTACCGAGCGACTTTATGACGTCGGGGCGGCTGCCGAGCGACTTTTTGTCTTTTGACGGGCAAACTTTTTGGTGTCATTGTCGATTCTTTTATGATCCCAAAGAATCGTTTTTGAAATCGCCCTGCAAATTGAACTTTCCAGAGCATGCTGAAGTTTTTAGCATGCAGTTACCACACTAAAATGGGCCCTGTCGTGTCTTTCGGCCTATGTCTTTCCACAGTCACTGCTTTGGCATGACATGTAATTCTACATATAATTAATAGTACCTTAGTGACCAAAGCTGTGCGCATGTCTTCACAATTGTCCGCAGTCCAGCAAATTTACAAGGCTGGTGCACTTTCTGACACATCTAGTTTCCGACAGATTTCATTGTTGTCTACAAAAGATAGCTGAATGAATTGTTCATGTTCAACTGGACCACCATCTTGTTCAAAACTGTGTGGCAAAAATGGCGCATCACAGATTAAGAAAAAATTATTTAACTGTACATGTAAAAGATAGTTTTGAGCGCAATAGACAATGACTACATTTCTCTTTAGATATTATTTCACCCCAGGTTTATGTAGTTAACCATGGAAAACTTCTTTTAAAAATTTGACTTACATAGCGTGTAATCAACATGGCTGGAAGATCACCTCTCCGACCACTACCAGTTTGTGCGACTGCGTTCTAGACGTACATCAGAATCTGTCCGTTAAGGTGGAAATGGATAACTTATTTTCAACCCCGTTAAACAATCCCATCAAGGAATATTGCGGCACGTACACACTGGCCCTCTTCTATCCACAATTTTCACCGATTACCAGTTTTCATATAGAATACGATGCCGCCATTGACGAGCACGTCAACGATGCTCCTCTTTTGGTTTCCTGACATTATATTACCCAACTCATGCAACAGATGTAGGCTGCTCTGAGCCATCCATGACTAGCTCAGTCAAAATCACAGACGATGAAGCCTGCCAAAACTCAGCGTGTTGTATCCGCCAGGCACTTCGAAATCGACGGTACCTTCATCAGAAGGCAATGCCACGACAAGCGAACGTCGCCGTGTCAAAAACCTGGGGGTAGTTTCCGATCGTCGCCTGCCTTTTGAGCCGAACATTGATTCACTCGTCCACCGCTGCACGACAACACGCGTTGACCTGAACCGATCTCACCCAGTTTTCGCCTTAGCGTCATGTCACCGGCAGACAGAGGCTGTGTCCCCTCAGCCGCTGGGTACGACTGGCTGTTTACGGCAGTTGTAATGCCGGCTGTGCACATGGGGTTAAAAAGTTATAAATTTCCAAGTAAAAGCGATCACCAGCAGGCGCACACGAGGTCATATCAGACGACTCCACAGTGTCATCAAACGTCTCCCGTTTCCATAAATGTGTAGGAATCCATTATTGTGTCTTTTGAAGCTTGTATTGAAAGCATGATAGTCTGCAATTATTGCGGAACACGTGGCTTTTGCACCCACGTGAGGAATGGGAGTATCAGATATGATCCAACTCTTACCCTTCCTCAGGTTAGTTCGGAGTTGCTAGAAGATCCCAGGAATTGGTCGTCCCTTTCCTTTGCAAAATATGTGTCCAGAGATATGTGAATTCCGAATTTTCAGCACATTCCGAATGACGCCTGTGCAGAAGCACACGTGGGTGCGTGCTTGGTCGGGTTTCCGATATGTATGGGAGATGAATGTTTCGCTTATTTGCTGGGGAGGGGTTGCTCTGTACTATTTTAATATGTACTGGTGGCATTCCTCCACTTTCCATACACTTCTGCCATGTTTTTTACTCGATCTTCGCAAGAGCCATTTGTAATGCATTGACCTTCAATCGTGAATTGCAATTGCAAATGCAAATGCATCTGGCATGGCCTGCAATATCGGCGATGGATGGACAGAACGTTGAATGTCACCACGTCTGTCCGACGGTGCATGGTGCACCCCAGTACTGCCCTCAATGTCGCTGTCGGCTGCCAAATGTCACCACGTGCTGCCAAATGTCGGCGACGGCACTGAAGCTGCACTAGCGGCTGCCTGCCATAGCGGCTGCCTGCCATAGCGGCCGTCTGACATAGCGGCCGTGTGCTGTCCTGAGACCGTAAGCCGCGTAAGTGCAACGTGGCCCGGCAAACACATACGACCCCCGGCGATCCTTGGCCGGTGGCAGATCCGACGTCTGTTCAGCGACAAACTCCGGTGAATCTTCAGTAGATCCAGATCGGATCTGGTCGGTGAAAAGTCTCGTCGCACACACACACACACACACACACACACACACACACACACACACACACACACACACACACACACACACACACACACACACACACACACACACACACACACATAATCATAGTTGCCGTGAATGTATTCATAGTGATTGGCAAGGACTTCATGGATATCCAGAAAACTGTCGACAACACGTTTTCCTTGGTAACTTCACTTTTGGTGTGTGAATACATTTTATCCCTATCTTGCTTGCTTGCTTGCTGTAGCATTATCTTGCCTCCAGTGTGATTGTGGTCATAAGTGCAACTGAAAGGTTTCGAACAAGTTGTGCTAACGTACAAAAGTGATTGATTTTTGGGTTGAATATATAACTTCAGAGTTTTTGGAACCGAAAAACTAAGTGAAAGAAATCCGACGAGGATTTCTTTTCGGGGTGTGGGTGGGGGTGCAGTGGTGACTGCCTCACTCCATTGCTTTTCCTCGGCATGCTCCTGGTTGAACCCTGCACTGTCAGTCGGCCCATCTCACCGCTCCCATCCGCCAGCTGTCGGACGACCTCTGACACAGTCCCGCACGGCGCCGTCCTCTCTCTGACATGAACTGCCCTGGGCGCCGTGCATTCTCTGATGGTGCTTACGACCGCTTCGGGTGTGTTGAATTTGTGGAGGTTATGAGCTGTGGAGGTTATGATATATTTCCTTGTGAACAGATGAAAACGCACAATTCTTCATGTTCCCAATTGTGCAGTAGATAAGGTTTTTGCAAAATGTAGTTCGTAATCAGAAAAAAAGACAAGAGTGAGGTTATTAATGCCGGGGGTTCAGCGTGAAAAGTTGTGCTCTTCTGCGCGTCGTATCGCCCCCAAATTCTGAAAACTGGAAGACCGGCGCTCCCGGGGAGCGGCAGGTCTGGCCGGCTCCGTCACCTGTCACGTGACAGAGCTGTGATAGAGCATTGTCCAGGGTCGACTGCCCTACTCCGGGACGGGATCGGTTCAATTATCCTGCCCCGGGACGGGATCACGTCGACTGTCCTGCCCCAGGGTGGGATCAGGGTGACAGTCCTGCCCCAGGTTGTGATCAGGTCGACTGTCCTGCCCCAGAGTGGGATCAGGTCGACTGTCCTGTCCCGGGACGGGATCAGGTCGCCTGTCCTGCCCCGGGACGGGATCAGGTCGCCTGTCCTGCCCCGGGACGGGATCAGGTCGACTGTCCTGTCCCGGGGCGGGATCAGGTCGACTGTTCTGCCACAGGGTGGGATCAGGTCGACTGTCCTGTCCCGGGACTGGATCAGGTCGACTGTCCTGCCCCGGGACGGGATCAGGTCGACTGTCCTGCCCTGGGACGGGATCAGGTCGACTGTCCTGTCCCGGGACGGGATCAGGTCCACTGTTCTGCCCCGGGACGGGATCAGGTCGACTGTCCTGCCCCGGGACGGGATCAGGTCGACTGTTCTGCCCCGGGACGGGATCAGGTCGACTGTCCTGCCCCGGGACGGGATCAGGTCGACTGTTCTGCCCCGGGACGGGATCAGGTCGACTGTTCTGCCCCGGGACGGGATCAGGTCGACTGTTCTGCCCCGGGACGGGATCAGGTCGACTGTCCTGCCCCGGGACGGGATCAGGTCGATTGTTCTGCCCCGGGACGGGATCAGGTCGACTGTCCTGCCCCGGGACGGGATCAGGTCGACTGTTCTGCCCCGGGACGGGATCAGGTCGACTGTTCTGCCCCGGGACGGGATCAGGTCGACTGTTCTGCCCCGGGACGGGATCAGGTCGACTGTTCTGCCCCGGGGCGGGATCAGGCCGAGTGGCTCGGTGTCGCAGCCGCCTCTGTTTCGGAGCTGAATGAGATCGGAGCGTACTCTCCACTTGTGGATGCCCGGATAGCGAAGCTGCTGGGAACATCTGATTGGATAAGGTGTCTACGAGCGGTTGATCGAACATGTCTGTTTGGTGGAGCGCCGTGAGATGATGGAGTCTGATCGGATCGGATGTATAATGGCGAAGGGGTTAATGGCGTGATGTCAAAGGGCTCATTTTGTCCGTCTCACATCACTTCGGACGTGGCTCAAGGGCTGAAAGGGAAACTAGAAAGTGTCAATAAGAAGAAGATAAATGCAGAGAACGCTATCGCATTTAATTCTGTATATATTGAAGTAAACCTGTTCCCAAAACATTCGAATATATATATATATATATATATATATATATATATATATATATATATATATATATATATATATATATATATATATGCATATACCTTGATCATGATGACTGACAGGGACAGAATCCTTCCCAATGGAATGGACGTTGAGATGTTTATCACTCTCCTTCATGGCTGAAGATTCCGGGTTGGATGAGGTGCTCTGGACCCCTTTGTTTGGTGTCCTGTTCATGTTAATTTGTGATTTTTCCCATTCATTCTGAAAATGTGTCTTGAAAATCAGGACTTCGACCCGCTGGCTTCGTGAGAGATCTCCAACCTTGCTGGCATATGTCCATTGCCGACCCCCTGACGTCGGACCTAGCACGGCTACGACTACATCCCACCTGGGAGCGGGGTAGCTTCAGTCGCTCGGCGTCCAGGCGGCCCGCTGACAAGTGGTGCCATTATAGGGGTGGTATCGCATCTGCAGATGTTCACTTTGGGGCCACCTTAGCGGCTATGCTCTGCCCCGCTATCCCCTAACGCCTGCCGTCTCGGCTGTTCCCCGTGGACACCCGTGGAATGGACCCCGTGTAGTGGACCCCGGGACGTCGTGCAGTAGACCCCGGGACGCCATGTACCGGTGCACCAGGCAGAGTCGCCGTGCACGAGTGGCGCCACGTGCGGCGGCTTCTCAGCACGCCGGGCTACTGCTGACGGCCGGCTGAGCTATCGTTAGTGGATCGGCGCTGTGTCAGTGGTGGCCGGCCGGCGCCGCCGCGCCGCTCAGCTCGTGGCAGCGTATGGCCTCCCACTGGCCGAAGAACGCACACGCCGCAATGCTGCCCGTACGAGCCGGCACGAGCAGCTTTGTGCGGCCGCCAGCGCGGCTAATGGCCGTCGGCCCGATCAAGTGATTTGTCACGCCGCCCGTCGCACCGTCGTTCCGCTGACGTGACGCAATGGGTGGCCACGTGACTGACTCCGGAGAGGAGGGCCGATGGCCGGCCGTCGAACAACGCCCGCGTGCCACTCCTTTTTCATTCAGAATCGGGGGTCATCCGGATGAACTCGGATGTCTTTGACTTGGACCGGGGGCCAACCCGGATGTCGTGTGCTGCGAGAATTCGTGAGATTCTCTCACTGACTGGTGCCTATCACGTAGGCTAAGCTGACGCAAGTCCATTTATGAGCCTGCGATTGGTTCCAATTTGTTCGTGGCCCGGCCGTCGCCTTTTCTACGAATGATATTTGGGTAACCGTTGTCGAAATAGGCGTGCTTTGGGTAGGTGAACTCAGCTTTCCGCATGCTTTCGTCGATTCACATGTTGGCCCGCTCGTTCATCTTAGCGCTCCCACTTTTTATGTAGTTCGCGTGGTGAGAATCGTGTTTGATGTGGTCGTTCGAGTGGGTGGGTTTCCCGTGCACCGAAGTTGGGCAACTTCGGTGCATGAACTGACATGAACTGGCACCAGTTCATGTTCGTGTCTGGTGACGAGTACGTCGAGAAGCAGCAACGTGCCACTCATTTCCACTTCCATCGTGAACTTAATTTCTTCACAGCCACTATTGAGGTGCTCCAAGAACCGGCCGAGTGCCTTCTTTTGATGTGGTCATATAGCCGTACATGTGGCACCGTCATAACGTCTCTAGCATATTGGCTTGAGTGGAGCTGCTCTCAGAAACCCTCCCTCCAGGTCTTCCACAAAGGCATTGGCCAACGCGACGGACAGGCTTGGCCCCACGGGGACGCTTTAGCTTCTTTGAAGTATTTACCTTGACATTTGAAGTATGCTTCAAACATAAGCCATAAGTCTCCTTATGCTGGGGGGGGGGGGAGACACCCAGGTCACATTGGTCAGGTAAGGCGTCGTCCGTTTTCAACTTCGAGCAGATCACATTGACCGCTTCCCTGGTCGGTACACTAGTCAGGAATGAGGTGACCTGAAGACTATCCAACAGATCGGTCAATGACGCATTCATCTTTTGAATCTCAAAGTCGGTGAACTTTTTGGTTACGTATTCAGACTTTCCAGGGCAGGGGAGATGTTTGCGTGAGGTAGGCGGCAGTTTTATAGGCGGACCGAGCGTTTAGTGTGTTCGCGGTGACGGGGTGAAGGAGAGGTCTGGCGCGAGTTCGGCCGGTGTATCGAGGTCCTGTACCCTGGCTGGACTCAGCGGGAGTGGGCCAGTGGTGGGGCCGGTGGGGAGGGGCCACTCCACACCCACTACCCCCCCCCACCACACACACCCCACCCACACCCACTTCTCCCCCACCACCACCCACTGCTCCCCCACACCTCACCCACACCCACTACTCCCCACACCCCACCCACACCCACTACTTCCCCACACCTCACACTACACTCACTACTCCCCCACACCTCACCCACACCCACTACTCCCCCACACCCCACCCACACCCACTACTCCCCCACACCTCACCCACACCCACTACTCCCCCACACCCACCCACACCCACCCCCACCCCACACCCACTACTTCCCCCACCCCACCCACACCCACTACTCCCCCCACCCCACCCACCCACTACTCCCCCCACCCCCACCCACACCCACTACTCCCCCACACCTCACCCACACCCACTACCCCCCACCCACCCACACCCACTACCCCCCCACACCCCACCCACACCCACTCCCCCACACCTCACCCACACCCACTACTCCCCCACACCCCACCCACACCCACTACTCCCCCACACCCCCCACACCCACTACTCCCCCACACCCCACCCACACCCACTACTCCCCCACACCTCACCCACACCCACTACTCCCCACACCCCACACACTACTCCCCACACCCACACCCCACTCCCCACCCACCCACACCCACTACTCCCCACACCCACCCACTACTCCCCCACACCCCCACTACTCCCCCACACCTCACCCACACCCACTACTCCCCCACACCCCACCCACACCACTACTCCCCCACACCCCACCCACCCCCCACCTCCCCCACACCCCCCCCACCCACACCCACTACTCCCCCACCACCCCACCCACTACTCCCCCCACCCCACCCACACCCACTACTTCCCCACACCTCCCCACACCCCACCCCCACCCACTACTCCCCCACACCCACCCACACCCACTACTCCCCCACCCCACCCACACCCACTACTCCCCACACCCCACCCACACCCACTACTCCCCCACACCCCACCCACACCCACTACTCCCCCACACCCTCACCCACACCCACTACTCCCCACACCTCACCCACACCCACTACTCCCCCCCCACACCCACTACCCCCACACCCACACCCACTACTCCCCCACCCACCCACACCCACTACTCCCCCCCCCACCCACACCCACTACTCCCCACACCCCACACCCCACCCCCACTACTCCCCCACACCCCACCCACACCCACTACTCCCCCACACCCCACCCACACCCACTACTTCCCCACACCCCACCCACACCCACTACTCCCCCACACCTCACCCACACCCACTACTCCCCCACACCCCACCCACACCCACTACTCCCCCACACCCACCCACCACCCACTACTCCCCCACACCCCACCCACACCCACTACTCCCCCACACCCCACCCACACCCACTACTCCCCCCACCACACTCCCCACCCACCCACACCCCCCCACACCCCACCCACACCCATACTCCCACACACCACTCCCCCACCCACACCCACTACTCCCCCACACCCCACCCACACCCACTACTCCCCACCTCCCCACACCCCACCCACCACCCACTACTCCCCCACACCCCACCCACACCCACTACTCCCCCACACCCCACCCACACCCACTACTCCCCCACACCTCACCCACCTACTCCCCCCACCCCACCCACACCCACTACTCCCCCACACCCCACCCACACCCACCCCACTCCCCCCACCCCACCCACCCACACCCACTACTCCCCACACCCCCACCCACCCCCACTATTCCCCACATCCCACACTACACCCACTACTGCCCCACCCAAACCCACTACTGCCCCACCCACACCCACTACTCCCCCACCAACATCCACTACTCCCCCACACCCCACCCACACCCACTACTCCCCCACACCCCACCCACACCCACTATTCCCCACATCCCACACAACACCCACTACTCCCCCACCCAAACCCACTACTCCCCCACCCACATCCACTATTCCTCCAGACCCCGCCTGCCTCAGGGGCACTGCGGCTGCAGTGACGCTGCCACAGACGACCGCTCTAGCGCCAACTGTTGCACGGCCAGGACTGCTTGGATGATTTTTCTGCGGCGACGGCAGCAGCAGCAGCGGGGACGGCGGTCAGGCTGGTGATCCATCCCGGTGATCGATTGCTCGGTGAGGCGGCAGTCGCCCGCTCGCCCAGGTGCCGGGCAGCCGCGTGATAAGCGCCGCAGCCGCGCCTCAGACGCCACACTTTTTGCCGCCTCCAGTTCAGGCGGTCGTTCCGTGCCGGGCATGTTTGTCTTCCGCTTAGGGCGTCGGCGTCGACGAGGATGCGGCTCTCGGCGCGTCCGACGGCGTGTGTTGTCTCCGACCTGCGCACATGCAGGCACGGTGCCGACCGGGCCGCTCAGGGGCTGTGTGCAGCCGGGGCGGCACCAGATGTCTGAAATGGGTCCCGCCGGATCAGTGTTCTGCGAGAGCTTCCCTTACTCGCCCAATACTCTGCGAAACGATAGCCGACCTCCAAGACCGATTTTTGCGCTCTGACTTGAAGCACGGCTGTTTTATGTAGACATCCACCGGGGCACAGCGGAAGGAACGCAAGAGAAGTGTTTGCTTCGCTCGAGCAAAACTAAAATTTGGCTCGTAGCGTTGAAGGTTGGAACAAGTTGGACTAGTGTGATTGATGCGGGAAATGCTGGCGGGAGGGAGAAAGATGTGAGATGGAACCTATTCAGTCAAGTTCACGAGTCCCCATAGAATCGCGGCCACGTCGTGGTCAAAGCACGGACGAACAAGCTGTTCTGCATGGTTCGCGAAGTAGTTCGTCCGTCAGGCGTCAGCGTGTCCGTCCGTCGCAGGCGTCATGCGTCAGCGTGTCAGTCCGTCACAGGCGGGCCAGTATCGCCACAGCTACGCTACTATCGCCGGTACATCGGCGCCGGGCGGACACTGGACAACACAAGACGTGTCGGCGCCGGGCGGACACTGGACAACGCTAAACGTGTCGGCGCCGGGCGGACAGTGGTCAACTCTAGACGTGTCGGCGCCGGGCGGACAGTGGACAACACTAGACGTGTCGGCGCCGGGCGGACACTGGACAACACTAGATGTGTCGGCGCCGGGCGGACACTGGACAACACTAGACGTGTCGGCGCCGGGCGGACACTGGACAACACAAGACGTGTCGGCGCCGGGCGGACAGTGGTCAACGCTAGACGTGTCGGCGCTGGGCGGACACTGGACAACACAAGACGTGTCGGCGCCGGGCGGACACTGGACAACGCTAGACGTGTCGGCGCCGGGCGGACACTGGACAACACTAGACGTGTCGGCGCCGGGCGGACACTGGACAACGCTAGACGTGTCGGCGCCGGGCGGACAGTGGACAACACAAGACGTGTCGGCGCCGGGCGGACACTTGACAACACAAGACGTGTCGGCGCCGGGCGGACAGTGGACAACACTAGACGTGTCGGCGCCGGGCGGACAGTAGTCATCAACGTTAATCTGCCGGTCATCGCCTGGACGCGACCGTCGACTCCTTTTCCAGCTGTCAGGGGGGGGGGCTGATAGTCTCCTCAGGCGGGCAGTGGGACTATCGCTGGGGGGCGCCCCACGCTGGCGGACCCGCTGCCAACAGCCGGCTCGAAATGAACAGGTGTTCGGTCACTGGTGATGGATGTGCTCGGTGATCGGCTGAGTGAAAGGCACGCCCGGCCCGCCCCCGTAGCAGCGCCGGCGGACCGCACGCTTTGACTGGCGTCACGCGGCTCACCTTTGACCTGACCTGTGCGCTGTCGGCTGGTGGCAGTGGGCGCCCGGCCAGGCAGCTGCTGCTTTTTATTGCCAGAGCCGTGTGTTGTGCAGCAAATGCATCGAAGCAATTTCTTGCTATGCGGTAAAAGAACAACATTGTATCTCAACATTATATCTAATTTAATTTAAGATTGACTAGCATTGTTTTCCCGTCGTCTGTTATTGGCGTCTTCAATCACCAATTACTGGAAGATACCATACAGAGAAAAGGTGAAGTCGAAATACAAGTCTATAATATGCATGCATACATAATTAAAATGCAATCATGATATATACTATACAAAGCGTCGTGATGTGCGATGGACGGTTGAGGGCCATGGTACGTGAGCGATGGGACCCGGGCGATGGGATGCGGGCCATGGGACGCGTGCTGCAAGTAGTGGATCGCCCACCACCAACAGACTCGCATTGCACACAGTCGCACCAGCGCATTGACTGCCGGTTTCGCCACGACTGCAGTCGCCACGTTGTGGTCTCCCATCACCGAGCACGCGGCCGGGCGTGGTTCGCCTCCGCCTCCGCCTCCGCCTCCGCCTCCGCCATAACAAATGTAAGGGGCCGTCCACCAAACACGCAGCACAGCTGCGCGCATCGTAAACCAGATGAAATCACAGCGGGCAACGGCTGTGCGTTGGCTGGTGGCGGTCACGCCCTCATCACCGACGGCATGGCCTTCTAATTGGTTAATCACAGATTATGCATACTTCGAACACCGCACTTTCCGTGATTTATCCAGAGCTGCAATGACCGAAAAGGAAAAGAACTTGTTTGTCTCGTGCCCTGACCGTGGCCGGTGAACTTCTAGTCCTCTACCGACGTAGCCGTGTCTTGCGAGCCAGTTCGTGCCGACATAATTTCTTCGCTGAAACGTCATTACAGTATACTTTGTTCGTGCTAGCGCGTCACGCCCTCCATCCAGTGGGTCTCGCGCCGGCCGTTTCTCGACCGCCGCCGACGCATGCACGAGATACGGGCCAATTTGGCTGCGCGACCAGTGCACCGTGCATGGCCAGCGTGCTCGCGCGAGTGTGCACGGTGCACGCGCGTGCGCCGAGGCGTCGCCGGTTCATTTGT
Organism: Imbricaverruca yamaguchii; assembly: GCA_034440575.1. Lineage (NCBI taxonomy): Eukaryota > Metazoa > Arthropoda > Thecostraca > Neoverrucidae > Imbricaverruca > Imbricaverruca yamaguchii. Next base: position 719,840 of record JAOTOL010001375.1, read on the forward strand.
GACGCGAGCGCGCGGCGCGTGGTGGAGCGACGCAGAACCTGCGTGCAGCCGAGCGGGCACAGATCCAGGTCACGTGTCGGCCGGCCGCCGGCTGGGACGCTGGTGTGTGACGGTTTGTGTGTGTGTGTGTGTGTGTGTGTGTGTGTGTGTGTGTGTGTGTGTGTGTGTGTGTGTGTGTGTGTGTGTGTGTGTGTGTGTGTGTGTGTGTCGGTGTGTCGGTGTGTCGGTGTGTCGGTGTGTCGGTGTGTCGGTGTGTCGGTGTGTCGGTGTGTCGGTGTGTCGGTGTGTCGGTGTGTCGGTGTGTCGGTGTGTCGGTGTGTCGGTGTGTCGGTGTGTCGGTGTGTCGGTGTGTCGGTGTCGGTGTGTCGGTGTGTCGGTGTGTCGGTGTGTCGGTGTGTATGTCGGTGTGTATGTCGGTGTGTCGGTGTGTATGTCGGTGTGTATGTCGGTGTGTATGTCGGTGTGTCGGTGTGTGTGTCGGTGTGTCGTGTGTGTGTGTCGGTGTGTCGGTGTGTGTGTCGGTAGGTGAGTCGGTGTATGTGTCGGTAGGTGAGTCGGTGTATGTGTCGGTAGGTGAGTCGGTGTATGTGTCGGTAGGTGAGTCGGTGTATGTGTCGGTAGGTGAGTCGGTGTGTGTGTCGGTAGGTGAGTCGGTGTGTGTGTCGGTAGGTGAGTCGGTGTGTGGGTCGGTAGGTGGTCGGTGTGTGTGTCGGTAGGTGAGTGGTGTGTGTGTGTCGGTAGGTGAGTCGGTATGTCGGTATGTCGGTGTGTGTGTCGGTAGGTGAGTCGGTATGTCGGTATGTCGGTGTGTGTGTCGGTAGGTGAGTCGGTATGTCGGTGTGTGTGTCGGTAGGTGAGTCGGTGTGTGTGTGTCGGTGTGTGTGTCGGTGTGTGTGTGTGTGTGTGTGTCGGTGTGTGTGTCGGTGTGTGTGTCGGTGTGTGTGTCGGTGTGTGTGTCGGTGTGTGTGTCGGTGTGTGTGTCGGTGTGTGTGTCGGTGTGTGTGTCGGTGTGTGTGTCGGTGTGTGTGTCGGTGTGTGTGTCGGTGTGTGTGTCGGTAGGTGAGTCGGTGTGTGTGTCGGTGTGTGTGTCGGTAGGTAAGTCGGTAGGTGAGTCGGTAGGTGAGTCGGTATGTCGGTGTGTGTGTCGGGAGTGTGTGACGGTGTGTATGTGGGTGTGTGTGTCGTGTGTGTGTCGGTAGGTGAGTCGGTGTGTGTGTCGGTGTGTGTGTCGGTAGGTAAGTCGGTAGGTGAGTCGGTAGGTGAGTCGGTATGTCGGTGTGTGTGTCGGGAGTGTGTGACGGTGTGTATGTGGGTGTGTGTGTCGGTGTGTGTGTCGGTGTGTGCGTCGGTGTGTGCGACGGTGGTGTGTGATGGTGGTATGTGTCGGATGGTGGTTTGTGGTGGTGGTTTGTGAGGGTGGTGTGTGTCGGTGGTGTGTGACGGTGGTTTGTGACGGTGGTGTGTGGTGGTGGTGTGTGGTGGTGGTGTGTGACGGTGGTGTGTGGTGTTCACTCTAGTTTCTAATCGATGTTCACCCTAGTTTATAATCGATGTTCTATCTGAGCAAGTGGCAATACATCGTCGCGCAACTATGCCTCCGCAGGGTAGCTAACTCGTAATGTGTGTAGCTCCGATCAAGCGCTATGGCATCGCGCCAGACGAGCATCACATTCAACTGAAGCTAATCACCATAGAGCTGTCCAAGTCACAAACATCTTGGTAGCAGGATTCAAGCACGTGCCGTCGCTTCGTCTAAATGCAAATTGGACTTGACATTCCCACAGGTGCGAGGGAAGACTCGTCTGTGGGCCAGTTTATCGCTGACCAGGATATTGCCACGCGCTCGCCCCACCATTAGTATTCTGCTCCCGTGCGCCCCATGCAATACTGGGTCACGTGTGTCCCGCTTCTCCTCTGTTCTGGGCTCGGAAAGGCAAATTTCCCTCCATTTCTATTGTAGTATCACAGGTACGGTGCAGGATGTTACGCGAATTTCAATTGCAGATGCACGAGCTCGTCCTGGTGCTATCACCACGTAGGCGCGAGCTGGTCTCTGGTGCTCCCTGCCAACATGCAGACCCGAGCTGGTCTCTGGTGCTCCCTACCACCATGCAGACGCGAGCTGGTCTCTGGTGCTCCCTACCACCATGCAGACGCGAGCTGGTCTCTGGTGGTCCCTACCAACATGCAGACCCGAGCTGGTCTCTGGTGCTCCCTACCGCCATGCAGACGCGAGCTGGTCTGTTATTTTCAACCATCATGCAGACGCGGGACTGGTCTCTAGTATTTCCAACCACAACGCAGATGCGAGCTGTTCTCTGGTGCTCGCCACGGTTTCGCACAAAACTAGCAATATACATGCTTTCTTATAAATATATGCAAATGCATATGCACTTCCATCTCCCCCACATTTCGTCGGTTTCTACCTAGCTGTGCATACATCGCGAAGTGACTATTTGGTAATCTGGACGATCCTTTCTTCCTCACGGAGTAATGAAGTAACCCTACGCGACTTGAAAGCCTACTAAGGTGGCTGCGAAGCTTGCCTGATACCCGGTTCGATGTATAGAGAGGTATATTTGGCGCGCTGGGAGTGAGACCACAGGTTTCGACGAGACTGGATAACTAAAACCGGATACAAACATGGATAAGTCGGCTTGCGAATGCTGCGAACGTTTGAAACAGTTGGAGTGGAGAAGCCATCACATTTAAATTATGCATGGTTAGCTGACAAAAACTAGAAACCCACCACCAGATTGTAGTATTGCTAAATTACGCCTGATTAATAGCGGCAAAACAAGCGAGACAAAAACTGCATTGAGACAAGACTAGTGTATGAGGCTCTGTTGATGTCGTTTTTCCATCCAGTTCATTTCCGCAGACAATAGCCTACAATGACACTTTCATGAAAGGTGGTGTGTAATCTGACCCAGATGCTGAAACGTTGGTGAATGTTGATTCCAGGCCGCCTAGTTCATGATTGTTCAATTCACAGCTTAGACTAGCTCTTCACCGATAATATTTGTGACTTAGCACTGCTATGCATAGTTTCAATTTTGTATTACATTGCAATACAAATGTTAATCTCAACGTTGAAAGCTAGGGAATTATATGAAGATATCAGTGATTGTTAAAACGTTACATCAAAATATGGCACTAACTAGCTACATTTCAGATTTTATGGGACATGCTTATAGCACAGTGTAATTGGTAGATCTAGCTGAGGTATGAGGTATGATGCAAGCTGTTTTCATATAAAGCATATTCAGATTTAAAAAGAGATTTTGGTGTATTATGGGTTCACATCAAATCAGAATTGATTGTCCCTTTAGATTGAAACATTTTACCACTACCCAATCAAGATATATGATAAACATTACATCGCAAACGAAGTTTCAGGAGACTTACCACATAGGTATCTTGTTTTTGGAGCACGTTTCCATAACTTCTAAAAGCAGAATAATATGACGGATTGAATACCTGAACCTGGTAGGGGTGAGGCATGCTTGTTAAATACGTAGAGCAATATTTCCAGCGATATTGAATGCTGAACAAATGAAAGCTTGGCGCTGTTAATTTTGCTACTTTCTTTGGTACTAGATTAAGGATCTGTTGGGTAAGGGGAATACCTACATGTTCTACAATTTTTTTTTGTAATCATCATGTTTTCCTATGAATGCCTGCCAACGATAGAAAGCCCTGGTAATTTTTTTTTCTTCAATTCATGTTGTAGGGCAAACGAGGCCTTCCATGGTGATGCGAACTACATATATTGCCGTAGGTGAACAGAAGCATTAACTGATGCTGCTTTTCCAATGTGAAATATTGTTTAACTGGTCTTTTGGCCGCGTTGACCGGTTCGCACGTGTTTGGTCACATGAGATCGCCCGGTCCCGGGCTTCGATCCCGGGCTTCGATCCCGGACTTCGGTCCCGGGCTTCGGTCCCGGTCTTCAGTCCCGGGCTTCGGTCCCGGGCTTCGGTCCCGGGCTTCGGTCCCGGGCTTCGGTCCCGGGCTTCGGTCCCGGGCTTCGGTCCCGGGCTTCGGTCCCGGGCTTCGGTCCCGGGCTTCGGTCCCAATGTGTTCAGTAGTTTCCACCCCATGTACCTACCTGTCACCTGATCAGCCTCTTTAGGCGCTGTATGACCAACGCAGTCGATGCGCCCGTAAGCCCAAATATCCAACCTGATCAGCCTCTTGGTGTGGGCCTGGGAACATCTGAACTCTCAGTCAGGCTGACCTCGCCGTGGGATCCAGTTGATTTGCGGCGTAGACTATCGCCTACTGTGATTAACGTCGCGCCTGTCGACCTGGACCTGTCGACCTGACCTGTTCGTCCTGTCCCATCTCTCGGTCTGGCTGGCTACCCGCAGGCCAGACAGATGAGCCAATAAGGGTTGATACATAATGATGCTTGGTGTGGCGATGCGCCTCCACGCACATGGACAGTGCCGACGTTATTACCAGCGTCTGCTCGGTACGTGTCAGGTACGGGTCCGCGGCAGGGGTGTGGCTGTTCCTCGGTGGGTCATGTCTCGACACCTACATCTGGACGGTCCGATCGTGTCCGGTACGGGACCACGGCAGTGGTCCTGTTCCTCGGTGGGTCATGTCTCGACACCTACATCTGCACGGTCTGACCCTGTTAGGTACGGGCCCATGGTAGGGTGTGACTGTTCCTCGGTGGGTCATGTCTCGACACGCTCGGGTCGGCACCTGTCGGCCAGGTTGCGGCCGTCTGTTGCGCTGCTGACATTTCCGCCAATGGTGAGTTGTTTGTGACGGGGCCTCGACTCCAGACGTGGGCACGGCACTCGTCAGTAGTCAGCTCTGACTACTGACTGACACGTGTTTACCCGGTCATGTGTGTGCACCCATGAGTAGCCGTCAAGGCCTCGTGAGGACCTATGACGACCTATGGGGAACTTGCAGAATTTGTGAGGGTCTCGCAATAAAACTGGAGGGCCCGCCAGAACTCAGTAACATATGTGAGGACTTGGTAGGGCACTCTTATAATCCATATATTTCCGTAACGTGTCCCTGGTCCCATCAGAATCCGAAAATGTCGTCTGGTACAGTCAGACAGTGTGGTACTTCCCGTATTTTTCTTCCACAAAGGTGTCCCCCTTGCCGTTAATTTCGAACCTGATATCAAACCGGTGCGGGTAGCAAGTCTCAACGTTTCGTGTCCTAATCTGTGCCAGCTATTGCCCAGACAGATGATGATGCCTACGTCAGGTTGAAGGTTGCATCGCGCCCCCGCCCATTGTTGACTCGTTACCCACCCAAGAATCATCACCCGAGAGGCACAGATCGAGATGATAGTGGTGGCCGCGTGTGTGCTGGCCTATCAGATGACCAGCGGAAGTTTGTCACTGCCTTGTGTTATTGTTGCCGCGGTGTGATGTGTATTTTGGCATACTCCCCACTACTATTGTTGCCGCGGTATGATGTGCGTGTGGAATACTCCCCGCTACTATTGTTGCTGCGGTGTGATGTGTAGGTGGCATACTCCCCGCTACTATTGTTGCCGCGGTGTGATGTACATGTGGCATACTCCCCACTACTATTGTTGCCGCGGTATGATGTGCGTGTGGCATACTCCCCGCTACTATTGTTGCTGCGGTGTGATGTGTAGGTGGCATACTCCCCACTACTATTGTTGCCGCGGTATGATGTGCGTGTGGAATACTCCCCGCTACTATTGTTGCCGCGGTGTGATGTATATGTGGCATACTCCCCACTACTATTGTTGCCGCGGTATGATGTGCGTGTGGCATACTCCCCGCTACTATTGTTGCTGCGGTATGATGTGTAGGTGGCATACTCCCCGCTACTATTGTTGCCGCGGTGTGATGTACATGTGGCATACTCCCCGCTACTATTGTTGCCGCGGTGTGATGTACATGTGGCATACTCCCCGCTACTATTGTTGCCGCGGTGTGATGTACATGTGGCATACTCCCCGCTACTATTGTTGCCGCGGTATGATGTGCGTGTGGCATACTCCCCGCTACTATTGTTGCTGCGGTGTGATGTGTAGGTGGCATACTCCCCGCTACTATTGTTGCCGCGGTGTGATGTACATGTGGCATACTCCCCGCTACTATTGTTGCCGCGGTATGATGTGCGTGTGGCACACTCCCCGCTACTATTGTTGCCGCGGTGTGATGTACATGTGGCATACTCCCCACTACTATTGTTGCCGCGGTATGATGTGCGTGTGGCATACTCCCGCTACTATTGTTGCTGCGGTATGATGTGTAGGTGGCATACTCCCCGCTACTATTGTTGCCGCGGTGTGATGTACATGTGGCATACTCCCCGCTACTATTGTTGCCGCGGTATGATGTACATGTGGCATACTTCCCACTACTATTGTTGCCGCGGTGTGATGTACATGCGGCATACTCCCCGCTACTATTGTTGCTGCGGTGTGATGTGTAGGTGGCATACTCCCCGCTACTATTGTTGCCGCGGTGTGATGTACATGTGGCATACTCCCCGCTACTATTGTTGCCGCGGTATGATGTGCGTGTGGCATACTCCCCGCTACTATTGTTGCTGCGGTGTGATGTGTAGGTGGCATACTCCCTACTATTGTTGCCGCGGTGTGATGTACATGTGGCATACTCCCCGCTACTATTGTTGCCGCGGTGTGATGTACATGTGGCATACTCCCGCTACTATTGTTGCCGCGGTATGATGTACATGTGGCATACTTCCCACTACTATTGTTGCCGCGGTGTGATGTACATGCGGCATACTCCCCGCTACTATTGTTGCTGCGGTGTGATGTGTAGGTGGCATACTCCCGCTACTATTGTTGCCGCGGTGTGATGTACAGTGGCATACTCCCGCTACTATTGTTGCCGCGGTTGATGTGCGTGTGGCATACTCCCCGCTACTATTGTTGCCGCGGTATGATGTGTAGGTGGCATACTCCCCGCTACTATTGTTGCCGCGGTGTGATGTACATGTGGCATACTCCCCGCTACTATTGTTGCCGCGGTGTGATGTGTAGGTGGCATACTCCCCACTACTATTGTTGCCGCGGTGTGATGTACATGTGGCATACTCCCCGCTACTATTGTTGCCGCGGTGTGATGTACATGTGGCATACTCCCCGCTACTATTGTTGCCGCGGTGTGATGTACATGTGGCATACTCCCCGCTACTATTGTTGGCGGTGTGATGTGTATGGCATACCCCGCTACTATTGTTGCCGCGGTGTGATGTACTGGCATACTCCGCTACTATTGTTGCCGCGGTGTGATGACGGGGTATCCCCGCTACTATTGTTGCCGCGGTGTGATGTACATGTGGCTTGTCTATTGTTGCCGCGGTATGATGTGCTTGGCATACTCCCGCTACTATTGTTGCTGCGGTGTGATGTGTAGGTGGCATACTCCCCGCTACTATTGTTGCCGCGGTGTGATGTACATGTGGCATACTCCCCGCTACTATTGTTGCCGCGGTGTGATGTGCATGTGGCATACTCCCCACTACTATTGTTGCCGCGGTGTGATGTACATGTGGCATACTTCCCACTACTATTGTTGCCGCGGTGTGATGTACATGCGGCATACTCCCCGCTACTATTGTTGCCGCGGTGTGATGTGTAGGTGGCATACTCCCCGCTACTATTGTTGCCGCGGTGTGATGTACGGCATACTGCTACTATTGTTGCCGCGGTATGATGTGCGTGTGGCATACTCCCGCTACTATTGTTGCTGCGGTGTGATGTGTAGGTGGCATACTCCCCGCTACTATTGTTGCCGCGGTGTGATGTACATGTGGCATACTCCCGCTACTATTTTGCTGCGGTGATGTGTAGGTGGCATACTCCCCTATTGTTGCCGCTGTGATGTAATGTGGCATACTCCCGCTACATTGTTGCCGCGGTGTGATGTACATGTGGCATACTCCCGCTACTATTGTTGCTGCGGTGTGATGTGTAGGTGGCATACTCCCCGCTACTATTGTTGCCGCGGTGTGATGTACATGCGGCATACTCCCCGCTACTATTGTTGCCGCGGTGTGATGTATGTGGCATACCGCTACTATTGTTGCCGCGGTGTGATGTAATGTGGCATACTCCCCGCTACTATTGTTGCCGCGGTGTGATGTACATACTCCCGCTACTATTGTTGCTGCGGTGTGATGTGTGTGTGGCATACTCCCCGCTACTATTGTTGCCGCGGTGTGATGTACATGTGGCATACTCCCCGCTACTATTGTTGCCGCGGTATGATGTGCATGTGGCATACTCCCGCTACTATTGTTGCCGCGGTGTGATGTACATGTGGCATACTTCCCACTACTATTGTTGCCGCGGTGTGATGTGTAGGTGGCATACTTCCCACTACTATTGTTGCCGCGGTGTGATGTACATGTGGCATACTCCCCGCTACTATTGTTGCCGCGGTATGATGTGCGTGTGGCCCCTACTATTGTTGCGCGGTGTGATGTGTAGGTGGCATACTCCCGCTACTATTGTTGCCGCGGTGTGATGTACATGTGGCATACTCCCCGCTACTATTGTTGCCGCGGTGTGATGTACATGTGGCATACTCCCCGCTACTATTGTTGCCGCGGTATGATGTACATGTGGCATACTTCCCACTACTATTGTTGCCGCGGTGTGATGTACATGCGGCATACTCCCGCTACTATTGTTGCTGCGGTGTGATGTGTAGGTGGCATACTCCCCGCTACTATTGTTGCCGCGGTGTGATGTACATGTGGCATACTCCCCGCTACTATTGTTGCCGCGGTATGATGTGCGTGTGGCATACTCCCGCTACTATTGTTGCTGCGGTGTGATGTGTAGGTGGCATACTCCCCGCTACTATTGTTGCCGCGGTGTGATGTACATGTGGCATACTCCCCGCTACTATTGTTGCCGCGGTGTGATGTGTAGGTGGCATACTCCCCGCTACTATTGTTGCTGCGGTGTGATGTGTAGGTGGCATACTCCCCGCTACTATTGTTGCCGCGGTGTGATGTACATGCGGCATACTCCCGCTACTATTGTTGCCGCGGTGTGATGTACATGTGGCATACTCCCCGCTACTATTGTTGCCGCGGTGTGATGTGTATTTTGGCATACTCCCGCTACTATTGTTGCCGCGGTGTGATGTACATATGGCATACTCACCGCTACTACTGTTGCCGCGGTGTGATGTACATGTGGCATACTCCCCGCTACTATTGTTGCCGCGGTGTGATGTACATGTGGCATACTCCCCGCTACTATTGTTGCCGCGGTATGATGTACATGTGGCATACTTCCCACTACTATTGTTGCCGCGGTGTGATGTACATGCGGCATACTCCCCGCTACTATTGTTGCTGCGGTGTGATGTGTAGGTGGCATACTCCCCGCTACTATTGTTGCCGCGGTGTGATGTACATGCGGCATACTCCCCGCTACTATTGTTGCCGCGGTATGATGTACATGTGGCATACTCCCCGCTACTATTGTTGCCGCGGTGTGATGTACATGTGGCATACTCCCCGCTACTATTGTTGCTGCGGTGTGATGTGTAGGTGGCATACTCCCCGCTACTATTGTTGCCGCGGTATGATGTACATGCGGCATACTCCCCGCTACTATTGTTGCCGCGGTGTGATGTACATGTGGCATACTCCCGCTACTATTGTTGCCTTATAATCCCGTACTATTGTTGCCGCGGTGTGATGTACATGTGGCATACTCCCCGCTACTATTGTTGCCGCGGTGTGATGTACATGTGGCATACTCCCCGCTACTATTGTTGCCGCGGTGTGATGTACATGCGGCATACTCCCCGCTACTATTGTTGCCGCGGTGTGATGTACATGTGGCATACTTCCCGCTACTATTGTTGCCGCGGTGTGATGTACATGCGGCATACTTCCCGCTACTATTGTTGCCGCGGTGTGATGTACATGCGGCATACTTCCCGCTACTATTGTTGCCGCGGTGTGATGTACATGCGGCATACTTCCCGCAATCGTTCCGCTCAGCCTAGGCATCCGCTGAGTCCCGGCGATCGCTTTGTTTAGGGTTAGGTTGTCGAAGAGTTGCTTTGCCGTCCAGTTATTGACGACATGGTTCCTCCTCTGCAGGCTTGACGACCCGTCCACGCTGAGCAGCGGACAGACCGAGTCCAGCCAGACCAGTCTGGCCTCTGACTCGCTGGTCATCTCCACCGGGTCACCGGAGAAGGACCGGCCCACCTTGCGAATCCACCTGCCCACCGGCTGTCAGCTGGTCAAGTACTCTGAAAACACCGACGTCAAGGTAGCTGAGCCATGCGCAGTTCGCCTTGCGTTTGGGTTTGCCTGTCTCCTGTTCGTTATCGACCGATCTCACGTATACACTGGACTGGTTTGTTCTTGTGCAAAACTGTTGAATGAATGCGGATATGTGGGACCTTCCTCAGTTGACAGTGCACAATATGTCGCCAATGCTAGCCTCGTATTGTAGTCTTCGCGTGGCCTACTTTGGGCGTTAGGCGTCAGACGCAATGTTAACGTGGACATAAGGGGATCTTCAGTAAAGAAAGAAAACAGGTAGGTTCCTGGTGTCATTCAAGAACTCCGCAGCATGCGCCCGCGACAAACTCGCCCGGATGCGCGCTAGCGCTTGCGCAAAGAATATAATTACAATTTATTAGACTGTCTCCATAATATATGATGCGAAGTGCATTGAAAGGTAGCTTGCCTTCAGACGTCGATTTCATTGCCACTTACAGTGATATATTGTGCTTATTGTTACTTTGCGTATTGTCTTTTGGTACTATTTTCCACCATAGACGGCCGGCCGCCGGCGATCCCCGGCCCGTCCCCGGCTGCCCGCCGCCGTTCATAAATATGGTGTGGCGCAGACCATTCCCTGAATGTCAATGGTCCCCAGAGCCAAAGTGGCAGACATATTTTCAGATTTGAAACGAAAGGCAATGTGTCTGACGTGAGTTCCGCCACCATTGCAGTTGAAGACAACAGGCTTTGTCGTTATTGTTTAAGGGCATTACGCTTATGGGCGTTGGATGAAAAAAAGAATGCATCTGCAACTGTGAATTCCTCCTACACCATTCCGGCGTGGCATAGCCGATACTGTTTATTATTGTTGAAGGGTGGAACTTTACTTTTTGCCATGCTACCGCTCGGCGGCCCTTCGGATCCTTTGGGTAGCAACTGTTGGGGCTTGGCGTGCATCGAGCCAGGACAGAACCTCAGTAATGCCGGAAAGCTTCATGTCAAAAAGTAAAAGATGGCAGGGTTGGATATCTATAAAAGTAGTCGAGTATGACATCAGTAGGTAGCTGATTTCATGCCGGTTTATTCCATGCTATTTGAAATTAATTCGCGAATGTAGAACATCTGAAATATAAATAAAATGGATACCATGTGATAATTCAAAACAAATTCTGGAGTTGAGTGCAAAAATGACAGGGTTTTATATATATATATATATAAATGTAGTCGCGAGTGGCATCAGAAGCCAGCTGCTTTTATGTCGCCTTAACTGAGACCACTGGAAATTAATTCGTTTACGTAGAACCTCCGATATTCAATTTGAGGGAATATAATGTGATAATTCCAGACACAAATCTTGGAATTTAGTGCAAAAGTGACAGGGTTGGATCTCTATCAAAGTAGTTGAACATGACATCAAAAGTCAGCTGATTTTATGCCGGTTTATTTGAGACCATTGGCTATTAATTCGGTAATGCGGAACATTTGATGTACAATTTCAAGTAATACGATTAGATAATTTGGAACACAAATTCTGGAATTGAGTGGAAAAGTGACAGGGGTTAAACCTTTATGAAAGTTATTCAAGATGATATAAAAATATAGCATGTTCGATTTTCGCTTAGTTAAGAACATTGGAAATTGTCAGTATATCATACAGAAGATGTATGACGCGCTTTTATCACAAGATGTTGGGTGAGCAATTACTTTCATTTCACTTTAATGACAAAGTGACATCAGTTGATTATAAAACGAACTACATATCATGAGAGAGCTTGTTCCAATGTTGTTCATATTTGGCCATTGGAAATCACTCGCTCCTTCTCTAGAAACCAGAATATAGCATTAATCACAGCAAGCCCACTCTGGTGGTGCTCCTTCAGAAACCCACCACCAGAGCGGCGCCACCGGTATTATGGCCGCTCATGACGACTCACGGGACTATGGCTGAAGATGTTGCGTGGCATGTTGGGTATGAGCAAAATTTAGCATGGGATGCCACGCCAAGACGTTTTTTTTCGGAGGTTGAGCATCCTAATTGATTGCTGGCCCGACAGGCGGCAGTAGCGTCCGACGCTGGAATTGTTGATTGCTGGCCCGACAGGCCGCAGTAGCGTCAGACGCTGGAATTGTTGATTGCTGGCCCGACAGGCCGCAGTAGCGTCAGGCGCTGGAATTGTTGATTGCTGGCCCGACAGGCCGCAGTAGCGTCAGACGCTGGAATTGTAAGGGAATACCATACGAATTGTTCGGGCAATGTGTACTTTTCTCTGCGGCACCAGTTAGCGTTCCTCCACCAGATTCGTTCACCAAACTCGCCCACCCAACTCGCCCACCAGACTCGTCCAACAGATTCGTCAAACAAACTCATCCGTCGGATGTAGGAATACTTCTGTCAATCGCCGGCGGCGCTGGATTTGCACCTGGCGGCGGCGGATTTTGAAGTACCCCCGTCACCCTTTCCAGCCTGCCTGTTCCAAGGCAGCCTGGTGTCGGGCCAAACATACCCGGATCGCTGTTCCTTCATTCTGTAGATGTCTTACTCTGTCGGCGAGTTTCGCTGTGTCGATGCTGCGGCGCGGCGTCGCGGTTTCGATCGAGTGATAGGAGACGGCGTCTCCGTCGATGTGCCCGCTCACGAGTACAGAGCAGCTGGCGGTCGCTCACGAGCACAGAGCAGCTGGCGGTCGTGCTGACGAAGCTCTGTTTATAGTGGCATCCGACTGTCCGTCCATCATGACCAGGAAGCCCATCCTACTGGCGGCCGACGTTCAGTCTGACGCCGGATATAAAGGTCGAGTCGAACTGGCGCTGGGGTGACATCAAGCCCACTTCGACATCCATGTCCTTCGACATCCATGTCCTTCAATATCCACCAACGTTCCTTAGCAACCATACATGTCTCTTGAGTTTCGCTCATGGCTTTCGACATGAGTCCATGTCCTTGAAGATCCACCCATGTTCCTCAGCGTCCATGTCGAAGGTGTCGCCGTCACCGTAGCCGTCGCTGTCGTAGTCACCGTCACCGTCACCGTCGCTGCCACCTCACAGTCAGCGACTTGCATCTCCACTTTCCTGTTTTTGTTTCTGAGATTCCTCTTAGCTCCACTGCTGAGCCAGGTGTGAGCCTAGGCCGGGCTCAACTAGTCCTCAGTTCTTCAGCTATGCGTTTTCAACCGGGTTGGCAGCCAGCCGACATCGTCAAGGGTGGAGGGCACGTGCCCAGAGTTCTTCAGCCTGGTTACGGGCCTGTTTTAACGCCAGCGCATCTAAGCGTTCGCTTTCAACTCGTTTGGGAAGAAATAATATTTTTTTTAATATTTATTTTGTAACTGCTGATTTTGATTGACGTGTATGAGTCATTTTTTAACTGCCTTTTCCCCACAAAATGTGTACATATCCATGACATTTGCTGATTTGTGTAATTTTGATTTGTAAACATCTGGTCGCTCTTGATGAGCAGGACATGGACGGAATAAATACCGCCCGGATCAGCCAGTTTTCAGAACCTACTGCTGTTTGACACAAGCGAAATTGGTTATTTCTGGCTGATATTTCCGAGCCAAATGAGTTTTCTTCAGAATGTCCTTGAACTATGTGAGCGCAACTCGTGCTCGGACGAAGCCGTACACCGCCGGAGTGTACCAGCCTCCAATGTCCAGTGGCCAGCTGGGGCACGGCTGTGACGAAACTCGCCACTTACTACATGCCCTGTGACCCGGCCCAGTTCAGTTTCTCTAGTGGTGCATCCGGTCGACACTCGGTTTGCTGACACCGATGAGCGGCGTTTCCGGGGCAGATGTATGGATGCCGCTTCCTGGCACCATCCGGCAGCATCTGCTGCACATACGATCGGTCCGCTCCAACTGACAAGCCGCATCGGTGCGGTAGTTCGGCTGGTCCGGCCAGCTCGGTGTATTCTTTCACGTCACGTCACGTCACGTCTGTACACGTGACGTTACGCCTGTCCACGTGATATCACGCCTGTCCACGTCACGTCTGTCCGGCTGATGGCGCGAGGAGTCGCTCGATATCAAGCTTCCACTAGACGCGGACCGTCGGTGGCGCATAACGCCCAGCCGCCTGGCGAAATCACGGCCGCTCAGTAGAAAGCAGCCACCACTTCCAGCCGTGGGTCACATAAGGTGACCCACCTGCTGCTGTGGCGTGCGACAGGTCACAGGCAATTTCCGACTGTGTGTAATGTGGGACGACCTGGTCCGCCTGCTGCTGCTGCGGCATACATCTCAGAAGCCATGTCGGGGCGAGGGGAGGGGGACTGTGCCCGTAGCACACCCGAATGACCTATTCCGGTCGTAAGGTTTCGCTGAGCTGGTTACAAGTTTCTCCAGTGGTTAAGTCTGAGGATCTTCTGCTGAAGCTGTTCCAATGAAGCTATAAGTTACGCGAGTCTGATTTCGCAATTCGGTCATGCCAGAGAAAAGAATGGTCTTGATGAATATGACGTCGTGGACTGTGGTATAGCATTATAGCCCTTCAAGCGGATCAGGTTCCATTCGCTTTGTACCCCATACTGAATGATGGTTTAGTATTGCTAGCCTCTAACTATGATGATATTTCTGACGATGAGGAGCTTCGCCTATTAACACAATGCTCCACAGTAATAGCTTACCCATGTTAATTATGAACTCTCGCCCTAGGGCGTTTGGCAGGGAGATTCAACTCCTCGGGCCCCTGCCACAGGGGCTTTAAGACTACTTGGATAGCATTGGTATTTACAAACAACGAAAACACACATTGCAATGGATAGTTTAATTTATAATCCTGCAATTTCAGTTACGCACCGCCTCGGTGAACGGCTCTGATGCGGTGTCATTCCCAAAGCAGTGTTTCGAACTGTTGGCTTTCCCCTTCCACAGGGATGGTCACTGCGCTGTAGGAGGGCAGGGTGGTGTGGGGTGTGGGGTGCAGGGCTGTATGTAGTGCAGGTGTGTGTGTGGGGCGCTGTGGTAGGGCAGGGTGGTGTGGGGTGTGGGGTGCAGGTCTGTATGCAGTGCAGGTGTGTGTGTGCGGTGCAGGGCTGGCTACGGGGCACTGTGGTAGGGCAGGATGGTCCGGGTGCAGGGTTGGTCACGGGACGCTCTGGGAGGGCAGGATAGTGTGGGGTGTGGGGTGCAGGGTGCAGGGCTGGCTACGGAGCGCTGTAGGGGGAATGACGGTGTAGGGTGTGGGGCGCAGGGCTGTATGTAGTACAGGTGTGGGGTGTGGGGGTGCAGGGTTGGTTACGAGGCGCTATGGCAGGGCAGGATGGTCGGGGGAGCAGGGCTGTCAGTAAGCCCCGTGCAGGGCTTACGGGGCGCTGTCAGTCGGCACGTGTTGGCCGGTGGCGCCGGCCGACCGGACCGATTGGACCGGTTTGATGTGGGCTGATTGCCAGCCTGTCGGATATACACGCCGCGCCGGCCGTCGGCACGCGCACATGCTCCCACCGACAGCTGTTGAACTCGCGCGCCGCTCGGCACCGACCCCAGCCGCTCGGCACCGACCCCAGCCGCTCGGCACCGACCCCAGCCGTTCGCCACAGACCCCAGCCGCTCGATACCGACCCCAGCCGCTCGGCACCGACCCCAGCCGCTCGCCACAGACCCCAGCCGCTCGATACCGACCCCAGCCGCTCGGCACCGACCCCAGCCGTTCGCCACAGACCCCAGCCGCTCGGCACCGACCCCAGCCGCTCGGCACCGACCCCAGCCGCTCGGTACCGACCCCAGCCGCTCGGCACTGACCCCAGCCGCTCGGCACCGACCCCAGCCGCTCGGCACCGACCCCAGCCGCTCGGCACCGACCCCAGCCGACCGTGGCGCGCCCCAGTCAGCCGGGGAGCACATGCCGGCAGGCCGGCCGTATCTCTGGCCGGCCGTATCTCTGGTCGGCCGTATCTCTGGTCGGCCGTATCTCTGGTCGGCCGTATCTCTGGCCGGCCGTATCTCTGGTCGGCCGTATCTCTGGCCGGCCGTACCTCCGGCCGGCCGTATCTCTGGCCGACCGTATCTCTGGCCGGCCCTATCTCTGGTCGGCCGTATCTCTGGCCGGCCGTACCTCTGGCCGGCCGTATCTCTGGCCGACCGTATCTCTGGCCGGCCGTATCTCTGGTCGGCCCTATCTCTGGCCGGCCGTATCTCTGGCCGGCCGTATCTCTGGCCGGCCGGATCTCTGTCCGGCCGTATCTCTGGCCGGCCGTATCTCTGGTCGGCCGTATCTCTGGCCGGCCGTATCTCTGTCCGGCCGTATCTCTGTCCGGCCGTATCTCTGGCCGGCCGATTTGAGCCGCCGACAGTGACGCCCGGCCAGCGGCTGAATGCGAAGTCACGCGCCGCTTTTGTCGACGCTGCCGTCTACCGGCGGATTACCAGAAGGCACGCTTGTCAGCTGAATGGTCGCGCTGTTGGTGGTCCTGTTATGCGATGATATCAGGCGACGTCCGATCTGTATTGACGGTGTGACTTTGCCGCGTCATGGTAGTGTCACGGCGTAGCTTGGCGTAGCCGGGCGTAGCCGGGCGTAGCCGGGCGGCATGATGACCGGTGATACCTGGTGATGTGTTCAGTTGGGTGGTGGTGGGCGGTGATACCTTGTGATGTATCCAGATGGGTGGTGGTGACCGATAGTACCTTGTGATGTGTCCAGACTCGTGGTAGTGACCGGTGATAATCACCGCCCGTGTCGACTCCTATCAACAATGATAGGATCTTGTGCCAACTGAGCACATCTTGTGATGTGCTCAGTTGGCAGAAAATCAGTTGGATGGTGGTGACCGGTGATACATTGTGACGTGTCTTGTATAGTGGTGGTAACTGGTAATGCCTTGTGATGTGTCTAGTAGGGTGGTGGTGACTGGTGATAGATTGTGATGTACCCAGTTGGGTGGTGGCGACCAGTGATGCATTATTGTGATTTGCTCAGTTGGGAGGATGTCTTCACTGTGCGGAAAATTTGTTGAAGGTGTCCCATGACCGTGTCTGCCGTCAGCAATCCATTGTTGACAAGGGTGGTCAGGAATCGTACTGCTTTATATATGCAACATTCATTTCACATAGAAGACATCGATGTCATCCTGTTGTCTACCATATCATTCCATATCATATTTCGGTGTTTGGAAGTTGCGTTGGATGCATCTGTCCATTTTTCGTGTTTGCCGTTGAGCAATGTCGATGATCGCCTTGTGTTGTATACTGTGATTGGCCTGTTGGCAATGGCACTGGGTTGTTAGCCCGTGGCGTAACATCTACCTGGGGGTGACGCCACATTCTTACTGTTTGGAGCCTGTGGTGATGTCATTTGTGTGTTTCAGTACCTCATTGACCTGCTGGTGACCCACGACAGCCCCGGGCCTCGCCTCTACCAGGGCCTGTTCGCGCTGCGAATGGTGAACACGCTTAGCCGCGAGGTGCGCTGGCTACACCAGGACACCTCCATGTACGAGGTACGTCCCCCTGCCCCTCCGCCGACAGTGGCGGTGAGTACACCAGGACATCTCCATGTACGAGGTACGTCCCCCTGCCCCTCCGCCGACAGGGACGGTGAGTACACCAGGACACCTCCATGTACGAGGTACGTCCCCCTGCCCCTCCGCCGACAGTGGCGGTGATTACACCAGGACACCTCCATGTACGAGGTACGTCCCCCTGCCCCTCCGCCGACAGTGGCGGTGAGTACACCAGGACACCTCCATGTACGAGGTACGTCCCCCTGCCCCTCCGCCGACAGGGACGGTGAGTACACCAGGACACCTCCATGTACGAGGTACGTCCCCCTGCCCCTCCGCCGACAGTGACGGTGATTACACCAGAACACCTCCATGTACGAGGTACGTCCCCCTGCCCCTCCGCCGACAGGGACGGTGAGTACACCAGGACACCTCCATGTACGAGGTACGTCCCCCTGCCCCTCCGCCGACAGGGACGGTACCTACACCAGGACACCTCCATGTACGAGGTACGTCCCCCTGCCCCTCCGCCGACAGGGACGGTGAGTACACCAGGACACCTCCATGTACGAGGTACGTCCCCCTGCCCCTCCGCCGACAGGGACGGTAATTACACCAGGACACCTCCATGTACGAGGTACGTCCCCTGCCCCTCCGCCGACAGTGACGGTGATTACACCAGGACACCTCCATGTACGAGGTACGTCCCCCTGCCCCTCCGCCGACAGGGACGGTGATTACACCAGGACACCTCCATGTACGAGGTACGTCCCCCTGCCCCTCCGCCGACAGTGGCGGTGAGTACACCAGGACACCTCCATGTACGAGGTACGTCCCTGCCCCTCCGCCGACAGGGACGGTGAGTACACCAGGACACCTCCATGTACGAGGTACGTCCCCTGCCCCTCCGCCGACAGGGACGGTGAGTACACCAGGACACCTCCATGTACGAGGTACGTCCCCCTGCCCCTCCGCCGACAGTGGCGGTGAGTACACCAGGACACCTCCATGTACGAGGTACGTCCCCCTGCCCCTCCGCCGACAGTGGCGGTGATTACACCAGGACACCTCCATGTACGAGGTACGTCCCCTGCCCCTCCGCCGACAGTGGACGGTGATTACACCAGGACACCTCCATGTACGAGGTACGTCCCCTGCCCCTCCGCCGACAGTGGCGGTGATTACACCAGGACACCTCCATGTACGAGGTACGTCCCCCTGCCCCTCCGCCGACAGGGACGGTGAGTACACCAGGACACCTCCATGTACGAGGTACGTCCCCCTGCCCCTCCGCCGACAGTGACGGTGAGTACACCAGGACACCTCCATGTACGAGGTACGTCCCTGCCCCTCCGCCGACAGTGGCGGTGAGTACACCAGGACACCTCCATGTACGAGGTACGTCCCCCTGCCCCTCCGCCGACAGTGACGGTGAGTACAACTCAGGACACCTCCATGTACGAGGTACGTCCCCCTGCCCCTCCGCCGACAGTGGCGGTGAGTACACCAGGACACCTCCATGTACGAGGTACGTCCCCTGCCCCTCCGCCGACAGTGGCGGTGAGTACCAGCCATGACACCTCCATGTACGAGGTACGTCCTGCCTCCCCTCCGCCGACAGTGCGGTGAGTACACCAGGACACCTCCATGTACGAGGTACGTCCCCCTGCCCTCCGCCGACAGTGGCGGTGATTACACCAGGACACCTCCATGTACGAGGTACGTCCCCCTGTCCCTCCGCCGACAGGGACGGTACCTACACCAGGACACCTCCATATACGAGGTACGTCACCCCTGCCCCTCCGCCGACAGGGACGGTGAGTACACCAGGACACCTCCATGTACGAGGTACGTCCCCTGCCCCTCCGCCGACAGTGACGGTGAGTACACCAGGACACCTCCATGTACGAGGTACGTCCCCCCTGCCCCTCCGCCGACAGGGACGGTGAGTACACCAGGACACCTCCATGTACGAGGTACGTCCCCTGCCCCTCCGCCGACAGTGACGGTGAGTACACCAGGACACCTCCATGTACGAGGTACGTCCCCCTGCCCCTCCGCCGACAGGGGCGGTGATTACACCAGGACACCTCCATGTACGAGGTACGTCCCCCTGCCCCTCCGCCGACAGTGACGGTACCTACACCAGGACACCTCCATGTACGAGGTACGTCCCCCTGCCCCTCCGCCGACAGTGGCGGTGATTACACCAGGACACCTCCATGCACGAGGTACGTCCCCTGCCCCTCCGCCGACAGGGGCGGTGAGTACACCAGGACACCTCCATGTACGAGGTACGTCCCCCTGCCCCTCCGCCGACAGGGACGGTGAGTACACCAGGACACCTCCATGTACGAGGTACGTCCCCCTGCCCCTCCGCCGACAGTGGCGGTGAGTACACCAGGACACCTCCATGTACGAGGTACGTCCCCCTGCCCCTCCGCCGACAGTGGCGGTGAGTACACCAGGACACCTCCATGTACGAGGTACGTCCCCCTGTCCCTCCGCCGACAGGGACGGTGAGTACACCAGGACACCTCCATGTACGAGGTACGTCCCCCTGCCCCTCCGCCGACAGGGACGGTGAGTACACCAGGACACCTCCATGTACGAGGTACGTCCCCCTCTGCCCCTCCGCCGACAGGGACGGTAAGTACACCAGGACACCTCCATGTACGAGGTACGTCCCCCTGCCCCTCCGCCGACAGTGACGGTGAGTACACCAGGACACCTCCATGTACGAGGTACGTCCCCCTGCCCCTCCGCCGACAGTGGCGGTGAGTACACCAGGACACCTCCATGTACGAGGTACGTCCCCCTGCCCCTCCGCCGACAGTGGCGGTGAGTACACCAGGACACCTCCATGTACGAGGTACGTCCCTTGCCCCTCCGCCGACAGGGACGGTGAGTACACCGGGACACCTCCATGTACGAGGTACGTCCCCCTGCCCCTCCGCCGACAGTGGCGGTGAGTACACCAGGACACCTCCATGTACGAGGTACGTCCCCCTGCCCCTCCGCCGACAGGGACGGTGAGTACACCAGGACACCTCCATGTACGAGGTACGTCCCCCTGCCCCTCCGCCGACAGGGACGGTGAGTACACCAGGACACCTCCATGTACTGCCCCTCCGACGTACAAAGACTGATTTCAATAAAACTAGCAAACCGGCGTTTGAAACCTAACCCAGATTTCTGGCATTGTTCTTGTTACGACTTAAAGGAAGTTAATTGTACTGCCCATAGACATTAATGTCTATCTTTCCTGGATCTGTGGAAGAGACTATTACGGTCTGTTAATGCTTCCAAGTCCGAGTCAATCCTAGATGGGTAATAAACGGACTGCATCTCCAACTATACCGTAGCATATAACGACGGCCAATTCAGACTAATTTAGCACACAAATAGAGAGCGATACAGGGACAGGGTGAAAGAGCGAGAGAGGGAGGGAGAGATGGGGAGAGAGATGGAGAGAGAGAGAGAGGGAGCGAGACGGAGAGAGATAGATAGAGAGATAGATAGAGAGATAGATAGAGAGAGATGGAAAGATAGAGAAATGGAAAGATAGAGAGATGGAAAGATAGAGAGATGGAAAGATAGAGAGATGGAAAGATAGAGAGATGGAAAGATAGAGAGATGGAAAGATAGAGAGAGGGAAAAATAGAAAGATGGAAATATAGAAATGGAGAGAGAGATGGAATGAGAGAGCTAGATGGAGAGAGGTAGAGAGAGAGTGAGATGAAGAGAGAGAGATATGGAAAGATGGAGATAGATGGAGGGAGATGGAAAGATGGAGAAAGAGATGGAAAGAGAGAGATGGAAAGATGGAGAGATATGGAAAGATGAGAGAGAGAGAGAGAGATGGAAAGATGGAACGAGAGATTCATCGCCTTGTAGACGACAATTAGCCATCTTGATCTACATATATTCATCGGATTGCTGATGATTGATCACTATTGAGCTACTATTGGTGCATTATTGGCCCTATATTGGCCAATAATTGCCACTATTAGCCCACTGTTACGCATTATTGACCCACTGATAGCCTAGTATTGGCTGTTGACATATTGGTGACTGCAGGCTGCCTTGTCCTGAAATAGCAGCTGATCTCCGTTGATCAGTGTGTCATGTGATGCATAGTTCTGTGGATAATGAGTCTCACATGTGGCCATAGGCGCACCGGAGGGGGGCCAGCCCCCCCCCCCGTGAGACCAAAGTGCCCTTTTGTCCAAAAGTGCCCGTTTGACAGAAAAGTGCCCTCTTGGCCGGAATGTCCCAAATTTATCCCAAAAATCACCTGCCTTATGTATCCCGTCTGTGCCAAAGGTGCCCTTTGGACCCAAAACTGCCCTTTTGGCCTAAAAAAGCCATCCCCTGTGCCCTTTCCTGTCCTATGCGGCATGGAAAATTCACGCACCCCCGCCCCCCGGTCAATAAACCTTCCAGTGTGCCCCGGTCCGCAAAGTGCCCTTTTGGAGCCGCCCAAGTGCCCTTTTAGGTCCGCCCCTCCCCCTCCTTGAAAAAAAATTATGGGTGCGCGCCTGCATGTGACGGCCGTAGCTAATCACGTACCAACCTCTTGCTAATTCATGTTCATCCAGGTTGACCTCTGCTGTCCTCTGTGATAGGTGATGGAGAGTGCCGAGAAGACTGAGTCCGGCACTTGGCGGTTGGAGCTGCGGGTGCGGTACCTGCCGCCGGATCTGCGCAGCCTCTGCGACAAGGATCGCGAAACGTTCCTCTTCTACTACGAACAGGTTCGATGGGCCACCAGGTGTTGCGCTCTGTATCGTGTTCTATTGGACCGCGTGGTCCTGTGCAGGGCCGGATCCAGGAATGTTCATGGAGGGAAATATTTTCTTGAAGGGGTGCTTTTAGCGGAGACAGACGTTGGTCAGGAGAGCGGGAAGGGGGGGGGGTGCGTGCTCACAAGTCACGGCCAGAGGGGTGTCATTTTTCCATTGGGAAAACATTCCCCAATTCACCTTCCCTCTGTCCTCCCCTGATAATGTGGTATGAGGCAAAAAAAAACAAGCTGTAGGAATATAGCAAGCACATCTTAGGCTTGCTTCCCTATATCCACCTCTGGTCCTGCAATTGAGGTAACAAGTCTAGGTGTAGGAATGAAGCAAGTGATATCTCATACTTGCTTCAGAGCTCGGAAGCCAATAACCAATGAACCTATCATGGTGAGACGATGGCTGTCGTTCTGAGGGATATCAATTGGGCTCTGCCGCTCTGAGGGATATCGACTGGGCTGTTTTGCTCTGAAAGATATCAACTGGGCTCTGGAAACACAGATTAGACTAGTTGGCTTCGGCAACACAGTTTAGGCTAGTTGGATTTTCCAAGAATCGAGTCCAATCAAGTCCTGCTTGGATTCCCTCCCCGTACTATTTGCAGAAGCTACGCTTCTGGATGCCGTCTGGCGGCGAGGTGATTGTGATTTACGATTACATTTTGTACTTCTCCCAGTTACCTGTCGGTGAGATCCACACCACGGTGTTTCTTATCGAGCGCCATATCGAGAGCACTATAACTTGTGAAATACTAGCCAATGCGAAATTAATGGTCGTAAAACAACGCTCAAAGCTCCCATATGTGGACTTACACCGCGCTGTGTGCTTCCTTCAATGTGTCGGATGCCAACAAAAGCCATGCCGTAAACCAAAGACATTTAAAGTTCGCTTGATAATGGAGGTGCCGCCCCCGAGACGACATTCATTCTTCTAATGTCGATCAGTTCTGCTGCAAACTTTTCCCAAAGTATATACCTACGTCCGTTTATTCCTCCACCACTGGGGTTGATAGCACTCATCGGAGGTGGGTCATGTGCTGCGTTCATGGACACGTCGGAGACGTGTACACGTCTCATGACACTCTTGCGTGGGTCAACCTCCTCACACGCTGGGATGATTGTACAGTGGCCGGCCACGGGGTGACTTAATCTGCCGGCCGAGCGGCGTGACTTATCTGTGGGACGGCCGAGCAGCGTGACTTATCTGTGGGACGGCCGAGCGGCGTGACTTATCTGTGGGACGACCGAGCGGCGTGACTTATCTGTGGGACGACCGAGCGGCGTGACTTATCTGTGGGACGACCGAGCAGCGTGACTTATCTGTGGAACGGCCGAGCAGCGTGACTTATCTGTGGGACGGCCGAGCAGCGTGACTTATCTGTGGAGGCCGAGCAGCGTGACTTATCTGTGGGACGGCCGAGCGGCGTGACTTATCTGTGGGACGGCCGAGCAGCGTGACTTATTGTGGGAGGGGCGTACTTATCTGTGGGACGGCCGAGCGGCGTGACTTATCTGTGGGACGGCCGAGCAGCGTGACTTATCTGTGGGACGACCGAGCGGCGTGACTTATCTGTGGAACGACCGAGCAGCGTGACTTATCTGTGGGACGGCCGAGCGGCGTGACTTATCTGTGGGACGGCCGAGCAGCGTGACTTATCTGTGGGACGACCGAGCGGCGTGACTTATCTGTGGGACGACCGAGCGGCGTGACTTATCTGTGGGACGGCCGAGCGGCGTGACTTATCTGTGGGACGGCCGTGCCGGCCCGGTTGATGAGCGAGATCAAGTGGCGCCGATGGCGGGGCAACGACCGGCTGACGGCCGTCAGATGCCAGCGGCTCCAACTCACACATGGCGGGCACAGCTCGCATTTATTTTGCTTCAATGTGTCTGGTGCTAACTCGAAACTCGTGCCCGAACGTATCTGAAAATATGCGTAAGAAGATTAATGTACGATGAATGTATTTCGCCCACTGCATGCTGCAGATCGTTACTAATCCTTCTACACTGAGGACATGTTAGTCCTTTTTGTCATCGGAAAATGGGCGAATCATGTTTTCTACGTTTGGCATTTTTCCTCCATCCTTCACCACTCAACCAAATTCCGAGGAGAAGTCTGAACCAATGGTCCGGGACCTCTCGGGGAATTCTTGGTTCACAAGTGCAACTATACCAGGAAGATGTGGAAGCAATAAAGTATGATGTGTCCTGGGCAAGGAAACTGACGTGCTTGAAAAGCAAAGGTGAGTGAGCTAGAAGAGGCTCATGACCGTTGCTCCATAACATCAATGTGATCGTGACATCATTGGCAACCGGACTTTAACATTGCACTGGGGAGTATGGGTATACAACCGACTGGCATACATTCTAGCACATACTTGAGCATCATTTCAGACAAAGACAGACAGTCGCATTGGAATTTGCATCTGCTATTGTTACCGCAGCGAGGCAAGTAACCCCGGTGAAAACCACACTAGCGACAAAATAACACAGATGGAAACGACACGATGAAAAGCCCTGGATAGCCCACGTTCTACTCAGACATATAAGACAAGGAAATTGGCTTTTAAGCCAGCCAAAATGCGAAACTAAGAGTGCGATGGCAAATACGGCGAACACAGCGAAACACGATAACAAAGCTCACCAATCGATTAAAAAATCAACATCACAACACTCGTGTTACGACCGTTCTCACCTAAACAAATTCTTTACAAATATCACTAGATACTCCAAAAGGCACACAAACTAACATGACTAGCATACAATTATAAACTCCCTTCACTGATAAAAGCAGACGTCACTGTAGCCACAAACGACATTGACAAAGCGACTACTCCCAATAATCACATCAGGACGTTGACGAAGCGCACAAGGCGACCATAAAGAGTTGCACACTACGGATGCCCACTGTGAAATACATCACCGTGGCCAGACGCGAAGTCCTTAAAGTTTTGAATCCTCACATAAATATTGCTGTCGCGACAAGCTTCCGACACAATTTATAAAAACAACAGCTTCACTGAGTTATGGTATACCCGAATATATCACAAATCTCCACAACACACTCCAACACGACACGAATAGAACATTGCACAACTTTACCACTCAACACTACCGCAAAACAGAACAGTGCTCGCATTGCATCGTAATCAGCGTTGCCATTCTATGCTTTAGGGCTGAATTGCTTTCAGTCAGCATTGCCATACCACTGACGTTGCACACTTGAGAGGGTGATGGGTGTGCGTTGCTTGCCCAGCTTGTCATGTTGAGAGCACGAGCACTGGTGTGACGTCTTGAAGTCAACCCCGAATTTTGCATCAATTTGGTACAATGTTCCTTCATTTGGCACATACTCCCCGGAGCACATGATCTGATTCTGATTCTGATGTGCCTGTGATTGTGACGTGAGCGCGTGTATGTGCTTCAGGTGCGGGACGACTACCTGGGTCAGGAGCAGTGCCCTGTAGACCAGGACACAGCCGTCCAGCTGGCCTGCCTGGACATCCGCCGCTTCTTCAAGGACCTGCCGGCCAACGCGCTCGACAAGAAGTCCAACATCGAGTTCGTGGAGACGGTGGTGGGCTGGACCAAGTTCCTGCCACGCGCGGTAGTACAGCGCACCAAGGCCAAGGTGCTGCGCCGGGCCGTGCAGCAGCAGTTCAAGAAGTGCGGCCACATGCGCGAACTCGAGTGCATGTTCAAGTATCTGGAGTTGCTCAAGATGGTGGTGCGCTACGACCAGGAGCGCTTCGCCTGCACGCTCGGGGTGAGTGTTGCCCGCGGGGCGCAGACGGTGAGGGGCGCATGGGAAATGGGGGTTACGGCTGCCTCGCTACACGGGATATTCCTGGTGCCGCCGGGCGTCGCTGCCTTCTTGTGGAGATGGCTCGTGGGATCCACATATCCAACACTTGGTCATTCTCGGACGCAGGATATTTCAGAAACGGAACTGGTGCACAAATGCAGTGTCTACCACGGATTATGACAAGCCGGTGCTTCTTATTTTGTCTGCTTTATTGAATCAATCTTGCGCCTCGCCCGGCTGCAAATCCATGAAAATTGCTTACTTGGCATCTTACTGCCCTAGCAATGCTTGTTAGAGTCTTGCTGGTGGGTGCGTTTACCGAGAACAATACCGGAGACTCGTGGACCCCAACTGACAACTCCGAAAGGCTTCAACTCTGTTCGAAGGTTTTCTTTTGGTATCCCTCCGTACGTTACATCACAAGAGGTGCAAATAAGCATCCTCTCACCTTCCACAGAGGGTAGCAAATTGACCTGATAACGTGCAACTCTTTGGTAGTGCAATCTTGCAGTCCTCACTGCGATAAAACGCATAGTTCATGTAAATGTAGATGCTTACCAAAATTGCACGCATTACCTTCAATCCATGTGGATCCAGACATTTTCAAGCGGGGGAGGGACACTTGTCTGCAGGGGCGTCACTTACTGGGAAGAGTGCCACTACGGAATTCCCTGGAATGACGACTTCGACGGAGAAAATCGTTGTACGGTGAGGGTGTGCACTCAAGCATACTAAAGTGGCGCCTTTTCGTCTTAAACGGAAGCCTGTTGATCTTTGGGTCGCTTTTTCCTCTGAGCGGGTAACCTTTGGCTGAGAAATCCCTGGAGGGGAGATAGGCGGGTGCATTCGAACCTTCCTCAAAGGGCGCCACCTTTCCATGACGATGGGATACACGCTTACAGTGCTCTCCCATCCCACGGTACTTCACACAAAGGGCGCCACCTTTCCATGACGATGGGATACACGCTTACAGTGCTCTCCCATCCCACGGTACTTCACACAAAGGGCGCCACCTTTCCATGACGATGGGATACACGCTTACAGTGCTCTCCCATCCCACGGTACTTCACACAAAGGGCGCCACCTTTCCATGACGACGGGATACACGCTTACAGTGCTCTCCCATCCCACGGTACTTCACACAAAGGGCGCCACCTTTCCATGACGAGGGATACACGCTTACAGTGCTCTCTCCCATCCCACCAAGGTACTTCACACAAAGGGCGCCACCTTTCCATGACGAGGGATACACGCTTACAGTGCTCTCCCATCCACGGTATACACAAAGGGCCACCTTCGGGAGGGGATTCCACAAAGGGCGCCACCTTTCCATGACGATGGGATACACGCTTACAGTGCTCTCCTCCATCCACGGTACTTCACACAAAGGGCGCCACCTTTCCATGACGAAGGGATACACGCTTACAGTGCTCTCCCATCCCACGGTACTTCACACAAAGGGCGCCACCTTTCCATACGACGATGGGATACACGCTTACAGTGCTCTCCCATCCCACGGTCACACAAAGGGCGCCACCTTTCCATGACGATGGGATACACGCTTACAGTGCTCTCCCATCCCACGGTACTTCACACAAAGGGCGCCACCTTTCCATGACGAAGGGATACACGCTTACAGTGCTCTCCCATCCCTTGCATCTGCCTCAGCGTGGGTACTTAACGCTGGAATGCACGCTTGAAGGGGTAAGTTCACTAGGTAGGGTGGCAATAGTCGGCAGCAGGGCTGGCCCTTGGTACCAAGAGAGGATATCCGATTGGCAAATATTTGCACCTTGTGCCTCGTAGTGCTGAAATTACACCCATCCAAATCACTTTAAAACGCAATGTTTTTTCCGTTTCAAGCCTTCCATTTCCTAGCACCAGGTGGCCGCCACGCCATTGCTCGTGCATGCGCATCCCACCTGCATTGCGCATTCGGCTCATCCACCACATTTCGTGCGAAGCTATATTTTCTATGTTTTGCTAATTGCTGCCACACAATAGACTTGCGCCATTTTTGACATGATGAAATGCTTCGTATGGAGGTTCGCTGGGAAAATTCGATGAACTATATTTCATGATTAGTTCTATTCTTCCCACATTATTGATTGCTAAGAAATCCAGATACCCGCTGAGCTTTGATGCACCTAATCTCTTAGGTTAAATGTCTTTCAATATTTGCTTCCGATCCGAGGCACTGGCCTCTGTGTTCCTTTTTGGACCTATTGCATTTTTATTCGCCTGCCGATGTGTTTTAGGGTTTCAGCCCATTTTGTTATGAGCCCGGTACATTTTTGAGACTCCAGCTTTGTCAGGTGTTTGCCACATTGTTGGGGGCACCGACGAATTTGTTTTTGGGTACTGAAATTTCCGTCATTTGAGTTGTTCTGTCGCTTGGCCAATGTCACGTGACGTGACAGTGACGATGATCACTGGTAGATATCACGTGACACCGTAGTGTCCGTTGGTCGCTGTGCGTGACCAACAGCGTCAGCTGGTGGCGGCCACGTGACCCGCCGCACGACACGTGCCTGGTGCTGACGGCAGCCATGTATTGGCAGCGGCCACGTGGCCGCCTCAGCAGCTGAGTTATTGCGATGCTCGCCTTCGGCGCCTGGCGCGTGCTTCCGCCTACCGTGTCGCGACTGGCACGGCCGATTGGCATGCGCGCCTCCCGACTCCCGAGCCTCCCGACTCCCGAGCCCCCCGAGCCTCTCGACTCTCGAGCCTCCCGACTCCCGAGCTTCCCGACTCCCGAGCCTCCCGACTCCCGAGCCTCCCGACTCCCGAGCCTCTCGACTCCCGAGCCTCTCGACTCCCGAGCCTCCCGACTCCCGAGCTTCCCGACTCCCGAGCTTCCCGACTCCCGAGCCTCCCGACTCCCGAGCCTCTGGACGTGGTACATGAACATGGGCAAAGTAAACAGTTAAATTCATGAACGCGTTTTTATTTCCCATTGATAAAGAACACAGTACCTGTTGTTTCTCGTTGTCAGTTATGTACGCATGGTATGTGCGTCGTTGGTCATAACTGCTTTTGTGTTGTTTCACCATCTTCATGATCGTGTTCTTAAGATGTGAATTCAATCCGACCCGTTACCTCAGGCACCACATCCCATCAGACGGATTATAACCGTGCTGAGCCCGTCTGCTCCCGTCACTATTGGCACAGGGCCATGTGTGGTCGTTGCCAAGTGGCCCAGAGCCACAGTTTTCTCAGATTAAGAAGCTCTCAAATGCTTCCGTCATTAGTGCACTAATTGGAAGGAGCAGTAATAACCACCGCCTGGAAATGTGACCTGATGTGCTTGCTTCATAGGACCTGATGTGATGTACTTCACTGATGCCGCGGTGTACTGTTGTGTGATTAGACATTGCTATCGTAATCACCCGTCGGAAACTGATGTTGATTCAGAAGGGATGCATCTGCTTCCGCTGTGCTTCGCTCGCGATGTTTTGCTGAGATGTGGGGTGGAAGTGTTGTGGGCTATTCGTGACGTGGTGAAGGCTTCCGCCGTCAACGTTCGTCAGCCGGGCTCACTGCGATACACTCGACTTGCCACAACCTCGCCCCAGTACAGTGTACTACACATGCTCTCTTCAGTTTGTTGTCGATATCTTCACTCAGTTTGCCACTACTTCGCTTCAGCGCAGTGCACTACACCTACCCTCCTCAGTTTGTTGTCGATATCTTCACTCAATTTGCCGCTACTTCGCGCCAGTACAGTGTACTACACCTGCCTTCCTCAGTTTGTTGTCGATATCTTCAGAACCGCCTAACGGAACCGAATCAATGGTCGACTATTTAGTGCTCAGTCGGACATCATTTTTTGTGACTACGATTTGTTTTTGCAGATGACTGGGATATCGCGTCACGAGAGACATTTGTGGTCTTTTGGAAATTGTTTCCCAATAATCAACATTTTCCTCTTTTTGTCGAGCCTTTGCAGACACACGAGGATAGCACATGCGATGAATTAAGTCTTATTCAATGGAATGATAGGCATTTAAAGACATGCAGCGTTACCTTGATGTAATATTTTTGGTTATGTAGGTGAACGAGGTTCCGGGGATGAAAAGAGCCAGGGCTGTTTATTGGTGGTGGAGCTTTTCCGTCAGTTAGTTTCTGATACCTTTTAGGTGAGATTATTGGGCGCACATCCTCCCCCCCCCCTCTCCCCGTCTTCAGGCGGTCTCGCGTGGCTGACTGTGCCAGACGGTGTCGGGTTACTAAAGCCATTAACCGGCCAAAAGCTGCTCTGTTTGTACTGATCAGCACAGCGTTCATGCCCTGCAGCGATATTAATTCATTCACTGTTCATATGAATTAATTAATTCATTGATAATTGTGCCGGGCATTCATGGTGCCGTGGTACGCATCGGGGTGCGAGTGTCGACCCATTTGCGTCTGTACTGTGACCCGCTGTGAGGGCTGGCCGTGACCGGGCAGCAGAGCGCCTGACTCCGCAGCACCGACAGGGCTGGCCGTGACCGGGCAGCAGCGCGCCTGACTCCGCAGCACCGACAGGGCTGGCCGTGACCGGGCAGCAGCGCGCCTGACTCCGCAGCACCGACAGGGCTGGCCGTGACCGGGCAGCAGCGCGCCTGACTCCGCACACCGAAGGGCTGGCCGTGACCGGGCAGCAGCGCGCCTGACTCCGCAGCACCGACAGGGCTGGCCGTGACCGGGCAGCAGCGCGCCTGACTCCGCAGCACCGACAGGGCTGGCCGTGACCGGGCAGCAGCGCGCCTGACTCCGCAGCACCGACAGGGCTGGCCGTGACCGGGCAGCAGCGCGCCTGACTCCGCAGCACCGACAGGGCTGGCCGTGACCGGGCAGCAGCGC
The DNA here is from genome assembly GCA_034440575.1 of Imbricaverruca yamaguchii. Lineage (NCBI taxonomy): Eukaryota > Metazoa > Arthropoda > Thecostraca > Neoverrucidae > Imbricaverruca > Imbricaverruca yamaguchii. The sequence goes on from JAOTOL010001375.1 coordinate 750,980, forward strand.
GCCTGACTCCGCAGCACCGACGACCCGCTGTGAGGGCTGGCCGTGACCGGGCAGCAGCGCGCCTGACTCCGCAGCACCGACAGGGCTGGCCGTGACCGGGCAGCAGCACGCCTCTGACTCCGCAGCACCGACGACCCGCTGTGAGGGCTGGCCGTGACCGGGCAGCAGCGCGCCTGACTCCGCAGCACCGACGAGACCCATTCATCGTCGCGCAGACACCGTTAGCGGTTTCTCCGCTGGCCTCTCCATCACGCGCTGTTCACCCCTTCCACGACGGCGCGATAACCACCAGCTGGATGTTCATAAAGCTTTTGACATTTGGTTCGGTGGAGGCGAGGCGTGGCTCAACGTGGAGATGAAGTAGGGTTTGTGACTTGCGGGTGGGTTAACGGCACCAGGACTACATGTATACGGGGTCAGTGCCCCCGCATTCACCAGAACCGAGCGTGGGTACTAGTTTATGGTGAGGTAGAATAGGGAACGAGTAGCCTAGGGGTAAGCTGCTCGTCTCACAATCAAAAGGCTGTGGGTTCGAGTCTCACCTGTCGCTACTTTTCGCCTGCGACCAATCGGCGTGAGAGATTGGCGAAGCTGCATGACTCAACAGTCAATGTGTCGTACAACTAATAACCAACCAACCTGGTGAAGTAGAACAGGGACAACCTTCAGCACCTAAAAAATCCGAACAAATGTTTTTTTGGGGGGACACCCTTAGGGGCAGTCAGCATGTCCTTGCGTCTCAATGTTCAGGTGTCAGAATGCCCAATAGCCAATAACACTGGCTTTAGACAGAATGTCCATGGCGCTGAATGTCAAATGCGACAGAATGTCCCAAACCTCCGCAGGGTCTCATGTTTATTATGGGGGTACTCTACACTTGGGCATTCTGACGCTTGGACGTTCTGACCCTGTGCCAATCCGTGGTTCAGTGCCACACTTGCTCCGGCCTGTGCGCGGTCATCTCGTGCGTCGCCTGTTATGCCTGCGCAGCGCACCCCCATAGCGTCGGACGTGAGGTGAATTATTCATAGTCATTCGAGACGATAGCGTCTGCTTGCAGCTGCGGCTGATTGGACGCCTGCGGCGCGCTCGCGCACAGCCTGTCCCTGGCAGACGGCGTGGCGCCGATGACGTCACACGGTCGATGACGTCACACGGCCGGCAGCGTGGCCGACTCGGCGGGGGACGCCGTTTGCTTGCGAGATGGTCGGCTGTGTTGGAACGTTGTGCGAGGCAGATGCGAGTTCAGCTCGTGAAGGCTCTATCACGCATAGTTTTGCATGAATTATATGAAGCATCGTTCACGCGTAGACGTACCCGACGCGTCGCGGTGACGTCACAGTGAAGGCGATGTGCACCAACCAGCGTGTCAGCTATAGGAAGTTGATTCTGCGCGTCCGCGGAGTCGAGGAAAAACGTCGGATTGAATGGAGCCCTCGGCTCTGCTTCCGGCGCATTGTTCCGTACATGCTAAAGCGTTAGTCGATGGAGAATTGCATTATAATGTTCCCTAGGATTGCATGCACAAAGTTTGGTCTTATTATCAAAACATACATCCTAGCATAGGCGCAGGTACGTCTCAAAAAGTGGGTGCCCCAGGGTCAACAGCAGGGGTGCACCAAAGAATTTCGCAAAGTATCATGGCTGAGCACGCTTGGATAGAGAACTGGAGAATTTTACTAGTTAACACACATCTTCTACCGCTAAGCTGGGGAGGGGGGGGGGGGGCTTGACGCGGCAATGGCTAACAGCAAGATCTGGTACTGAAAATTAGCTATCTTCGCAGAACAAGTACTTTCAAATTCACACTTTTCGCTGGACTTGGAACTCTTTTCACGACTTATGTTTGTGTTTGCAATAATATGTTTATCTCTTGGTGCGAGTCAAAACAATTAGCATTACTGTTCAAATAACATTTCTTCAACTTCTGATAAGTTCGTATGTGGGGGGGGGGGGTGCAAGCTCATTACAGCCTCGCCATAATGGGTATGTGGTGTGCCTTAGATTCCCTGATTTAGTACTGTGCGTCTTTAAGATGCCCTCCGCTATAAATGTCCAAAGATGTTGGTGAGGAGAAAGAATATGCTAGAACGTAGATTACTTGCTGGCATTGGCCGAAGAGGTTTCGTGATTGATGCTGGAGAGGATGAGAAACGGGAAGGATGGGTGATCGCTGGTTGAAAATGCTTTCATCCAGTGTGTGACATGCCAGGGTTGGCATGCTGACAGACTGGGGCAACGAGAAACGCAATTAATACAAATACGCGGTCGTCCTCAGAGCTTAACTCCAACACATAGGCGGTGAGTCACTTCAGTCATCTATTCAGTACGGCGCACCTTAGAATATCCGCCACCCACCACACGGAGCGGAATGCTGCAAGTACATCATGTGGCACGGCCACCTCGGCAACTCGCGCTCGATCTTATCGGGCAGGTTGCCAACTAAACCTCCCAGCCGGGGCTAAATGCGAGCGCGTAAAGGGACTCTAACCCTGTCTTCCCAGAACAGGGGACACAAGTGCAGACCAGCGGTCAAACCAACCGGGCGGTCTGCAAGCGACAATCATAGTTATAGTAACTATGGGCTACAAGCTATAGTTTTAAATGAATTAATACGATGCAGTGGCGGAAATGTCCAAACCCTATTTTGGGCTCCACACGGCGTCCCGCTCCGAGCGCCACACGACCATGTTCTGGACGTCGTGTGCCGTTGCTGACGTCATGTAGCTCTGATACTGGCCGTGGCGGGGCGGGGGCGGCGCGAGAGAGAGAGAGAGAGAGAGAGAGAGAGAGAGAGAGAGAGAGAGAGAGAGAGAGAGAAGAGAGAGAGACAGAGAGACAGAGAGAGACAGAGAGACAGAGAGAGACAGAGAGAGAGACAGAGAGAGACAGAGAGAGAGAGAGAGAGAGAGAGAGAGAGAGAGAGAGAGAGAGAGAGAGACAGAGAGAGACAGAGAGAGACAGAGAGAGACAGAGAGAGACAGAGAGAGACAGAGAGAGACAGAGAGAGACAGAGAGAGACAGAGAGAGACAGAGAGAGACAGAGAGAGACAGAGAGAGACAGAGAGAGACAGAGAGAGACAGAGAGAGACAGAGAGAGACAGAGAGAGAGAGAGAGAGAGAGTAGGTGAACGGCCGCCGTCCGGCCGCCGGCTGTCCGTCGTCGTCTTCCGGCGTCGGTGCGTGTATTGGCCGCCCGCCAGGCCAGCCACTCGCTCTGGCCGGCCGTGGGCCGCCCTCTGCCCGCCCGGCAGTGCCCCGCATCACGCCGTGTGATACCGACCTTACCGGGCCGTCGTCCGTGGGCCGACCTCTGCCCGCCCGGCAGTGCCCCACATCACACCGCGTGATACCGACCTTACCGGGCCGCCGGCCGTGGGCCGCCCTCTGCCCGCCCGGCAGTGCCTCACATCACGCCGTGTGATACCGACCTTACCGGACCGCCGTCCGTGGGCCGACCTCTGCCCGCCCGGCAGTGCCCCGCATCACGCCGTGTGATACCGACCTTACCGGACCGCCGTCCGTGGGCCGACCTCTGCCCGCCCGGCAGTGCCCCGCATCACGCCGTGTGATACCGACCTTACCGGGCCGCCGTCCGTGGGCCGACCTCTGCCCGCCCGGCAGTGCCCCGCATCACGCCGCGTGATACCGACCGACCTCGGCGACCCACCGTCCGTACTCCTTGTCGGCGTCAGCGGTAGCCGAGCCGCTGCCCCGCTGCCCCGCAGGTGGAGCTGTTTTTTGTTTGTTTGCAATTTTTGCCCGAGGGCGTGTTGTTTGTTGTGTTGTTTGTTGTGATGTTTGTTGTATTGCTTGTTGTGTTGCTTGCTATGCTGTTTCTTGTACCATTTGCCGTGTCGTTTGCTGTGCTGCTCGTTGTGTCGTTTGGCGTGTCGTGTATTGTGCCGTATATTGTGTCGTTTGTTGTGTTGTCTAGCATATCGTTTGTCGTGTCGTTTTTTGTGTGCTGTTTGTCGTGTTGTTTATTGTATTGCTTGTTGTGACGTTTGTTGTGTTGCTGGTTGTATCGTGTGTTGTATTGTTTGTTGTATTGTTTGTGTTGTTGTTTGTTGCATTGCTAATTGCATTGCTTATCGTGTCGTTTGTTGTGTTGGTTGTTGTGCTGTTTAAGGCGTTGTTTGGTGTGTTGTTTGATGTGTTTTTTGTTCTTGTGCGGGTGAGTGCTTTTCCAGCCGTAACTGGGATCACGTCATTTTTCACTTCCACTAAAATCCTTTTTGTGTGAAGATTGCGTTATCATTATTTCTTGCTTACAACTTTAGTTTGGTCTAATTTTTTATGCATTTCGCGTTAGCAGCCTGTTCGATTCCGTTGTGACTGACGTTTGTTAGTGCTAGCTGGTGAGTGGTGACCGTATCGGCACCAGCTGGTGAGTGGTGACCGTATCGGCACCAGCTGGTGAGTGGTGACCTTGTCGGCATCAGCTGGTGAGTGGTGACCGTATCGGCACCAGCTGGTGAGTGGTGACCGTATCGGCACCAGCTGGTGAGTGGTGACCGTATCGGCATCAGCTGGTGAGTGGTGACCTTGTCGGCACCAGCTGGTGAGTGGTGACCTTGTCGGCATCAGCTGGCAAGTGTATCGACGGCCCTCGATTTATTGGTCTCGTTTGTCTAGCAGATTATTTGCCAGTTCTCTTGTCAGTTCAGAGCGAGACGTCGCCACCCACCTCTCGGTAGGGCCGCCCTTCCTCCCCCCCCCCAGCCAGTTGTTGGTGGCATCCAAACTATACTGCCAGTTCCGTTGGATCGGCCGACGTCGAGTTGGTGGCCGGCTGTGTACGGTGTCGCCATCCGGTCGCGCTCAGGTGGGCTCGTCATCCCGTCCGGCATCCCCCTACTGTCCGCTGTGTGCTCCACTGGTGGGTGTGTCCGTCCCGCCTGTTGTCCGCTGTGGGTGTGTCCGTCCCCCTGATGTCGGCTGTGGGTGTGTCCGTCCCGCCTACTGTCCGCTGTGGGTGTGTCCGTCCCGCCTGACGTCCGCTGTGTGCTCCACTGGTGGGTGTGTCCGTCCCCCTGCTGTCCGCTGTGGGTGTGTTCGTCCCGCCTGCTCTCCGCTGTGTGCTCCACTGGTGGGTGTGTCCGTCCCGCCTGACGTCTGCTGTGTGCTCCACTGGTGGGTGTGTCCATCCCCCTGCTGTCCGCTGTGGGTGTGTCCGTCCCGCCTGTTGTCCGCTGTGGGTGTGTCCGTCCCGCCTACTGTCCACTGTGGGTGTGTCCGTCCCGCCTACTGTCCGCTGTATGCTCCCCTGGTGGGTGTGTCCGTCCCCCTGCTGTCCGCTGTGGGTGTGTCCGTCCCGCCTGCTGTCCGCTGTGTGCTCCACTGGTGGGTGTGTTCGTCCCGCCTGCTCTCCGCTGTGCACTCCAATGGTTCGTGTCCCTCCCGCCTGCTGTCCGCTGTGCACTCCAATGGTTCGTGTCCGTCCCGCCTGCTCTCCGCTGTGTGCTCCACTGGTGGGTGTGTCCGTCCCGCCTGCTGTCCGCTGTGCACTCCAATGGTTTGTGTCCCTCCCCCGCCTGCTCTCCGCTGTCTGCTCCACTGGTGGGTGTGTCCGTCCCCCTGATGTCCGCTGTCTGCTCCACTGGTGGGTATGTCCGTCCCCCTGATGTCCGCTGTGTGCTCCACTGGTGGGTGTGTCCGTTCCCGCCTGCTCTCCGCTGTCTGCTCCACTGGTGGGTGTGTCCGTCCCCCTGCTCTCCGCTGTCTGCTCCACTGGTGGGTGTGTCCGTCCCCCTGCTCTCCGCTGTCTGCTCCACTGGTGGGTGTGTCCGTCCCCCTGCTGTCCGCTGTCTGCTCCACTGGTGGGTGTGTCCGTCCCCCCTGATGTCCGCTGTCTGCTCCACTGGTGGGTGTGTCCGTCCCCCCTGATGTCCGCTGTCTGCTCCACTGGTGTGTCCCGTCCTGTGTCCGTTGTCTCCACTGGTTTGATGTCCGCTGTCTGCTCCACTGGTGGGTGTGTCCGTCCCCCTGCTCTCCGCTGTCTGCTCCACTGGTGGGTGTGTCCGTCCCCCTGCTGTCCGCTGTCTGCTCCACTGGTGGGTATGTCCGTCCCCCTGATGTCCGCTGTCTGCTCCACTGGTGGGTGTGTCCGTCCCCCTGATGTCCGCTGTGTGCTCCACTGGTGGGTATGTCCGTCCCCCTGATGTCCGCTGTCTGCTCCACTGGTGGGTGTGTCCGTCCCCCTGCTGTCCGCTGTCTGCTCCACTGGTGGGTGTGTCCGTCCCCCTGATGTCCGCTGTCTGCTCCACTGGTGGGTGTGTCCGTCCCCCTGATGTCCGCTGTCTGCTCCACTGGTGGGTGTGTCCGTCCCCCTGATGTCCGCTGTCTGCTCCACTGGTGGGTGTGTCCGTCCCCCTGCTCTCCGCTGTCTGCTCCACTGGTGGGTGTGTCCGTCCCCCTGCTGTCCGCTGTCTGCTCCACTGGTGGGTATGTCCGTCCCCCTGATGTCCGCTGTCTGCTCCACTGGTGGGTGTGTCCGTCCCCCTGATGTCCGCTGTGTGCTCCACTGGTGGGTATGTCCGTCCCCTTGATGTCCGCTGTCTGCTCCACTGGTGGGTGTGTCCGTCCCCCTGCTGTCCGCTGTCTGCTCCACTGGTGGGTATGTCCGTCCCCCTGATGTCCGCTGTGTGCTCCACTGGTGGGTGTGTCCGTCCCCCTGATGTCCGCTGTCTGCTCCACTGGTGGGTGTGTCCGTTCCGCCTGCTGTCCGCTGTCTGCTCCACTGGTGGGTGTGTCCGTTCCGCCTGCTGTCCGCTGTCTGCTCCACTGGTGGGTATGTCCGTCCCCCTGATGTCCGCTGTCTGCTCCACTGGTGGGTGTGTCCGTCCCGCCTACTGTCTGCTGTCTGCTCCACGCTATGACGGGTGGTTGGCCGCGCAGTGGTGGTCCGTCTGGGCTGACTTTTCCTCTTCCTGGTGGCACGCCCGACATTCGTTCCGTTCTGAATCCTAGCCTAATGTACTGCTATGCGAGTGTCAACCTTGCCAGTGGGCCGTCGCCGCCGGTCTCTTCCGGTCCGTTCCGTTGGTGAATGGCCGCGCGGAAATGGCCCTCGGCCGGCGGCGGCTGCACGCGTGTCGCAAAGGCCACCTCCCCCTCCTCAGTGGAGCTGACAGTGGTGCTGCTGGTGCGCCAGTGGTGCTGACAGTGATGCTGCTGGTGCGCCAGTGGAGCTGACAGTGGTGCTGCTGGTGCGCCAGTGGTGCTGACAGTGATGCTGCTGGTGCGCCAGTGGAGCTGACAGTGGTGCTGCTGGTGCGCCAGTGGAGCTCACAGTGGTGCTGCTGGTGCGCCAGTGGAGCTGACAATGGCGCTGCTGGTGCACCAGTGGTGCTGCTGGTGCGCCAGTGGACCTGACAATGGCGCTGCTGGTGCTCCAGCTACGTCGTTTCTTCATCATTCCCGGACCGAGTTCGCCGATCAATGGTGCGATCTGCCTTGGTTGGCTCGATGGTGTTGTTTTGTTCGCGTGGATCACATAAGTCGCTCCGGCACTGTCCCGACTTCCGTTGGTCAGTGTCAGGTCTTCATATCAACCGAGTTCGAACTTACGATCAAAGTCTTGTTACATTGGAGGTGACAACGTCAATACATAGTTACATGGCAGTGCCGTATCGAAATGGGGGCATCGGGGGAAATTTTTCCCCCGATAGATTGTTGGTGTCCAATAATCGCGCCGAGTTTCGAAAAACTCGCACTAGGCTCTAAAAATCCCGCAGGGGCCCCCGAAAATCGCACTGGGCTTATATAAATCACATTGGATGCCCAAGTCGTCGTGCAGGAGCCCCAGGGTATGAGGCTGGGACTCCACGAATCTCACCTGGCCCGTACAAATCATTTTGTGGGCCGAAAAGTTGCGTAGGGGCCCTACAAATGACATTGGGGCCCATAAAGTGCCAAAGCCCCTGATAATCACATCGGAAGCCGTACAAAATCGTTTAGAGTCCACAAAAATGACGCTGATGGCTCCAAAAAGTGGCACCAGGATCCCGGAAAACGCCGCTTGGCCCCCAAAAAAAGTTGCGCCGAGACCCCCCGAATGTTGAGCCGGGGCCCCAAAAATCACGCCGTGGCCACATAAATCATGCCGTGGCTTCGAAAGGTTGGGCCTGGTCCCTAGGGGTAAACATAAATCACACTAGGGGACCAAAAAGTCTCGTTCGGGCCCCTGGAAATGATGCTTGGCCCCAAAAGATGTGCCGGGCCCCTGAAAAACATACCAGACCCAAAATGTCGGGCCAGAGCACCTGCAAATCGTACTGGATACACAAAACGTTCACTGGGACCACTGAAAATCACGCTAAAGACCCAAAAATTGGTCCAAGAAGACAGGCTCGGCCACCAAAAACGGCGGGTATGAAAACCTGTGCCGGGCCCGGAAGTTCGTATCAGGTCCCGCCAGATTCACGTTGGAGTCACGCTAAGTATAACACGCCCCGGGAACCTGAGCCGAGCCCCCAAACATCGGCTCGCGATCCAAAATTCCTGTCGGTAGTGCAAAACATTACGGTCAGGGCATCATAAATCCCCCTCGAGGCTCACAACATTGGCGTCGATGACCCCAACTTGACGTCGTGACCCCAAACATCGAACTGGGACCCGACAAAGGTTAAGCTGGAGCCCTCGAAAATCAGAAGATATTGCGACAAATAAATGTCCGAGTCAGGAAAATCGCTCAGGAGCTCCAAACATACCAACAGATGACTTTTGTAATGCCTAGAGCCCGAAAACAAAACGTTTCGGAGCTCGAAAAATCGCACCGGGACACCGAATACCGCGCCAGGGACCCATAAATCAGAACGGGGCTCGAATTTGGGGAACAAATAGGAAATGTTACCAAAAAAATAGAATGGAGCTGCGAAAATTGACTTTGGGTTCCTCCGAAATCACTCACCCTAGCCAAAGAAATAGTCGCCCCGGGACCAGAAAAGAAATTACACCAGAGCCACAAAAGTCGTGCTGGGTTCCCACAAATGTGACTTAGGGGGACCGAATAATCACAGCAAGACCCTAAGTGCGCAGCGAGAGAGGGAAATGCATGGGCCCTCCGAATCGTACCGATTATCGTAAAATGCTGCAGGACCTTAAAATATGCGTTGCCGTTCAAAATAAACACACCGCAAGTTCAAAAAAACACGCCGGAGGCCCTCAAAGCACACCGGGGCCACGGTACCGCATGGGACCTAAAAAATCGGATGGACCCTCAAAAAGTAGCATGGTCTGAGAAAGGTGAACGAAAAGACTGGGCACAAAAAAAAAACATTTGTGTTTTCGACATGTGTACGCCGGACGTTCCGTATGCGTAGTAGGCGAAGCAGCAGGCTTTGTGGCGGCTGAAGCCTGTGTATTTATCCTTAGAATATCTCGTGCTATTATGTGGGTCAGCCGTGCAGTGTAGTATGCAGGTTGTCGGGACGTCATTGGACGCTGTGGCGGTGCAGTCTTTACCCATGGCCTTTACCCATGGCCTTTACCCATGGCCTTTATCCATGGGCGGCAAGGTAGATGTCGGCTGAATGGACTTATTGCAAATAGCAATAGTGTGGAATATTAACAGCGATGGTGCAAAGTGTTTCCTACATTTCGCAGCAAAACGTCAAGCGGATTCCCAACTCAGAACCTGCACCAGCCTTGTCTTGTTTTGCTTTGCATCAGATCCATTAGTCGCCGCCCGCCGCGCCAGTTGGTTGTTAATCAGCACTGGGCGTTTAGCTCTCGATCTAAATTTTATCGTCCATGTGGAGCAGCAGCAGTGTTGCGGTTGTCGTTTGACAGCCCACACAGCAAGATTGATGAGCTTGTCCACCGAAAGGCAACCACTTGGCGAGAAATTGCTTGCATTTGTAATGTCCTAGGTGATCCATTAAGTGCAGCCGTCGGTGCCAGAGGGGTGATGGATTCCTTAGTGAGCGCTGCAGTCCACCCAGCGCCCATATACCCGTATACGCCTGTGTCCGCCCCAGACCCGCCCAGACACACCCAGACCCGCCCAGACCCATCCAGACCCGTCCAGACCCACCCAGACCCGCCCCGACACACCCAGACCCACTCAGCCCTACCCAGACCCCCCCCTCCCCAGACCCGCCCAGACCCACTCAGACCCACCCAGATCCGCCCAGATCCGCCCAGACCCGCCCAGATCCGCCCAGACCCGCCCAGACCCACTCAGCCCTACCCAGACCCGCCTACATTCGTTCCGGACCTACCTGCATCAGCATCAGACCCGCCTGGATCCACCCGTGCCCGTTCCAGACACCCTTGTGGTCCTCACCACTGCAGCAATGTTTGGATTGGCCTGCCCGTGTCCACCCCAGCCGCCCTGCAGGCACCACCACTGCAGAAGTGCTGGGAGTGGTCCGCCCGTCCACCCCCCCCACCCCCAGACATGCTGCAGGCACCACCACTGCAGAAGTGCTGGGAGTGGCCCGCCTGTCCACCCCCCCCCAGACATGCTGCAGGCACCACCACTGCAGAAGTGCTGGGAGTGGTCCGCCCGTCCCCCCCCCAGACATGCTGCAGGCATCACCACTGCAGAAGTGCTGGGAGTGGCCCCTGTGTCCGCCCCAGACACACTTCGGGCCCCACCACTGCAGAAGTGCTGGGAGTGGCGGCTCGTGACGCTGGGTACTGTGCTGCCATCTGTTGGAGGAGCTCACCTGCCACCTGTCGGCGCAGCAACCTCAGTCGATCTTATACTATTACCAATGGGGAAAGTAGATGTGCCATGAGTACACCCCTTGTTTAATCAAGTCCGTGATTGTGCACAATCTGAAGTGAGCGGACTCCTAACAGCTGGTCAGATGTTATCATACCGTTTGCAGCACTTCGGAAACAAGGTACCCGAAATCCGGGAAGTTTCAGGAAATAAAAAAATAGGTGGGGGTCCCCACCTGCTTAAGCAGGTGGTGACCTCTTTAGATGTTGCCCTCCCACGCACCTGAATTAAATCCCGGCTGCGCCACTGGCCCCCGACCACTGCGCTAGTCGGCCAGTGCACAGATCACTAGTGCGTCACCTGTGTCGTATCGCCGACCACTGCGCTAGTCGCCAGATATATGCCCGACCACTGCGCTAGTCGGCCAGTGCACAGATCACTAGTGCGTCACCTGTGTCGTATCGCCGACCACTGCGCTAGTCGGCCAGTGCACAGATCACTAGTGCGTCACCTGTGTCGTATCGCCGACCACTGCGCTAGTCGGCCAGTGCACAGATCACTAGTGCATCACCTGTGTCGTATCGCCGACCACTGCGCTAGTCGGCCAGTGCACAGATCACTAGTGCGTCACCTGTGTCGTATCGCCGACCACTGCGCTAGTCGGCCAGTGCACAGATCACTAGTGCGTCACCTGTGTCGTATCGCCGACCACTGCGCTATCGGCATTTGCTATGCCACCACTCGCTGTGGCCCAGTGCGTCACCTGTGTCGTATCGCCGACCACTGCGCTAGTCGGCCAGTGCACAGATCACTAGTGCATCACCTGTGTCGTATCGCCGACCACTGCGCTAGTCGGCCAGTGCACAGATCACTAGTGCATCACCTGTGTCGTATCGCCGACCACTGCGCTAGTCGGCCAGTGCACAGATCACTAGTGCATCACCTGTGTCGCATCGCCGACCACTGCGCTAGTCGGCCAGTGCACAGATCACTAGTGCATCACCTGTGTCGTATCGCCGACCACTGCGCTAGTCGGCCAGTGCACAGATCACTAGTGCATCACCTGTGTCGTATCGCCGACCACTGCGCTAGTGAGGAAATCCAGTGTTGTGCCATCAGTGTTGTGATAACTGTTGTAATGTGGGTTTTATTATTTCTTATTCTGATAGGCACACCCAAGTACATGGGGAGCCACACATTAGTGCAGCTAAGGGAGCTCTGGAGCCCTTTGCAGTCATGTGGGTCGAAATTGTAAGTTTCGAAACCTGACGGTAACCATTGCCACCATTGTTCAATCAAATATATGTTAAAAACCAGATTTAAAAAAAATGAAATTAGACACCAACGCTGTCTCTCCTCTCCCGCTCAACCAGCAAATAGTAGTGGAGCCTCACATCGACTTCGACCTTGACCTCGGCCATACTGGGCTTGAGGAGCCTCGCCTCGGTCTTTACCCCGACTTCGACCTCGGCTATGCTGGGATTGAGGAGCCGCGCCTTGGCCTCGGCTATCTTTGGCTCTCAACTTAGGACAATTATGGCGCGCCCTGACTTTTTATTGCGCGTAAGGGCAAATCTTGATGGACTTACTCTATCTGCAAGAAGCGTTTTATTTGATATTATTTTTGTTTTATCACACCGCTAACGTGAGCTCTCCTCTGTTCCAGTCGTGGTCAATCCGCGTCAATCTCATCATAGGACCCGACTCGGGGATATCCTACACGACAGACAAACAGGAGCTGGTGAGTGTCGGCAGTGTCCAAACAGTGGCGGGGTAGTAACACGGGTGGGATGGCAGTGTCTAAACAGTGGCGGGGTAGTGGCACGGGTGGGATGGCAGTGTCCACACAGTAGTGAGGTGGTGGCACGGGTGGGATGGCAGTGTCCACACAGTGGTGGGGTGGTGACACGGGTGGGATGGCAGTGTCCACACAGTGGCGGGGTGGTGACACGGGTGGGATGGCAGTGTCCACACAGTAGTGAGGTGGTGACACGGGTAGGATGGCAGTATACAAACAGCGGCGGGGTGGTGACACGGGTGGGATGGCAGTGTACAAACAGTGGCGGGGTAGTGACACGGGTGGGATGGCAGTGTCCACACAGCGGCGGGGTGGTGACATGGGTGGGATGGCAGTGTCCACACAGCGGCGGGGTGGTGACACGGGTGGGATGGCAGTGTCCACACAGCGGCGGGGTAGTGACACGGGTGAAATGACAGTGTCGGCAGTGTCCAAACGGCTTCGCAGCCAATTCCGGCCTTGACCACCCCGAGACCGATCTGACACACGGCCGCCGGCGGTTACAGCCGACCCACCTGAGCAGCTTCGACCAGGTGCAGAGTATCCAGAGCGTGACGCCGGCCGGCAGCACGTCAGCTGGCGGCTCAGCTGACACGTCAGCCGACTGGACGGTACTGCAGCTGCGCGTGGCTGGCCGCGCTGAGCCGCTCACCATCAGCTGCGCGAGCGCTCGCCAGGCCGACAGCATGGCCGACCTGGTGGACGGCTACTGCCGGCTGGTCAACAACTCGGACAGCAGCATCTGGAACAGGCACAGTGAGTAGACGCCCGGCGCCGGCGAGAGTGACACACGCCACCACTGATCATCTGGCAGTGGTGAGAGTGCTGGTCTCGTCCGAATCGATCTTCTCCATCGAAGTCTTCTGTCAGCTTACAGAGCTTTCAGTTTCTTCGGGTACGCCAGTTCTATGCAAGGCGGCGTCGGCTCGAATTTTCTTAACGTTGTCAATGGATTGATGATGCTACCGGTGTATTGCAGTGAGCCCACCAGTATGTTCACTCTATACACGAATTAGTAATTACAATTGGCCATGCAACACCAATATTGTGACTTTCCTTCATCGAGGTGTCAGAAGATGTTTCATATGTCGTACTGTCTGACTCTCTCAGTAGCCTTTTGGCACTTACCACATTTTACCCTACCGACACTCTAATGATTGACATTCTGACACGTCTCACTACTCTGGAACGAAACGGAAAAAGCGTCTGTTTGTGCTGGGTTCCGAGCCATATCAGAATTTGTGGAAATGAGCGAGCCGATTCCGCAGCGAAATGGGCCGCTCAGAGGCCCCCAACGCGTGTTCTTCCTCTTCCCGCCAGGGATCACATCTCTGTCATAACAGCACATATGAATGCTAAGTGGCAGGGGAGTTGGCACGCACAGTTGAACAATAAGTTGCGTTCCATAAAACCACAGCTGGGAGACTGGTCATCATGCTATCTCAGATCCAGGAATGATGAAATGACTCTATGTAGATTACGAACTGGCCACACACACGCTACTCACCAATACCTCCTCTGCGGGAAAGAGAGGCCAAAGTGCCCTCGCTGTCTGGAAGCTCTCACGGTGCGACACGTGCTCTTTTCGTGCAAACACTTCTCAAGGAAGCGAAGGTTATTTTTCGGAAATGATGTCAGATATTTAACATATCGCGAGATTCTAGCAGATGACTCTGAAGTGATTCATTCGGGCAATATATTCAGGTACCTACGGGCGATAAGATTTCAGTCGATATACTCACCTCAGTAACACAGTAGGACTCTAACATTATAAATCACCGTTATGGGCGCTAAATGATCGCATTTTATGGTCGAAGCGCCCCAAAACCCAAATAACTAACTAACCAATATTGTGAACTGTTATTTCCCTCAGCTCAGTGGCGTCACTTTATGTGTGCTAAGGTGGGGAACTGTCCCATCAGTGATTAATTCCCCAACCATTTATTTACTATCCCCCAACCATTGAGTCGGCCTCACAATCAGACCGAAACCTAAGTATTGGGCCTGAGCCTGTGGATTCGTATTTCCAGAAACGCTTGAGTGCACTTCACTTCCCCCCCAACTTCATGTGGGCAGTCGCATGTGTCGCTAATTGAATGTAGGACTGATTTGGAGTCTGAAGAAATTGCTACGTTTCTCGTTCTGTACTCTTTACAATTGAGATAGTGGAGAGTACTGCCAGGGCGTCAGCGGTGTAATTGAAAAAGTTAACCGGTAAACGTTTGGAAAACCTAAGGCATGGTCCAGTGATGCCTATGGTACTTAGACCTCGTGTTTCATGGATGCGTTTCACCCATCCGTGAATACGAGTGTTCTGTAATTGTTGAGATCGGCAAATGTGTTGCAGATGCCAAGAATTTCTGCCGATGTGACATTTGCTTTATATCCCGGAACGAATCCTCAACCTTTGTTTAGTTGAGGGTTCAGAATGGCCTAGTGGGCGTTCGAGCTGCAGTGGTTGGTACTGTGAGGTTAAGGTCTGAAAGAGCCGTGGCGATTTGAACCCTGAATGGTGAGAGTTCGCGCCCAAACCAGCTCCTGTCATATCTGTCGGGCCGGAAGCGTCGCTGTGCCGGTGGTTTTCAATGGATTTGATTTCAATGTGGTAGCAGCACAGCTGTTGTATTCTGAACCGGATGGAAGGCATGTCCGAGTCTACAAGGAGACTGGCCATAGGTGTGTTGCTGATGCTGAGGGCTTATGTGGCTGCTCTGATGCAATTGTTTTGGATGGCTCCTTTTTGTTCAATGTTGGCGAAATGGTCACTAAGATCATGTTGCTGTGCTCTATGATTGCTCGTATTATTGATTTTCAAAGTCGCAGTGCTCTTTTCCCGTCCACGCTCCAGTCTGATCCTCCTGATGCACGAAGCTGGTTAACGCGCTTCACTCATCTTTTTGGGGCGAAAGCGACTATGTGTGATCGGCATATTTTTTACGGACAGGATGAAGCCCAAGTTTTGCACCATTTTGCAATGTAGCATAAAGTTGCTTGGATGATATTCGCGATTTTTAGGAAGCATTTTACGGTTGTCCAAATGGCTATGTCGACCGTGAAAGTGAATATTGAAATGATCTGTCCGTGTGATCAGCAACTATGTCGTTAGTCATAATGAGGAAGAGGCTCGACGAGAATACGCTCCCCTGTGCCAGGCCGTGACCCTGAGGTGTGGAGCTTGATGTGACGCTTCCGCATCTGACCTTTAGGGTCCTGTCTCTAAGCAAGTTCAGAATGAAGCATGTCATGTGTCCGAGTAAGCCTAGCTTGTGGAACTTGTGTGTTCGTGAGAACCTATGTTCTCGTTGGAATGCGGCATTTGCGTCTATGTATGCATATGTTGTATGTTTGCAACCCAGATCACTTTTACCGTTCTGCACCAGCCTACTTAGATTGTCTGTGGTTGATTTTTAACGCTGAAAGCCGCATTTAAATTTGTCGAGGAGGTGTTTGCATGTCAGAAAATGTCGCAAGCGTGTGTTGACACTCCCCAGACCAGTTCACCAGCGCAGTTGGTGAGATAGGCCTATGCCCTTTTGGACGGAACGATCTTTGTGCGGCTTTAGTAATGAGATTGCTACACTTTCCCATCATGTAGCAATAAGGGTGTCATTTAGGTACAAATCGTTAATGGCCGCTAGTAATCACGTTAGATAACTTTTGCTGATTTTTTAAACTGGTGATGAATGTCGTTCGGCCTAATCCACGGAGTTTCACTCATACTGACGGCAAGGTGCACTTCTTACATATTGAATGATTGGTTATAGTTTTCTGGGGTATTTGAGTTGAAATTTGTATTGGGGACGAGGGCGTTCATAATGTGTATTATGGTGGTGTCGTAGGTGTTGTTACATTAGACGGTGGCGTAGTGCAGCTTCAGGTGGTCTACGACTTGTTGTGGGTCAGCACTGGCTGTCCTCTCACCGTCAGCTGGGGGAACGGGCCTGATGGCGGGCACTTTAGGTTGAAGCGCTTCATCAGGCCCCAGATTCTGCCGATAGCGGTGAACCTATTGAATTGTGAAGCAAAAGACTGCCAAGAGTTTTTGGCGTGCTGTTCGAATTGCGTATCGACATTGTTGTTGGGACTGTCTGTCTGCATGTCTGCATAGGCATGCTTCGTACACGCATCTTTTGTGCTGTTTGTAGGCGTGGCACCGGGCGGCGATTGCATTTCGACAATTCGTGGTTCACTATAGTGCTGATACCTACTTCGAGATTTATTACTTTTCGGGGACTGAGTTCTCTGCTGCTGAGCTAATGGCCCTGAGCATTGTTTCGATTTTACTGTTCTCTGAACTCGAATGTTTGAGATCCACCTGATCCTCTTATCTTGTGACCTTTTAAAGTTCCAAGATGGTCTGTATAATTTGGTGTAGTGGGTAGCGTCCATGCCGAGTTTAATTGTTACCGGGTAGTGATCGCTCAGGCCTAGGTCGTCTGAGACCGGTCTGCTAAATGGTGAGCTTAATCGTTTGGAACAGCACGTTAAATCAATGCAACTATCCGAACCTCATGAGGTCGGGCTGCGGCGGATGGCGACCCCGGTGTTTAAGAACACTAAGTAGTGGTCTGAGATAAACTGGTGAATTTCGCGTCCAATCAAATTTCAACTGAATCAGTGGTCACCGGCGGATCGAAGGAGGAACGGCGAGGTCATTGAGTTTCCACCAAGAGGCAGAGTTTGACGAAATATTGCATTTTTGCATGACATTTTTGTGAAGTTCTAAGAACGTTGTAATACATAAATCGTGTGTTATGGAAGCCCGACGACTGTTATCCGTTCAAATTCGATGAGTTTCTGGAATTTTGAGATTTTCGCATTATCCACCCGCCCCTCAGACTTTTGGATCCGCCTCCTTCAGTAGTTTTTGGATGAACCTACCTATTACTGCCTAGTTCAATGTATTTGAATATTCCTCTTTCGTTGCTAGCATTTTGCAGTTGCCTTATGCTCACTCGAAGGCTCTTTCAGGAACCTTGGTATGGGCGCTATATGATCAACATGGTCGATGCGCCCTAAAGCCAAAATAACTAACTAAGGAACGTTGGTAATGTTGCTTGACATGAACTATGTTTAAATCGACCATATGGGCCCGTGGCCTACAGTGTACCCTCAGGTGACCCTTGTCACGCTCCACCCGATGGTACAGTGCGTAACAAAGTTTATAAAAACGTGCTGTTTTAACCGTTAAATATGTGTACTTGCATAGTACCATAATGTTGGTCTGTAACCGTAAATGCTGTAACCCCGTGAGCCAGCCGACATGCAGTCCCGCAAATGTAACTCATGAGCTTGAGCCGGACGGTGGCTCGCCGACGGCCCGCGCCACGACAGTGGCCGGACGTGAGTCTAAAGTACAAACCTCGAACAATGGCCGAGTCGTCTACCGAGTCGTCTGCGGGCCGGGGAAATGTCATCCGACTGTTCGTCACCAGGTGGCCTCGCCGGGTTATCGCAGAAGGGAAACGTCATTTGCCTTCCAATTGGAATCGGAGCTCAAAATACATCACTATTAAGAAGCCAATCAGAAAGTGACGAATCGTCTTGAGCTGCGTGCCGAGAGTTAGGATGGTGTTCCAGACCCCTGCTGGGAGAGCGCTCCGGACTGTCAAGCCGCACGGGTCTGTCGCGGTCCGACGTATCTGTAAATTTAATATCTGTCTTTCGGCCCCTAAATTTACAACGTATAGCATTTACTGTCGGCCGTGTCATCGAATCATTATTGCAACGTCCTTTTAAGTGTACGAATTGTCGTTTATTACCGTTGAATTGCCTACAACTGCACAATACATCAAGTGTAGTATCCTTGAACTTCCGAGAGTTGTCGCGACGCGCGGTTCTACTAGACTACATCACGTGCCTACAAGAGGACGACCTTATCTACAAGTGCCACTTTAAGACAGTTTTCCCCGATCACTGGAAGACTAGTGGGTATTGCAAATTGTGGATCTTTTGCTCATAATTTTTGTGTTCACGTACGATCCTCCAACCATGACATCATTTCAAGGGCATTGTTTATTAATGTCACAGAACTCGTCATTCTGGTTTGTATACTACAGTTGATTTTCTCGTATGTAGTCCTCGTTTGAGTTTTTCTCGGGTCATTTTGTCTTCCCTGCTACGTCAAAATTTAGCAAGCATGTTTACTTTGATTAACCTTGTATAACTCCTCTTTCTTATATGTGGTCCAACTCGAGTTCTTTTGCTTTTGTTCCTTACCTTTTACTTGCTTTTAGTAGGCAAAATATTTTTTGGTAACTTGTGGTCTCACGCCACCCCTCATTTCCTGTATGCGCCCCTGGACAGCAGATGCGGGGATCAGAGATCCATATTTCCCAGGATTATGCTGGAAATGCTGTATGTGAATGGGATGCGTTTCATTCGGAATCATTCCGCAAGAAATGGGATTGATTCATAAAAGATATCGGCCATCTTGAAAAATGCGGTGCTATTAACCTCAGAAAACAGCTTTGGTACTTTCAAGTGAAGGTTGTTCTGTGCACGCAATACAGTGCAGCAGTTTTCTGATTGAAATTGATTTCGTGTATGTTTTCTAAGTGGGAGTTTATCCGTACACAAGTAATGTCGCGCTGACATTCCTGCAATGAGTCATGACTCAACAGCGCTGTGTCCAAACAGTGTGTGTAGTACAAGTTTACCATGGAGTTCTCGGATGGGAAGGATGGCGAGTTGCACTCGGTGAGTTAGTATTTAGCAGCCCCGTAGATGCAGAGGTGTTCGTCTGCCCTTCCTCAGCCGTCAGTTTGGTTCACCAGACCTCATCACCTCTTTCCAGCGGACAATCGTCCTCGGCGCCGCGTTAGTGTGCCGACTGGCCGCCGTGCTGGCGTGTCGCCACGGTCGCCACTCTTAGACGACTACGCTGAGATTGTGGGAGACGAAGACGACTACAGCACGCCGGCGAGCCGGAGCTGCGAACTGCCGCGCCAGCACGTCCACCTAGAGAAGACCATTGGTGAGCAGGCAGTCGTGCTGTGGTGCCGCTGCCTCTGAGCAGACGGGGGGAGGGGGCGATGTGTGCACAACGGTTCACCACGCTCGGGTGATGGCATCAGCCCAGGATAGATCTTTGTAAGAAGCGAGTTCATTATCAGCCGTGCGTCGGTGGGTAACTGTCAGTTCAGGTCGGCGATGGCACTGGATCAACTCGGCTACCTGGGGGATCTAGGATCCGTGACATGAGTGCTGGTCTGCTACCAAGGGCCTATTTTATGAGAAAATCGCTAAGGGGGAATCGCCAAGGCGACCACTCCCTCCACCAATCATGAAGCTTTTCATATTTTTGTCACTGCTTTCAAGTCTTAGAGTAACAAATAAAATATCTTAAACATGTAAAATTTCATATGCAATTTGAAATGGAATTTCCTCTGATTGTCGGAGGGGAGGGACGCAACCATGACTGGAATACGACGCCCCCCCCCCCTCTCAAAGCTAGCATGATATTTGGAGGCCCTGATGCAGGTTCTTAATCACCTGAATGATGCATTTTATAAAGTGTTATGCAGGATGAATAAATAGATGTTACACATTTAGCTAGGTTGGTGCCCCCCCCCCACACACACACATTTTTTGTTCGTTTCAAGATTACTGATATGTGCACCCGTGACCACAACACAATGCATCGTTTCTTCAAGGAAGGTGCAATAGAAAGTCTCCGTATTTCTTACAATTTCACCAAGGAAATTGGAAGTCAAACAAATTATAGAACCCGGCATCGCATGTATGATATAAATACCCATTATCATTGCTTTTAAGTCAGGGTGGCATCCAATATTCGACCACCACATGCCCCTTCGTCAAATCAAGCTGAAGCACCAGTCGCAAGAGCAGCTACAAAACATGCGCGCGAGCACAGAGATGGAGCATGAAGCGAAGAAGATCAGCGGAATCACCGTGAGCGCAAGAATGCTCTTTGGACAACTCGGACGCGCAGAGTACTTTCAGACTGCTGGCGCTCGCACGCTGTGGAAAGGCGTTCGTAGTATGTCAACATACGCCTTACTGCTACCTGGGTTGGATGCTTGTCCTGTTACGGTTAGGCAGTTGGTTCGTGCCCCTGCTAAACGCACAGCTCTGCGGCTGGTGCATGATACGACTACTGCAGTCACAAAGTGCTGGATGTGCTGTACTAAGTTACATCATGGGGCATGATACGACTATTGCAGTCACATGCAGTGGTCGTATCATGGGGCATGATACGACCACTGCAGTCACATAGTGCTGGATGTGCTGTACGCAGTTGCACCATGCTGGGTGCTGTTCATAGTGTTCGCACTGTCGGAGACAGACGACTTGACGCTAGGTCAGGTTGCTGGCCGATGGCACGTGTGCTGGCCCGTGACTTCCCATGGTTTCTCCTGATATAAGCGGATCAGTTCAGCAGCTGGCGTGCATGTGTCAGCCTGTGACCTGTGTCACCAGGTGAAGGTCAGTTCGGGGACGTGTTTCTCGGCACCTACCACCCACCAGGCGGCTCGGCCACACCCGTCGCCGTCAAGACCTGCAAAATCGATCGCAACCGACCGATGGCGCACAAATTCCTCGAAGAAGCACGTAAGTTTGGAACGTCATTTGTTTCTGTACACAATGTCGCGGTTTCCGATTGTCAGTCATCAGTGATGATGTTGTCCGGGCATGTTTCGACCCATACAAGTGGTATGCGAGGACATTCGAAATATCAATTCGAAATGCTTCGTGTCCAACAGGCCCCAAGTATTTCATCATCACTTGACGGAATGATTTCACGTGTACTGTTGGCGCTACTTGTCTCTTGTTGAGGATAATAGCCGGGTTGCTATTTCTCGTGAAGTCCTTAGCTACCTTGCACCCATTCTCGCACATTCTGTTGACATCGCTAACCTGATGACAAACCCGAAATTTATCCATTGACTACACTCCTGGTGAATCCACCGTCAGTGAGAGTGGCACTTGTCCCTTCACTGACCTGCCGAAACCTAGGGGCTGTCTATTGAAGTGCACCACCATTGAAGATGGTATGCCGTATGTTCCAGTATGGTGGATACCGGCCCTCTTCCGTCTGCCAGGCCCGGCTCGGCGCGCCGCCCCTTCCCCTTCTCACACAGCCGGCCTGTTGCCGCTCCACAGACACGATGCAGCAGTTCGACCACCCGCACATCATCCGGCTGGTGGGCACGTGCAGCACGTCGCCCGTCTGGATTGTGATGGAGCTGGCGCGGCACGGCGAGCTGCGCGCCTACCTGCGCGACAACCGCCACACCCTCCGGCTGGACACACTCGTGCTGTACGCCTATCAACTCAGCCAGGCGCTCAGCTACCTCGAGAGCAAGAAATTTGTGCACAGGTAGGTGGCCGTCGCTCCAGGTCACTGGGTAAAAGGAGAGGGGTCTACTGGCGACAGGTGGCCCATACTGGTTGGGGCAAGGTTGATTTAATGGATAGTTTGGCTAGTCCTGCTCTGTGGCGCTGTAGGCACTCCTGAGGGAATGTTGTCATACTTCATCTCCAAGGAGTTCCAGTGTCAAGCTGAGCGCAACAGCTACTCCTCTCTACTGGGGGAAGAGTAGTCTAGGGGTAAGTTGCTCGTCTCACAATCGAAAGGTTGTAGGTTCGGGTCTCACCTGCCGCTACTCTTCGCCTGCGACCAATCGGCGTGAGAGATTGGCGACGCTGCATGACTCGACAGTCGATGTGTCGTAAAACCAATAACCAACCAACAACTTCTCTCTGCTGGTGAGTTCAAAGTCTGAACCGGCTCACTGTCGTGCACATTCCAAAAACAAGAATTTCACCATCGAATGTTCTGATACGACCTTTAAAAGTATTCGATCCTTGAACCACGCCATTCAAAGCTGACTAACTTATTGTTTTCAAGATTTTAAGTTCTGTTTTTTTCACTCGGATTTTGATCTCGTTTTCTATTTTATATTGCCGATTTTTGTAACACGATTTCTAGGGAGTTAATCCGATGATTTGGTCGAAGTGAAGATCCTTTGGCGACCACACCCATACGGTACTTGTAGTGTCGTCTATGGAAGTGACCAGAGTCACCGCTAGATGGCGTCTCGAAGACCCCTTGATGAAACCACACCCATACGACACCTGAAGTGTCGTCTATAGAAACGTCCAGCGTCACCGCTAGGTGGCGCCTGAAAGCACACCGATGTTCACGTTTCCTGGATTGCCAAAAACAACAACAGTTGTAATCGGCTTATAAGCTCTCTGCTGCCGGCGGCATGAGGACCGATTGTCTACAGTTCGTCTTTTGCCCTTGCGTGCCCAATGTTTTTCATGGTGCCCTGCACTGGGAAAACAACCACAGCGAAATTTGAATGGTTCCGGGCCAATGGCCATCTCACAGGATATGCTGTGAGCTGGTGAGCCACTTGGCTACATATTGTTGAAACGCTGCCTGGTTCCAGTTACGCTACAGTGTTGCGTCATGATCGAGACTTCGCAAAATGCCGCACCACATTTAGAGTACCTGGGCATTTCACCTTGAAGGTGGCAGACTATTGTCAGCCTATTTCATGTCGCGGCTGCAGCCTGATGGTCGGGAGCCACACCCAGCTGGGGGCCCGAGGCATCAGGCCGGAGCGTTCACTCTGGCAGCTGAGCTGCTCCTGAAGAAATTCTGCACCCGCCCGTAGTCTGTCCCGTCACTGGTAGATCCCAGGCGCCTCCAACAACCCACTGAAACTGCACCGGCGGTGTGCCACCGCGGCTACACCATCAGTACGGCGCAGCACCTAACAGCCGGTCGCTCTCTTCCTCCCTCTGCACAGGGACATCGCGGCCCGTAACGCGCTCGTCTATAGCCACCACAGCGTCAAGCTGGCCGACTTCGGCCTAAGCAGGTGGGTGGAGGAGCGCAGCTACTACAAGGCCAGCAAGTGCAAGCTGCCCATCAAGTGGATGGCGCCCGAGAGCATCAACTTCCGCCGATTCACCTCGGCCAGCGACGTCTGGATGTTCGGTAAGGAAGACTGGGGGGCTTGCGTGTTCATAGGAGCAGATCGGATCTATCAAGTGCAGCCCCCCCCGTGAAATCTATGCATGCTACTGTGTCACAAAATTCATCTTTTATGGCAACCGTTGGACCCCCGTCAGTCAGACGAGCTGATATTTATCAGAAGATATCCGTATGATGTGCTTGCAACGCTTCGTCTACATATTATGGTTTATGCTTGTCATTTGATTTATTATATTTACCACTCAGCATAGCCCACTGGTGTACTCCTGTGTATTTTCCGAATGTTGCCGGTTCGCGGAAAGGCAAAACCTCGCAATGAAACAACATAGATAGCTTAGCAGTTGTATCCTGGACTAGCATCCATTGTGATTTGGAAACGTGTATAGGTTTCCAAATCACAAAGACGATCATAGACGAAGCAATTTTGATCTTTAGATGCAAAACACAGCAATATTGTTTACGTTTAGGGATATGGCGGAACGCTATCCGATCATGGTTGCCAATGAACACGCGGCTTTTTGCAGTTCATTCCTCGCGATGATCCTAGTTCAATTTTGTGGCTTACTCCGACTTACGAAGCAACCACATGTTTGGAAATTAACCAACACCTGCGCAACGATGACTGGTATCGCCCTGTTCCTGGTCCGCCCCGTTACTGGTCCTCCCCGCCCCTGATCTGCCCCGTTACTGGTCCGCCCCGTTACCGATCCGCCCCGTTACTGGTCCTCCCCGCCCCTGATCCGCCCCGTTACTGGTCCTCTCCGCCCCTGATCCGCCCCGTTACTAGTCCTCCCGGCCCCTGGTCCGTCCCGTTACTGGTCCGCCTTGCTCCTGGTCCGCCCCGTTACTGGTCCTCCCCGCCCATGGTCCGCCCCGTTACTGGTCCCCCCGTTACTGGTCCTCCCTGCCCCTGATCCGCCCCGTTACTGGTCCGCCCCGTTACTGGTCCGCCCCGCTCCTGGTCCGCCCCGTTACTGGTCCGCCCCGTTACTGGTCCGCCCCGCCCCTGATCCGCCCCGTTACTGGTCCTCCCCGCCCCTGATCCGCCCCGTTACTGGTCCTCCCCGCCCCTGGTCCGCCCCGTTACTGGTCCGCCCCGTTCCTGATCCGCCCCGTTACTGGTCCTCCCCGCCCCTGATCCGCCCCGTTACTGGTCCTCCCCGCCCCTGATCCGCCCCGTTACTGGTCCTCCCCGCCCCTGATCCGCCCCGTTACTGGTCCTCCCCGCCCCTGATCCGTCCCGTTACTAGTCCTCCCCGCCCCTGATCCGCCCAGTTACTGGTCCTCCCGCCCATGATCCGCCCCGTTACTTATCCGCCCCGCTCCTGATCCGCCCCGTTACTGGTCCGCCTCGTTACTGGTCCGCCTCGTTATTGGTCCGCCCCATTGCTCGTCCGCCCTGTTCCTGGTCCGCCTGCTCTTGGGCCGCCTGTTCCCTGTGTTGTCGATTACCGTTGGCTGAGTCTGCCCGCCAGGTGATGCTCGACAAGATGCTGGTCTAGTGATGCTGCCAACATTCGTTAGTTGTCTCTGTCTGTCCGTGTGTCAGGCCGTTAAATTCGTGGACAGTTGCAATGTCACTGATCGCCAGGCAGTGCGATTTAAATGCCAGACATGGGTGCATACAAAGTTGTCTTAAAGAGGGCCCGACCCAAAACAAGTTTCATTGTAATAATTATGCTTTCATTGGGCGAAGCACACCGAAAATTCTGGTTTGGCGTGGTGCAAATAAAAAATGTGTGTTTTATCTAGTCTAATCATCATTCTCCCCCTTGCCACTGATCTAGTGTAAATCTTGTGTTCGGAAGATCCTGGGCATCCGGCCCCCAACTCCGGTTTCCCCTCTTGATTGCACCCCTGATGTCATGTGTTGATGTCTGCCCCACCCCACACCATCATCCAACCCGATGTGAACCATTGCAATTCTAAAATCTGGTGGAAATAGCACTTAACCACTTACATTAGAAACATGGCTTTCTTCCAATATTTCTGATCTACCTGCACAGCCTTCTGCCCTTATGTCACACACATGTTTTACATATTTTTATAAGTGATGGATGGTATTTTTTTTATAAAAGAACATTTTATAAAAATGATGAAACTGACAGGAAGGTGATCTCAATGAATGAAGCTGACATCATTTCATTTTCGAGCTCCGTGAACTGCATTCAATTAGCTATGTTTGTATTTTAAGTCCATCGTAGTTTATTCATGATGCCCGTGTTTTTTTATATGTCATGAAGCAATTTTTCCTCATCAAATAATATCAATCAAATTATTTCCAGCACCTGGCACCCGGCTGGAACTAGCCGTGGCGTTCCCTCTGCCCATCAGGTGTCTGCATGTGGGAGATCCTGACGCTGGGCGTGCAGAAGCCGTTCCAGGGCGTGGCCAACAGTGAGGTGGTCGGCCGGATCGAGTGCGGCGAGCGCCTGCCGCTGCCAGCCGACTGTCCGCCACACGTCTACACGCTGATGCTCAGCTGCTGGTACTACGACCCCGCCAAGCGGCCCACATTCGCTCGGCTCCGGAAGGCGCTCCAGTGAGTCTGGCAGAGGCTACTGCCTCTGCCGCGGCAGAGGGTGCATAGCGTGTGAGCCACGGCAAAGGGTGCATAGGGGTAACAGCCACTGGAAAGGGTGCATAAGGGTGGGAGCCACTGGAAAGGGTGCATAGGGGTGAGAGCCACAGCAAAAGGTGCATAGGGGTGGGAGCCACGGCAAAGGGTGCGTAGGGGTGGGAGCTACGGGGAAAGGGTGCGTAGGGGTGGGAGCCACGGGGAAGGGGTGCATAGGAGGCGGTAACAGGGGGAAAAAATGCATGTGAAAATTCCCCTCACCTTCAAGAAGTCGATTTTTTCTTCTCATTTTCCTGGTGAAATGTGCCCAGCGCTAGCCAGTAACTCAGCCAGGTGATGGAAGGGGCACGCCACCCACTATGAGGTCGCCTGGATATCGAGACAATCGTTCGTTCGAGCGATTTTTTGCCGGCAATGTGGCGAAAATATTTGACCTCTCCCAAAAATCTCACGACTCCGCCCCCGAAAACGTTTGACCTCTCCACCACTCCCGAAATGTCTGACCTCTCCGGAACCTCCCCCTCAAAATGTCTGACTACTTCGCCACTTCCCCACACAAAGACAAAGTTTTCACTACGCACCTGGCGTCAGCTGTTCCCTCACCTGACGTCTTACCACCTGTAGGCCAGACTTGCTGAGCTCGGACAGCCATAGGCCTGTGCCTGCAATAGCTGTAGCAGAGCTGAGTTTCGCAAATGCACTATGTTTATCTATGCATTTTCTCATGTTTGTTATAAGAAAAAGTACCTGGACTAAGCTAGTAGGTGCCCCAGAGCACTCCCTATTGTTTCAATATTTCAATGTTTTATATGGGGCGCCGGAGACACGTGGACCCGTAAACGCTGCCACGTGACAAAGGCCCATTTCTGTGTTACAGTGAGTACCTGCTGGAGGAGCGACAGGCGTTGGAGGAGTCGGCGCGCAGGGAGAACCGACGCGTCCGAGTCGTGTCTTGGGGTTGGTACTCCTCCCGCCATATGTTCCACTCCTGTGATGTTTCGTGTTCATTGGCACAGTGTCGGAGCATTGGTGCGAGCATGCGACTGACTGGTTGACCTGAGCCTCGTATCAAGCAATAGTGAGAGAGGCTTTACAAAATCGGAGTCAATACTAACCACAAGCCATTTGCATTGGCCCTGAACCCACCTGTCGATTTGGGAAATTCCAGTTCTATGGCACAATTTTCATCGGAGGTTCGCCCCCGCTTAGTCTGCCACAGCCGCCTGGCGCTAGCGTCCCAATTCTGCCGGTCCTTAGCGGTCAGCTAGCTGGTCATCTTAGCGGGAGGTATTAATAGCGAGTGTCTCGAGCGATTCGACTCATGGCGCCAAAACTGGGGATCTTTGCAGGCCAGTGTGTTATCCGCTGCGCTGACCAGGCGACAGTGAGACCCTTGCATTCGTGTGGCTCCTGTGATTCCAACTTTGTCGCGTGACTCCTGGGATGTCAACCGGGTTGTGTGCTCCTGAGGTGCCAATTCTGTCGCGTGGCTCCTGCGTGTGGCTCCTGGGATGGTTCCTGGGATGGGTCATGGAATAGCTCATGGAATGACTCCTGCGTATGGCTCCTGCGTGTGGCTCCTGAGGTGCCAACTCGGTCGTGTTGGCAACTCAGCGTGTCGGGATGTCAACTCGATCGGAATGCCGTCTCTGCTCGAGTTTCCAGGTTTTGGTGAGCCCTGCCTGCCAAGGCGGAATATTCGCAGACGGAGCTTTGAAGAAACATGGGTAGAAGATCTAATAATGCTAAAGTGTTGTCCCAAAGAACATTGGTCTACTATCCGTAGGTCACCATGATGCACTCAGGAAATATTATGGGGAAGAAGTGGCGGGGTGCGAACGTCGAAGGGTGCGGGGTGCGAACATACCCTTCCCGTAAGGAGACGCAAGGAAACCGATATCGCACAACTTGGCGTGCGGGTTAATGTTAGCTCAAGGCGTTTTGTAACTGTCCGTCCAGATCTGAAATCAGCCGGCTCCATCGCTATTACAGTACCGGTATACTTATTGGTGTATTACGACAATGACAGTATTTTAGGGTCGCACCGACCTCAGCGACCACCGACCTCAGCGACCACTTACCAACACGTCACCGTCGCGCCCTCAGGCTCCAACGACTCGGACGATCCCCCAGCCAAGCCGGCGCGGCCGCGACAGGAGCAGCGCGCGCCGCCGTCGCCGCCGACGTCTGCGTGTTCGCAGGGCTCGGTGCAGACGTACATTGTGGCGCAGAGTGCCGAGGCACTGTCGCGTCTTATGCGGGACACTGAGGGCCGCACCAGCGCGGGCAGCTACAGCGCTCCGGCTTCGGTGAGTGCTGGGTGTCGGAAATGTTTGGACAATGGACAGACTTGAACCGCGCACCGCGTCCGTCTCACCTGAGAATGGGCCGCTGAACGGTCAAATCTGGCTGGCCGACATGTCACTGAGTCTGAAAGGTCGACTTTGAAGCCAAACCTACTACCTACTAATAGTCAACTAATTTGACTTTCACCACCCTGACAACCTTCGGGGTGACGGACGAGCAAGTATCAGCTCCGGTGTATTTCCTCCCATGTCCTAATGTCTACGTACTAAGAGGAAATTTGTGACGGTGCATGTTGGTCAAGGTCGCTTGCATGGTCAAGGTCGCTTGTATTGTCTGACACGTTTTCCCGCCAAACCCGCGGGCTAGGTTTTGGTGGCAGCAAGGTTGTTTGTCTCGTGCTGCGTCAATTCACGAAGTCGTGAACGCCGTGACGACTGGAGGATACACGGCTGCCCACGCCTGGTGCTGCTGGTGGAATTCGTTTCTGAGCCGTAGCGTTTGCACGCGAGTGACTGAACTTGCACGCGCTCATTCTGCACGACGTCGTGAGCGGAGCGCCGCTGGTATGTGTCTCCGTGGGGGTAGGGTGGGGGGGGGACGGTGTACCGACTGTGGTCCGGCGGTGCGGCGCAGCCAGTGTCAGCCACCGCGACTAACGTGGCCCGACGGCCAGGTGCTCAACACGCTGCTGGTGGACGTGATGCCAGCGGCGGCGGTGCAGCGGTGTCGGTACCGCCGCGGCCCGGCCAAGCCCGCCTCTGGCAGACAGGTCGGAGCCGTGTGGCGTGGTGTGGTGTGGAGCACCGCCGCCTGCAGGGTGTGGTGTGGAGCACCGCCGCCTGCAGGGTGTGGTGTGGAGCACCGCCGCCTGCAGGGTGTGGAGTGGAGCACCGCCGCCTGCAGGGTGTGGTGTGGAGCACCGCCGCCTGCAGGGTGTGGTGTGGAGCACCGCCGCCTGCAGGGTGTGGTGTGGAGCACCGCCGCCTGCAGGGTGTGGTGTGGAGCACCGCCGCCTGCAGGGTGTGGTGTGGAGCACCGCCGCCTGCAGGGTGTGGTGTGGAGCACCGCCGCCTGCAGGGTGTGGTGTGGAGCACCGCCGCCTGCAGGGTGTGGTGTGGAGCACCGCCGCCTGCAGGGTGTGGTGTGGAGCACCGCCGCCTGCAGGGTGTGGTGTGGAGCACCGCCGCCTGCAGGGTGTGGTGTGGAGCACCGCCGCCTGCAGGGTGTGGTGTGGAGCACCGCCGCCTGCAGGGTGTGGAGTGGAGCACCGCCGCCTGCAGGGTGTGGTGTGGAGCACCGCCGCCTGCAGGGTGTGGTGTGGAGCACCGCCGCCTGCAGGGTGTGGTGTGGAGCACCGCCGCCTGCAGGGTGTGGTGTGGAGCACCGCCGCCTGCAGGGTGTGGTGTGGAGCACCGCCGCCTGCAGGGTGTGGTGTGGAGCACCGCCGCCTGCAGGGTGTGGTGTGGAGCACCGCCGCCTGCAGGGTGTGGTGTGGAGCACCGCCGCCTGCAGGGTGTGGTGTGGAGCACCGCCGCCTGCAGGGTGTGGTGTGGAGCACCGCCGCCTGCAGGGTGTGGTGTGGAGCACCGCCGCCTGCAGGGTGTGGTGTGGAGCACCGCCGCCTGCAGGGTGTGGTGTGGAGCACCGCCGCCTGCAGGGTGTGGTGTGGAGCACCGCCGCCTGCAGGGTGTGGTGTGGAGCACCGCCGCCTGCAGGGTGTGGTGTGGAGCACCGCCGCCTGCAGGGTGTGGTGTGGAGCACCGCCGCCTGCAGGGTGTGGTGTGGAGCACCGCCGCCTGCAGGGTGTGGTGTGGAGCACCGCCGCCTGCAGGGTGTGGTGTGGAGCACCGCCGCCTGCAGGGTGTGGTGTGGAGCACCGCCGCCTGCAGGGTGTGGTGTGGAGCACCGCCGCCTGCAGGGTGTGGTGTGGAGCACCGCCGCCTGCAGGGTGTGGTGTGGAGCACCGCCGCCTGCAGGGTGTGGTGTGGAGCACCGCCGCCTGCAGGGTGTGGTGTGGAGCACCGCCGCCTGCAGGGTGTGGTGTGGAGCACCGCCGCCTGCAGGGTGTGGTGTGGAGCACCGCCGCCTGCAGGGTGTGGTGTGGAGCACCGCCGCCTGCAGGGTGTGGTGTGGAGCACCGCCGCCTGCAGGGTGTGGTGTGGAGCACCGCCGCCTGCAGGGTGTGGTGGAGCACCGCCGCCTGCAGGGTGTGGTGTGGAGCACCGCCGCCTGCAGGGGTGGTGTGGGCACCGCCGCCTGCAGGGTGTGGAGCACCGCCGCCTGCAGGGTGTGGTGTGGAGCACCGCCGCCTGCAGGGTGTGGGTGGAGACCGCCGCCTGCAGGGGGTGGTGGAGCACCGCCGCCTGCAGGGTGTGGTGTGGAGCACCGCCGCCTGCAGGGTGTGGTGTGGAGCACCGCCGCCTGCAGGGTGTGGAGTGGAGCACCGCCGCCTGCAGGGTGTGGTGTGGAGCACCGCCGCCTGCAGGGTGTGGTGTGGAGCACCGCCGCCTGCAGGGTGTGGTGTGGAGCACCGCCGCCTGCAGGGTGTGGTGTGGAGCACCGCCGCCTGCAGGGTGTGGTGTGGAGCACCGCCGCCTGCAGGGTGTGGTGTGGAGCACCGCCGCCTGCAGGGTGTGGTGTGGAGCACCGCCGCCTGCAGGGTGGAGACGTGGTGTGGAGCACCGCCGCCTGCAGGGTGTGGTGTGGAGCACCGCCGCCTGCAGGGTGTGGTGTGGAGCACCGCCGCCTGCAGGGTGTGGTGTGGAGCACCGCCGCCTGCAGGGTGTGGAGTGGAGCACCGCCGCCTGCAGGGTGTGGTGTGGAGCACCGCCGCCTGCAGGGTGTGGTGTGGAGCACCGCCGCCTGCAGGGTGTGGTGTGGAGCACCGCCGCCTGCAGGGTGTGGTGTGGAGCACCGCCGCCTGCAGGGTGTGGTGTGGAGCACCGCCGCCTGCAGGGTGTGGTGTGGAGCACCGCCGCCTGCAGGGTGTGGTGGGGAGCACGCTGCGTGTGCATGCTTCTCGACACGTGACGGGGTGCACCTACTTTAGCGTGCCACTGCACCACTTCCGGGCACATTCACCGTCGTGGAACGTCGACTTTTCGACCAGCACCTTCACCTTGTACTTTTAGTGTCACCGTGCACCCTCACCTTGTACTTGTAGTGTCACCGTGCACCCTCACCTTGTACTTGTGGGGACGAGTGGCCTAGGGGTAAGTTGCTCGTCTCGCAATCGAAAGGTTGTGGGTTCGAGTCTCACCTGTCGCTACTCTTCGCCCGCGACCAATCGGCGTGAGAGATTGGCGACGCTACATGACTCAACGGTCGGTGTGTCGTAAAAACAAATAACCATCCAACCTCGTACTTGTAGTGTCACCGTGCACTACTACCTTGTACGTGTAGTGCCGTTGTACGCCCTGATATTGCAGTGGACCGTATGTATGACGCTTTTCTAAAGCGCCGTTATAAGCGTTTCATTCTCCATTTATGGACTCTGCATGTTTACACTTGTTCTTCCTCAAATTAGTTGGCTCTTTTTTAATTTCGTCCATTCAAATATGCGTACTTCAGTTCCCTCCTCATGGCCGAGTGGTTAGGGTGTTGGGCTCTGGATACGAAGGGTCCCGAGTTCGACTCTCGCTCCGTCCGGGACATTTCCCAATTCCACCGCCCACCGGCGAAGCAGTGTGGGTGGCGAGATTAGCCGTGAATGCGCATAAAGTGCGTCGTGAACCACCCAAGGAACCAATAAATCAAATCAATCCCCTCCCCGACCCCCACCCTGAAACACTTTAATTCACTATTCACTCTTCACTCTTTTAATTATATGTCTGATGCTGTGCACCGGTTCCCAATGTCTTCACGCTAATATGTGGGAGTTCCAAAACTTGTGAAAAAGTAAAATCATATCGTTGTTAAAAGATGTATATCTGGCGAGTTCTTCACTTTAAAAAATCGGCACAGGTGATTGGTTTGCTGGCGTGTAACGAGCCACCAGAATTCGTTTGTCGCTCAAAAGTTCTCTATCAAGCCCTGCAAGCGTCCCACATCCAATCAGCATTGTCTCTGCTCCAATTTCGAAAACAAGAACACTTGTATCCTCTAAAATCACCGTTCTTAGTCAGTTATCTCTCTCAGTTGCGGGCTTGCTTGGATGGGCTTGAACATAGCACAGGGTGTTATGTTATACTTTGGCGACTGCTGGGCGCTGCATGACCTGAACAGTCGATGCGTCCCTAAACCCCAATAACCAACCAAACCTTACCCTGCACCTTATCCTGGGTGCGTGCCATGGAAGAATTTACTTCAATCAAACTTTCGCCCTCTCCAGCATTCATCTACGATCATAGGTCTCGGTAAATTTTGATATCGAAAGCGCGACATGAAGGTATAAGTAATGTCACGCTTATAACTCTAGGCCCACTCTCCAGCACACTAAGAGTGACACGGTGTGTGCCTGGCCTGACCTCTGAGTGACGCATTGTTCCGTGCCCCTTTCCCAGAAGCCTCCGCTCCCTCCGGAGGATGCTGCGAGGCGTCAGGAGCAGGAGGCAGGAGTGCGCCGGCACGATCCAGCCTTCAGGAACAATCAAGAATCAACGTCAAGGAGAAGTCAGGAATCGGTCCATAGGATTAGTCAGGAGTCTACCTCCAGGAGTAGTCAAGAATCCATCAGGACCAGTTTGGAGTCGGCTAAGAGCAGTCAGGAGTCGGTGACCAGAAGTAGTCAGGAGTCTCTCTCGGGAGATATTCAAGAGCGACTGGAGCGGCAGCATCCTCGGATGTCGGCCGATCGACTGTGGCTCCACGGCGAACACGAACTGGTGAGGACTGAACTGATCAGAGCTGAACTGAACTGGCGAGCACCGAACTGAACCCAACTGTACCGCTGCTGATAGAGGCGAATGTCCATTGTTGTGCGGAACATATGGCGGAGGGAGGAAGCGGGGACGGATATACTGGCAGATTGCGTGGTCTTGGTTGCTGGACCATTCATGTCACGTCCATTGGGTGTAGCTGGCGAAATTAATTGGTGGTCGCAGAATTTCGAACGGGAGTTATTTCGCTTGGTAGGTGGAGATGTCACCACTGGGCCTCTGCGGGTTCATGGTGCGGGGAGAGCAGGTCGTGTCGCTACAAGCGGGGAAGAGCGGATGTGGGAGAGTTCTAACGGACAGACGTAAAACACACTTCGCTTCATTCTATATGCCATACCCTATGCACGTGATACGATTCTCGGAGTTACGTCCATTGTGTTAAAGTATTGCAAAAATATTAAGAATGCTTTCTCCTTTGGCCACCACCAAACAAAAAAATACTAAAAGAACGAAACCCGAGTAATGATGTTAATTGTTAAGATCTCATGCGAGGTGAGATATTAGTAGTTGTGCTCTAGCATAAGTTGACCTCATTAAAACATAATGTGATCTATTGAACAGCCTGACATCGAAAGCAAGAGGAATCACCTGCAATGGTACTAAACTCATTTGTATCTCGTTCGGACTTCACCAGCCGAGGTAAACGCGCTCGGAAGGTTGACATCAATGTGACGTGGAGCTGACTGGTTAAGTTGAAGGGGATGCCGACGTGCGCGTGGATTAGTTAGTTAGTTAGACTCTGGCATGCTGGTTAGTGACAGCATAGGATGAGCTCGGCGAGTGTGAGCCACAGCGCCGCCTTGACGTGACGAGCTGGCCGTGACAGCGGAAGCGGAGCTCGCTGGCGGCCTCGTCGGACCGGTCCGACTCCGACTCGGTGGACGGCGGCGGGCCACACGTGACGTCTCCGCTGCAGTCTGCCGGCGAGCCCACCTCGGACGGCTCAAAACCCTCCTCCAACTGCAGCTCGGCAGAGCGACCTGTCCCCACCAAGGTCAGTCGCAAACGACACACCCAGCCAGAGCACCCGGCGCACGACCTGTCAGCCGCTGAGGACACCAAGGTGAACTGCACGGAGGACCAGATGAGCTGCACGGAGGACCAGGTGAGCTGCACGGAGGACTAGGTGAGCTCCACGGAGGACTAGGTGAGCTCCACGGAGGACTAGGTGAGCTGCACGGAGGACTAGGTGAGCTGCACGGAGGACTAGGTGAGCTGCACGGAGGACTAGGTGAGCTGCACGGAGGACTAGGTGAGTTCGGGAGGGTTCATAGCTGGAGGAGAAGCTTCAGAGGACACTGAGGTGAGCTGCACCGCACCATTGTGACTGCTGGCCGCGCTGTCGTCAGCGCCTCCGCCGGCTTGCAACCGCATTGACGTGTCACCTGTGTGACGGCCGCACTGGGGTGTCACCTGTGTGACGGCCGCACTGGGGTGTCACCTGTGTGAGGACCGCACTGGGGTGTCACCTGTGTGACGGCCGCACTGGGGTGTCACCTGTGTGAGGACCGCACTGGGGTGTCACCTGTGTGACGGCCGCACTGGGGTGTCACCTGTGTGAGGACCGCACTGGGGTGTCACCTGTGTGAGGACCGCACTGGGGTGTCACCTGTGTGACGGCCGCACTGGGGTGTCACCTGTGTGACGGCCGCACTGGGGTGTCACCTGTGTGAGGACCGCACTGAGGCGTCACCTGTGTGAGGACCGCACTGGGGTGTCACCTGTGTGACGGCCGCACTGGGGTGTCACCTGTGTGAGGACCGCACTGGGGTGTCACCTGTGTGACGGCCGCACTGGGGTGTCACCTGTGTGACGGCCACACTGGGGTGTCACCTGTGTGAGGACCGCACTGGGGTGTCACCTGTGTGACGGCCGCACTGGGGTGTCACCTGTGTGAGGACCGCACTGGGGTGTCACCTGTGTGACGGCCGCACTGGGGTGTCACCTGTGTGACGGCCACACTGGGGTGTCACCTGTGTGAGGACCGCACTGGGGCGTCACCTGTGTGAGGACCGCACTGGGGTGTCACCTGTGTGACGGCCGCACTGGGGTGTCACCTGTGTGACGGCCGCACTGGGGTGTCACCTGTGTGAGGACCGCACTGGGGTGTCACCTGTGTGAGGACCGCACTGGGGTGTCACCTGTGTGAGGACCGCACTGGGGTGTCACCTGTGTGACGGCCACACTGGGGTGTCACCTGTGTGACGGCCGCACTGGGGTGTCACCTGTGTGAGGACCGCACTGGGGTGTCACCTGTGTGAGGACCGCACTGGGGTGTCACCTGTGTGAGGACCGCACTGGGGTGTCACCTGTGTGAGGACCGCACTGGGTGTCACCTGTGTGACGGCCGCACTGGGGTGTCACCTGTGTGAGGACCGCACTGGGGTGTCACCTGTGTGACGGCCGCACTGGGGTGTCACCGTGTGAGGCCACACTGGGGTGTCACCTGTGTGAGGACCGCACTGGGGTGTCACCTGTGTGAGGACCGCACTGGGGTGTCACCTGTGTGAGGACCGCACTGGGGTGTCACCTGTGTGACGGCCGCACTGGGGTGTCACCTGTGTGAGGACCGCACTGGGGTGTCACCTGTGTGAGGACCGCACTGGGGTGTCACCTGTGTGAGGACCGCACTGGGGTGTCACCTGTGTGAGGACCGCACTGGGGTGTCACCTGTGTGACGGCCGCACTGGGGTGTCACCTGTGTGAGGACCGCACTGGGGTGTTGTGCGGCCCACGGGGTGTCACCTGTGTGACCTGGGGCACTGGGGTGCACTGGGGGGTGTCACCTGTGTGACGGCCGCACTGGGGTGTCACCTGTGTGAGGGCCGCACTGGGGTGTCACCTGTGTGACGGCCGCACTGGGGTGTCACCTGTGTGAGGGCCGCACTGAGGTGTCACCTGTGTGAGACCGCACTGGGGTGTCACCTGTGTGACGGCCGCACTGGGGTGTCACCTGTGTGACGGCCGCACTGGGGTGTCACCTGTGTGAGGACCGCACTGGGGTGTCACCTGTGTGACGGCCGCACTGGGGTGTCACCTGGCTGTCGGCGCAACAGTCACCACATTGTGGTGTCTGACATTACAGCTGCACGTGCTTGTGGATCTGCTCATTTATATGTGTTTACTTGCGTCTTTTCCTCACTTTGATTCCACGCTTTTAATTGACAACTTCTTGCAATAGCCACACGTTTTTTTCATTGATTGCAATAATATGTGGATCGTGCCACGCAAACTCCTGAGGTGGAGGGTAGAAATATATTGTATATCACCATCAGAAGCTTGATATTAAATTTCGAAAGGCCAGCACTCCTTAAAGAGTTGAAAGACACTATGTTAAACGAGATGTGACCTTTAATTATGCTGGACGTCATGCACGGCTTCTTAACCGTCGCCACCCAACAGTATTTCGTACCTCCCCACCGGGAGTTGCGTGATTGCCACTTCCTCCCCAGCTGGTCTTATCAACCGGGTGCGTATGAGTTAGCAAAGTATGGGTACAGAAGCAGAAGCATAACGGTCACCTTTGTGGTTTATTAACCTGGTAGGTGTGAATTAACAAAGCACAGACAAAAAAGCAGAAGTATAAAGGCCACCTTTGTGGTATCAACCACACAAAATGTATATTTGTATTCAAAATTAAATTGTGTACGTTTGTTGGATATTCATAGAGCAATAATGTGTTATGCAATATAACCATGTCCAAGACCCACCTGCACGGAACGTGGATTCTCCCATTTCAGGTGAACATAATCACATCGAGATCTTCGACGGCCACTTGTTTGTGCGGAAAGGCGTTGCAAGACGGAAGCGCCGGTGGTCTTGTAGATCACGTAGATTCAGAATCATTCAGAATCATTGTCGGGTCTTGAAGAAACTTTGTGTGACGAGTTAGACGCGTCGATGGCGAAGGTTTTGAAAGGTCCGGTGGCCTTTGTTTGGGATTTCCTTTCTGCACCTGACACACAGCTTATCGCCAGCCGAAATCAGCCCATGGAGGGACCGGTGTTTGCTGAGATAGGCAGGCGTTGTGGCTCGCAACTCTGAACTGACGCTTTTATGCTGCACGTAATATGGGCTGGCACACCGATTCGCCTGCACGTAATATGGGCGCTGTATAACCTCTGCAGTTGATGCGCCCTAAAACCCAAATAACTAACTAACCGATTCGCCATCTTCGCATAGCGTACACCCTTCATTCCCGCCCACACTAAGTGACTGGCACCATCCACTATCAGCGCCTTTCGTCAAATTACGGGCACGAACAACGGACCGACTACCGGGCTGGCCGGACCGACCAAGGCAAAGACAAAGATCAGCACACAAAGACTCGATGCGCTGCGCCTGCCTTCTTCACCTTTCCCCTCGCTCTGACCCACCACAGTTGTATCAATAAGGTAGGACAGGACTGTTTTTGTCGTGAATGGCACAGCCCTTGCCTAAAAGAGGAGGGGTGACAAATCGTCTCTCTCACGTGATGTCGGCGGTGCCCGGATTGTGAGGCGCACCGCCCGCAGTCCAGCCGCACACGCACCTACCCATGATCAAAAACTGTTGGCACATTGCTTGAGTTGAGGTCCTACTCTGTTTATCAGATACGCTAGGTTAACAACGAGCGTATGATTCGATTATCGGTTGTTGAAAAGATGATCGGAAGGGGATGTTCTTCACGAATGTAAGCTTTATGAAATATGTTTGAGAAAAATGTTGTCAAATTCTCAAAAATGTTAAAGTCATAGTATGCTCCTTTGCCACCCCTGGGCAGTGTTCGAATCTACGAATGAAATCAGAGATCTTCTTTGCCCTTCAAATAATTCCCGAAGACGTTTCGCTCCTGATTTGTACCTACCTACCTAGGTTCCGTTTTCGGTCAAAATAAGGCGTAGATACGGTCATATCCTAACGTCATCGTGCAAGGCAAACTACTGACCGGAAAGACACAAAACTGCACCCTGGGACTGCTACTATAATGTCAAGTGTTAAACTTGTGACAAAAACAAAGCGCTAAACATATGCAGCAATGAAATTATCAACGCTTGAATACAAACGTTGGGAGTTACCACAGCTGATCAATCAATTTGTGGTACGTCATATCCTAACGTCACCGCGCAAGCCAAACTACTGACCGGAAAGACACAAAACTGCCACCATCGTGTTTAGGGACTAAGATAATCACTTCGACAAGGTGGAAGCAAAATATAAGGTGGTGGGATGTTATCGACCGGTACAGTTGGCGTGGAATGACCGATATATGCATATGTTAATGCTAAAGGGCACAATGATAAGCGCCATAGGGGCATGTTGTTAACAAGCGGAATCCCGTCGGGCCATCGGTGAAGTTTGCCGAACGGACGAACTACGTGCCAATGAATGCTGCCTTCTTCACGTTGTTCCCATTAAAGCTGAGGCAGTTCCATTCCCCACATGCATGCACGAGAGCCGCAGCTGCATGTGTCGGTGCTTCGCCAGGCGGAGGGAGTTCCGGGACCACACGTACCCCATACAACTCCCTCACCCATGCCCCCGGGGTGCCCGCAGTAGCCTCTAAACGCTCCGCTAGCTACTCAGAGTACATCCAGCAGTGATGATGACGCTGAACAACTGAACCGTCACGGCGACCCCTCGTCACGGGGGCCCCTCGTCACGGCGACCCCTCGTCACGGCGGGCCCTCGTCACGGCGGCCCTCGTCACGGCGGCCCCTCGTCACGGCGGCCCCTCGTCACGGCGGCCCCTCGTCACGGCGGCCCCTCGTCACGGCGGCCCCTCGTCACGGCGGCCCCTCGTCACGGCGGCCCCTCGTCACGGCGGCCCCTCGTCACGGCGACCCCTCGTCACGGCGGCCCCTCGTCACGGCGCGTGTGTGTGTGCCGCAGCGGACCGAGATGCCGCGGACCGCCGATGTGGAGCGCGCCGGCGACCGCGTGTACGACTGCACCACCGCCGTGGTGCGCACCGTCATGGCCCTGAGTCGCGGCGTCCAGGGGGGCCTGACCGACCGCTACCTGGACATGGTCAAACGCGTCGGCTACCAGCTGCGCGAGCTGCTGGCCGCCGTGGACGCCGAGGCCGCTACCTTCCCCGCGTCGGCCCACAGAGAGGTCAGTAGGTGGTGGTGATCCTTGTCCACCGTGCTGGTGTGTGCTCCAGTTGATGAATTCGTCTTTTGGTGGAGGCGTTTGAGTTTTTTGAGGATGTTGTGTCATTTTGAAGGTGTTTGTCTCTTGTGGAAGCATCCTTCCTTCGATGGAAGATGTCTACTGTGTAGAAGATGTTCATCAGCGATGTATGGGGTGTTTCTCCTGCGATGAAAGATGTCCCCTGTCCGGAGATGTTCATTAGTAGTGTATGGGATGGATGTCTCTCATGCGATGAAAGATATCCCCTGTCCAGGAGATGTTCATTAGTGGTGTATGGGATGAATGTCTCTCACGCGATAGAACATGTCCCCTGTCCAGGGTCCAGGAAATGTTCATTAGTGGTGTGCGGGATGGATGTCTTCCATGCGATGGAGCATGTCCCATGATCAGGAGATGTTCGTCAGTGACTGTGGGGGTGTATCTACCCAATACCTGCCGAACCAATCGCCTACCGAACCCACCACCTACCAAATACACCGCCTATCGAACCCATCACATACCCATCACCTACCAAATCACTAACTGTCGAACCCATCACCTTAACTCCTAGTCGCTTCAACAGGTCGAAATGGCGCATAAAGTCCTGGGAAAGGACATGCAGGCGCTGGTGACCTCGCTGAAGAACGCCCAGCGCTACAGCTCCACCACATTGGACGAGGAGTACAGAAAGTAAGGGTCAGATCACTGTTGGTGACATGGGCGCCGTGGGTGCCGTACCACAGCTGCACACATTAGAACCCCAGTAGAACAAGTCTGGTATACACCTTGTCCATGAATTGCTTATTCAACGGAATTGTGCCGGCGATCTGTGGTGGTGATGGTGGTGTTTGTGACTGCGACGCACTCAACAGTTGAGGCCATATGTCGCCGCCTGCCTCTCACCTTGGCAGGGAGTGTGGGTACCGCGATGAATCAAACCCCGTAACCATGGCATGTCAGATGATCAGCTTAACCACTGAGCTACCGACACCGGCCACCTGCCTGTGTATCTAGCGTACCTGTATATCTGTGCTAGTGCATGCAATGCCAGTAGTGCTCCCTCGCTCAGCGTGCTTGACACTGGTCTGATTAATATAGTGGTGTTATATTAAAGTGCTTTGGTTATGAGTTGCGGCTGCAGCTATTGTAGCTTACAATAGCCTGTAATATCGATGCTCTTGGATCTATGGTATTCTATCTATTGCCATGTGTCTATGGTATTCTAATGTGAGCCTTGGCTAACGCTATGGCTTCATGCTGGGGTGTGCTGCGCCCATTGTCCGATGTGCAGACGTTGTGCCATAGGGAATCCTACGGCGCGGCTGAGGCGGCGTATCATATCTTTAAATGTTCACAACTGCCAACGCCATAACTTCTAAAGCGGCTCGGACAGGATACGTTCATATTTTCTAATCTTCATGATTTTTAAATTGGAAGTTAGCTTTAAAAAGTGTGAAACTAATTTCCAAAGTAGCCCGCATAGGAACCAAACGGAACTTAACATAGCCTAACCTAACCCAACGGAACCAATCCTAACTGAACCCAACCTTCCGACTTTTGAAAGTCAACTTCCAATTTTTGTATGTTAACATCCAATTTTTGGAAATTAACTTCCAATTTGGAAGTTATGAGCGTCGGAAATTGTGAACCTTGGAAAATATGAACGCCTCCCGTGGCTGTCGATCCCCTCTCCGTGGCATGTGAGGGGCCCCGTCCCTCCTCTCACCACCCCCTGTCCGGGTTGGTTGGGACACAATGAGCGACAGCAGCGTAGTGTGATAACTCAAGAAAAAAGGTCAGATATGCAGTTCTGGACTATTTTTATAGCGACTTTTTATACCATCGCATGAGGAAATGCTTGAAGCACAACAGATCGTAGTTTTATGAAAATTTGCACGCAACAATTTGAACAACTTGAACAATTTGCACGCAAAGAACATTTCCACATTTGTTGGACGAATCACATTTGTTCACTGCTGAAGTCCATTAGCCCCCTAGTAACCAAGTTTGTCCATAGTTCAGGCTCATTAGCTCCCTTGCAATCAAATTTGTCCATGGTTCAGGCTCATTAGCTCCTCGGTAGTTGCATTTGTGCACGGCTCTGGCTCCTCAGCTCCCTGGCAGCCACAGTTTTCCACGGCTTGGGCTCATTGGGTCCCTTGCAGTCACATTTGTACACGGCTCGAGCCCATTAGCTCCTTTGCAGTCACATTTGTCCATGGTTCAAGCCAATAAGCTTCCTGGCAGTCGCATTTGTGCACGGCTTAGGCTCATTACCTCCCTTGGACTTGGACATTAGGTCCGGGGACATTTGTCCACGGCTTAGGCTCATTAGCTCCCATGCAGTCACATCTGTCACGGCTCAGGTTCACTAGCTCCATGGCAGTCAATTTGTACATGACTCTGGCTCATTAGCTCCTGACAGCCACATTTGTGCACGGCTCTGGCTCCTCAGCTCCCTGGCAGCCACACGTTCCACGGCGCAAGCTCATTAGCTCCTGATAGCCACATTTGTACACGGCTCTGGTTCGCCACCCATCGCCGTGGACAGAATATTATCCAGGATGTCTGGCGGATGTACCGGCCAGCAAATCTCATGGCGTAAACACCGTCTGGCCACCGGGTCTGGTGTGAGGAGTGGCGCGGGAGCACTGACGGCTCGTGTGTCGTTCGGCAGACAGATGCTGCAGTCGGCGCACGTGCTGGCCATGGACGCCAAACACCTGCTGGATGTGGTAGACGAGGTGCGACAGCGTTGTCGGCGAGACGGCGCTGGTCCGACTGGCCCACACAGCGGCCCATACCGGCCGGCGACCGGCAGATGAGCGGCGCCCACATCCAGCCCCCTCTCTCTCTCTCTCACACACACACACGCAAACACATCGTCTAGTCAGCCGCACCGGCCCAGGCCGGCGGCCGCCTCTGGCGTGCGGTGTCCTGTATCCGGTGGATGGGTGCTCCGAGCTGGGGCGCCGTTGGTGTGCCGCCCTGACTGGCCTCCCCATCACCGCCCGACAGGCGGACCTTGCCTGCGGTCTCCATCACCGCCCAGCAGGCGGCGATGTCGCGACTCGCTCGGCCGTGTCCGGGGACAGCGCCGGCACCAGGGACTGGCGCCGGCACCAGAGACTGGCGCCGGCACCAGGGACTGGCGCCGGCACCAGGGACTGGCGCCGGCACCAGAGACTGGCGCCGGCACCAGGGACTGGCGCCGGCACCAGGGACTGGCGCCGGCACCAGGGACTGGCGCCGGCACCAGGGACAGCGCCGGCACCAGGGACAGCGCCGGCACCAGGGACTGGCGCCGGCAGACAGGAGCTCACCGAGTGCTGATCGACTCCCTCTCTACACTGTGTGTGCTGTTCTGAGCAGGCGGCGGCCTCCGTGTGATGGCACGGACGACTCCCTCTGTATATGTGTGTGCTGTTCTGAGCAGGAGGCGGCCTCCGTGTGATGGCACGGACGACTCCCTCTGTACATGTGTGTGCTGTTCTGAGCAGGCGGCGGCCTCCGTGTGATGGCACGGACGACTCCCTCTGTACATGTGTGTGCTGTTCTGAGCAGGCGGCGGCCTCCGTGTGATGGCACGGACGCGACGCGCGACCACGACGCCTCAGTGAGAGGTCACCGCCTGACCATGTCAATTGTGGCGGTCACACTGCTGCACTATCGCACTTCGACGGGTGCGCCGGGTGTTGTGGCGGTATGTGTTGCGCATGCTCCCTTCCTCTCTATCTGTGTGTGTGTGTGTGTGTGGGTGTATGCATGTGTGTGTGTGCTCGGACACATCCACCATTCCACGACGCTGGCGTGCGGCCACGGTGATGCGGTCCGATCGTCCCCTGCCCAGTTTCTCTGTTTCACAGTGATCTTTCACCATGAGTGTATTATCGCCGGCGCTGTTAGTGATGATCAAGGACCATGTTTCGAATACAGAGCTATGTACCTGTGCTGTTGTGAGCTGGAAGCGAGGTTGGGTACTACTCGTCCTTGGAGTGCGCTCACTCCCATGACATTCTGTCTCTCTGGGGTTCGCCAAAAATAATAGGAGATGCCTGTTTGAGCAGTGCAAAGGTGCCAAAGCTAGCCGATTTTGGTTGATGCCACTTTCTCGGAGTGGAAAGGCCGAATGACACCATCATGACCATTAAAATGAAAAATTGCCAAGTCGTGTGAGATCATTGAGCTATGACATTTGTGAAGGCATGTACCGCAACAGAATTGTTCCCCTAAATCTTAGTTTTGTTATCTATTTTGCTCCACAGTTAATGCGTCGAGATCACCGACTAATCCAGGTCAGGCCGAAATAGCCATTGCTTCTGCTGTTTTATGTGAC
This sequence comes from Imbricaverruca yamaguchii, assembly GCA_034440575.1. Taxonomy (NCBI): domain Eukaryota; kingdom Metazoa; phylum Arthropoda; class Thecostraca; family Neoverrucidae; genus Imbricaverruca; species Imbricaverruca yamaguchii. The sequence goes on from JAOTOL010001375.1 coordinate 794,637, forward strand.
CCTCCATCCTCGTTCCTCTACTCCTTCTAATACATTTATTCATGTTGTGTTTACGTTCCTCTGTCCTCGGCCACTCGCGCCGACTATGTTCAGATGCCTGTGCCAGATCAAGTAAATGCTGCTTCAAAGACCATCGGGTAATAGGCCAGTGCCAAGACCATTGGCTAGCGATTCATTTTTATGACAAGCAACAATTTGGGATATTTTCTTCGATATAGAAGCAGCCTATGACTCCATTTGGCATCACGGGATCTTGTTAAAGACTAGAAATGTGAAATCCACGGGAACAAAGTCGTGGAGGGAGTACATATCTACTATTAACCGATTTGCGCCAACGACCCAAGTATGGTATCGTATAAAGCGTATCGTCGGTCGGTCTAACGCGGTCCGTCTCCCCGTATTGCATATATCTGGTGGTCGCGTGACCCACACCGCTGAGATCGTTGCGGAAATAGGCCAAGCCCTAGCAGCCCACAGTGGAGATGGAAACTACTGCCTGGGAGGAGTCGGCCAGGGACGCCGGTGGAGGGGCATCTATCCCGGACAGGTTACCCCTGGGACCGATGCGCGGGACAGAGCCTCCACTCGGCGGGGCGAGAGGGAGTGTGGAGACCGTTCGCCCGGGGAGGAAGAGAGGTCACATTGGAGGGGGGGAGGGGCAATTCCTCTCCGTCAAGGGTTTAGTGCTGTCACCTTTCACTTCAAACTAACAGTGGTGCAAGCATTTCGAGACGAAGCTCGTGTGACTGATGCGTTCCGACCTTATTCTTTTTGTCCTTATTGATACAACATTCTTTATGCACCTAAATGTGTTTCGCTGTGCTCTCGTTCTTGTCTGTGCACTCTCCTCGACATGAACACTCGTTTCACAGTCGCGAACTAGTCATGCCTCACACAGGGTAGCAATCTACTCGTGAACAAAGATCCGAGCATACATGTAACGTGTGGTTACGAAATTTTCGCATGCAATACTTTCAAGGGAGACAACAGCACGAAGCGGAAGACCGTTGTTCAAGATAGCGTGAGGCCGAAGACATCTGTCTAAAATGGCAGAATGCCATGGTTGGAAGATGCCTGGAAAAGCGCGAAGGGAAAAGGCCACGTGGAAAAGTTTCGGCTCCCAATGACACATTTCAATCGACGGAGGGAGGGAGAGATAGATTATCACAACCATTGTCCACTCGAAAAGGGCGGGGCTCGGCACGTCTGCTGGATCGGCCATCATCCAAGGCGGCACCAGGGAACCCATGCACCCAAATTATGATTGAGCTGCATGCTCTTTCATATCATCCAAGCACCAGCGAACCTTGGCATAGGAAACGACATATGACTTGGGTTTGCACGATGTTCACCTGCAGGAATCGAAAATCAATATATTCGGATTCGGTTTGTGCTCATTTATAATCGCTGCACTTTAACCCAGGGGTAAATTTCACCCCAACTAATTCAGTTGTCTATGAACGCCCCTAGTAGATATTGCGCTCATGATCGCCGATGCATGTTAGACTCTAAGTGTGCCAAATTTGAAGGAGTTCCAAGGGGTCCGACTACAATGACCACGACATTTGACCTTGCATATATCAGCTGTTTATGAACGTCCCTCTTAGCTTTTATCCTCAGAATGATCAGTGCATCAAGTACTACCTGTGAACTAATTTTGAAGGTAATCTGAAGAGTCTGACCCCAATGACCCTGACATTTGACCTTTAGTAATTCAGTTGTTTGTGATCGCCTCTCTTAGCTATTATACTCATGATGGACAGTACATCGAATTCTATCCGAGTAGCAATTTTGAAGGAATTCGGAACAGTCCGCCCTACCGGCGAATATCAAAATCAATATGAATGTGAATCTGTTACTAGTTTGACGAACGTTTAGCTTTTATGCTGATAATCAGTACACAAAGCAATACCCGTGTGCGCATTTTGAAGGAATCTGCAGAATCCAAACTCAATGACCCTGAAATTTCATTTTGGATAACTCATCTGTTGATGAACAGATGAGTTATCTTAGCTTTATGTTATCTTAGCTTTATGCTCATGGTGATCAGTGTATCTAGTACCAACAACGTACCAATTTATAATGGAATCTGAATGGTCTAACATTTTCGATATCGAGAGAATATCAAACCCAAGGTGAATGTGGGATTTGTTGCTAATTTGACGACGTTCGTCGAACTAGCGACATATTCATATTGAACTTGAGTTTGGTATTGGCCAGAAGGCTGGACTCTTCCGATTTC